>BSBK01012501.1:2500-59753 GCA_027943335.1 Chamaecyparis obtusa | reverse complement strand
TATATCTATATATATATCTATATATAGATATATATAGATATATATATCTATATATATATATATCTATATATATATATATATATCTATATATATATATAGATATATATATAGATATATATAGATATATCTATATAGATATATATAGATATATCTATATAGATATATATAGAGAAGTAATAATGAAACCCTTGGATCATTGAGTCAATAATTTCATAAAAATTATGATGTAGATTCAAGGTTTGATGAATTAAGTCCAAATTTAGTCATGTGTGGTTCTCTATAGTTTAATCTTGTTTGTGAGTTATTAAAAAATATTCCAATTAGCTAAAGGATAAGTGTTAAAATAGACAGGTTTTTTTTAATGTAAGATAATGTCATCATCATGCAACATGACATGCATTTCAATCTCATAGTAGATATCAAAGATTCTTCTCTTATGAATTTCTTACAACCATCAAATACAAATAAAATGTAAGGATGAAGTTACTCCTCTTCTTCAATATGAATGTCTTGGCACAGCTGATTGAAGGAAGTAATTCAAAGTTGCAAATTAATTATTGCTGTCTAGTTCCAAAAATTGTGTCTTATGAAATTTCTATAAATTGTTTGATGGCAGTATTTCTTCATAAGAGTGATAGTAACAATAATTTTACAAAAATTTTCCTCCTTTGTTGGGTTTCCAAAATAAAAATCTTTTGGGTTAGAAAAATCTTCTAAGCTATTCAAAAAAAGTAAATGTTATTGGATAAATAGTGGTTGAATATATAGTCATTTACACTTTAGAATGTCACTTTTTAATCCCCAAAAAATGATATTATTTTCTGATGGAATGTTAGGGCTTTTGAAAGTGCCCCTTGTACAAAACAACATGTGAACTAATTGAAATTGATAATCCCAAAATTATTTCCCTTAGGATTTTCTTTTATTGAGGGAGAAATGTTAGGAATTTTTTTATTGCTTTCAAAGATTGTTGAAGTTCAAGGACCTATTGGAGGTTTAGCTCAATTTTAGGATCCTTTTGTTATTCCACCCTAGTTTTGTTTTGTAAATAAGTTTTACACTTTTTTCTTTTTTTTGACATAAGAAATTTTTGAACTTATATCTAATATTTATACTGTTATATGTTTTCAACTAAATATGTCCTTTTGGTTGGGGCCTTGAATTGGCTTGATGAAACTTTCGCCTTGCTTGAGACAATATGCATTTTTAATATTCTAGGTGTAAAATAAATTGCTACCCATTGACTAGGCAATGTTGTTCTATCTCTATTTTTTATATGTTAGACATTATTTTCATTTCTTATTATTTTATTAGAGGTAATTGTCTTGTTACTTTAGAAATTTTATTGTAGCATGGAACTCCAAACCATCGACAATTGATGTTTAACACCTCTCATTTTTTATATTTTATTTAAATCCCCTTTTTAGAGTTCCATTTCATGTGGTTTCATGATTAAACTTAATGTGAGCACACATCAGTTTGGTGGATGGAAGGAAACCCCTCATTTTAATATTATAGTGTATTTGTTTGTAGAAATTTCACAATGTTAATTTTAAAAAACTTGAAACCAATTTATTATGCTCAACTATCCTATCTTTTTAAAATATATGTCATGGAATTTCAAGTCTACAAAAGATGTTGTAGCTATTCATGTTTAGGACAATGAAGAATTCAAAGAAATGAAGCAAAATAATTCTAGATTTCGATCTAATGAAATATCTAAATCATAATATATTGAAGGAAACATTTTAGAACTGCAATAGGATTTCCCATTACAAAGGAGATTTTAAGAAAACAAAATAGAGAGATTCCAATGATGATTCTAATAAGTCCTCCTAAAATGATAGTGATTCTTAAATTGTCATTATGCCTAACTTGGCATATTGTCTTTTGTGGCTTCATTTAAATGCTTCTTTATTCATGTTTTTAAAGAGTTAAATGGAGAAGGTACTTTATTTGAAATGAAAAAATTTTAATTTCAAAATTGACAAACAAAGAGGACAATGAAAATAAAAGACAGACAAATATAATTCTATGAAACTGAAAATTGATTTTTGTTGATTGGTAAAATGGATTATAACTTCTTTCTTCTATAGAGAGTTTCATGTTAATAGCACAGATTGTGAACTATAGCAAAACTCTAATAACTAGAATAGAAGTCATGATTCTTTGCATACAAGAAAGGACTTCCATTTTTTGAGGATATCTACCCAATAGTTATAGTGAACTACAGTTCAGTTTTAGCAAACTGGAAATGTGGAATGAATTTATAGATTTAATAATTTAACAACTGTATGTATACTTGGCAAAGTTGTGGTGTATATGGACTAAACTATTGGGAGAAATTAACTTCTTTCAACTCTCCTTAATTCCTACCTGAAATGCTACAACATCCCCTACCCCTCGTCATAATCATTTTGGAATTTTCCGACTTACTCCTTACCAAAACAATTCTAAAATGATTGAACAGTTTACCATAAACTATTAGATGCATGAAGTAGTTTCTAGTTGACCACAATATTGGCATGCAAGTGGTTTAGAGTGACCATGAAACTCACATACAAATGGTTTCAGATAACCACAAGCTTCGCATACACATGGTCTTAGATGACGATGAACTAGCAGTTTGGGGAGACTAATTCACAATGCATTTTATCTCAAACCAATAACCTTTTTATGTTGATTGTTACAATATCCTCCTTTCAATCACAAACACTTCTATTTGAGCAACAAAACCTTATTTTATCTAATTCTCACACATCAATAGCTTCAACTTATTTTCAACTTTCTTCTATTAGTGCTACAATTTTTTCTTATAGCCCACAATCTCGTCCTCTGATCTTTCAGCAATTTTTTTCTACTGTTACTAGAGTGACAACAATCTCATAATCTCACAGAGCATTCCCTCTAAACACAAGTAGCTTTCAACTCTTGTCAAGATTCTTCTTCAAAAGCAACTTTAACACTTACAAATATCATACAATGGAAGATCCATAATTGACACGCAAAACTTATGACTTGTTATTTTCAAATGGTTGATAACTTCTTCAAATTTAGGGTAAACTTCTAGATGATGGGCTCTTTCTGATTTTTATATCAATAAAAAAACATAGCTTTATTGACTCTCATAGTCCTAGAACTTGGGCCCTCCGGTGATGGAGACTTTGGCCCAGACCAGGCTCTGATACCATTTTGAAAGAATATAAAATCAGAAAACAGGAACAGATCTATATTGCAGCCCACTAAAACGTATATTTTTATTGATTCCAAATTAATTAAAATACATTAGTCACCTCCAATTAATAGAGTATTTCATACGATTGAAACTCAAATGATTACATTCTTAACATAACAAATCAAGTAGATTAAACTGTGTACGTGGAAGATGACTTGGAGACTAACTACCAAACTGAAGTAATAAAGTTGAGACTAACTAACAAATGTTTGCGTGAATCTTAATTTCCTTATTCGTAGACAAATAGTTTTAAGAAGCATAACAGGAAGAAATTAACTCTAACTAACAAAATTTACCCGATTTATGTGCAAAAGGAGTAAATATAAAATGCTTTAAAATATAGAAAAATCACTTTCAACTGTCAAACTTGTTGATTATTAGGAAAATCTGTGTCAGATAAATTCTTCTTTTAAAATTTTTTGTTGTAATAATCTAGCAACATGGCCATCACCGCAGATTACAGAAGAATAAAATCAATGAGAGAAATAATCAAGTTCGTTAGGAGGAAAACATGAGTTAGATCGTTGGACCTGTATATCATTTTTAGTTTACATATGAGTCTGATAGACAACCCCGTTATTATTTACAGCACTTAGGATCTGGAATATTGCTGGCACAGTTGATGCATGACGGTAATCTTTCCACAACTTGAAACAGATTAAAATTTCCCTTCTTGTAATTGTTATCTGCATCTGTATTTACATCTGTCTTAAGGCTATATCGAGCAGAAACTTGGAGGCCAAAGAAAAGGGTTACGACAAGAAACGTTATCATGATTCTCATAAGCTTTGATCCCGCCATATTCACCGCTGGAGAGCGTTCTTTCAGAAAGAAAGTTGTTCACGGTACAAATGAACAGCTGAGCAGAAACAAAAGACAATTTGAAGATAAATAATGAAATATAAAATATGTTGGGAGAGAACAGATGAAGCTGGTGTAAATTCCCATACAAAGCAGGCCATATTTATAGAGAGGCTACTCATAGACGATGGGATTAGTTGGATACTGTAAATTCAAAAATTCAATCGCATAGTAGCGTGAGTCCGAAAACTTTATCAATACAAAATGTAAAATCGTCGCTTCAAATCCGCATTTTTTATTGTTCAAAGAGTTTGTAATGTGGATGATGGCGTCTGATTCATATGCTAAACCAAATATTATAAAATCGCATACGCGATTACAACCAAAAAATATCTACAGTTTCTCATTTGAGCATAGCGATAATATTGACTTTTACTTTCGCTGTTGATAGGCAGTTTGGGCATCATTCTGTCCATGTTTTGTATTTGACCAGTGGAGAGCGTAACATCATCGTTCTTCCACGCAGACTTCGTCAACAAGGATGTTCTTGTAATGTCAAAATCAGTACTTTTAGTTGTTTTCTCAATTGAACGCCGTGTGCACGGTTTTTGTCTATTAATTGTCTTTTCTTTTTTTTCTTTTTTCTTGTTGTCTAAATAGGGATGCTCTGAATTTAATATATTCTTCCGTTGACTTTGGAACGTTGTTTCATGTTGTCTTCTCTTTAAGAATAGTCTGTTTTATTATAATGGTGATTCTTTTTCATTTATTTTTGGTTTAATTTGGAGAAAGGTTACATAATTATGCGAGAAGTTGGATTTATTGTTTCTCCTTTATCTATATATTATATATAATGTCATCTTTTCAAGAGTATTATACCATGTCGTGGATCTCAAGGGTATGGCTAGACACATTGCAACAACTTCTTGCTTAGTGTTATTCGAGGGGATTTGTACCTACCTCACTTTCATACTACTTGAAGGGAGTTGAGCTTGCCATTTCTCCCAAATGATACATTTCTTCATGAAACCACTAGCTTTCAAATAAAGGACCACTTAGGGAGCTATTAAACTATATCAAGAATACTCGGGGGATATGATGGACACATTCCAACATTTACATATTCTCATATATTTATACTATTTCCTTATTTATCATATCTATGTATATCATAAAATATTACTTAATTCACAATCTACCTTGCCTTCTAGCAATGATTTTAGTGATTACTCACATACTAATATTTTAGTACTATTTTCCAATTATTCTTAACCTTTTCCAACTTTCTAGAACTATTTTTATTTATAACTAAATTTTAGTGTTGTTTAAATGTCAACATCAATATTAATATGTATTAGCAAGTGAATAGGTGTTCATCACATTTTGTGTGAAGGAAAGAAAGCATGTACTATTTCTATTAATTTTTTATTACATATAATTATATGTGTATTGCTCAATATAGAAAAAGAAAATTATAAGCAACTAGGAAAAGGAAATACTCATTCATTCTTGAACAAAAGGTTCTTCAAGGGTTTTTTTCTATTAGAATTTTTTGTCACTTTTAAAATAAGTTTTTTGGTTGTAAGTTATCTAAAAGCTATGAGGTTTGATCATCAACTCTAACATAGTATTAGACCTTCAAATCTATAATTCCTCATATATTTTATTAGATATTTATCTTTTCGAATCTGATTGGTTTACCATGGAGCCTAATAGGCCATACAATTGTGTTAGAAATGTCCACAAACTCTAAGATGTATTTTTAAATTGTTAAAATCAAAGTTCAAGAAATTAAGGCAATTTATTAGACTTCTATATTTTTGGGAGGTACAAAATTCTATAATCTTCAAAAATTTTGACATAAAAAATCAAATAGCACATGAATTTTACAAAATTAGAATGTTATTCATTTGTAGGTATTATTGGGGTTTTTAAGTTGTATTTTCAAATGATGTTAGAAATTTAGTCCTATTTCATACTATTGACACTGTTAAAGTAGTGACCTCTAGTTTTACAATCTAAACAAGGCACCACATTGCAACCTCGACTAATTTGAAAATCACAAGGCAATGAAAATCCCCCATTCTATCAAAGTGGACTGTCACATTGTTTACTAGGGGCTACACTCCAACTTTCCTAGCCTCCAAAACCCAATGATTAGTTATCCAATTGACAACGAGATAGTAAACTCAACCTAGTTTTCCCTTTTCACCCTTTAATTGATAAGTTTCAAAAAATTGAGCAATCTTTATCATGTAAAATGATTTTTGGTAAATAAATAATTGTAGAAAATATAATTTTGTTACCCCCTCTTTGCCATTTCAAACATTTCTCCCTTCTTTTTATTTTTCCCAATGTAATACACATCCTTATCTTTCCACACTCTCTCTATTTACCCACTCTATTTACCCATGCTTCGCCCTCTCCCTATCCATCTTTATCTAAATTGAAAAGCTTAAAATACAAGGCTTAAACTGTAAACTCTAAGCCTTGAACTTTGTCTCCCTTTCTCCCTCTATCCTTCTCTCACTATGTCCATCTTACCCTTCTAGAGCTATCTTCCTGACCTTTCTACCCATCTCTATCGTACTTCTCTCTTTCTACAAACTAAAAACCTAAATGATAAGCCCTAAGTCTTAACCCTAAATCCTAAGCCCTAAACCGTATATCCCTCCTAAGGGATTATGGGTATGTATTTAGGGTTTAGGTAATTTTATAGTGTTTTGCACTTATGACTTAGGATTTATGGTTAAGGAACTAGTGTAGGGTTCAAGGATTAGTTTTTATAGTGTAGAGAGAGAAGGAGGGTTTATGGTTTATAGAGTGATAGATAAATAGACGGGGAGGTAGTTTAGGGCTTAGGATATAGGAACTAGTATAGGGTTTAGGGTTGAGCATAGAGAGGAAATGTGTGTGAGCAGGAGAGAAGGAAAGGGAGATTAGGTTTGTTTAGGATTTAAAGTTTGAAAGAGAGGGATAAGGGTTTCTAGGGACTCAGATTTAGGGTTTTATGACTAGTATATAGAGTTTAGGACTTAGGGTTTAAGGTTTAGAGAAAGAGAGGGTTTAGGGTTTTGTTGGTGTAATTAAATATTCCTAATTACACTTTACTAAAGTTTACTTAGCATAATGAATTTTCATATTAGTTGTCATGTAGACACCTAGGAGTTTGCATTTCATTTTATCAGATGGTGTAAGAGAGTATCCACATCAACTCATCTAGTCAGCATAGGTCTTCGAACATTGGGTTCTAGTTGGGACACTTGATCTGACTTGATAGCCCCTCTAATGATGTCAGACATTGAGGCAATACGAATCCCACACATTTGATACCACACGAACATTGCACCCTCCAAAATTTGATCTGATCTAACAGTGAGATGATTTGAATTCAACCTGAGATCTACATTCAAACTAGCTCATGACCCATCTCATCTCGTCGAGCTTGACCACAATTCCCTTGATTAGAGCTCAAACTTGCTTCTATCCTACATAATATATCTGTCACATGTAGCAACACATGATTTCTTGGACCACATGAGCAATGTGGCAAAGATTCAACACAATCATACATGGATTTGGGGCCACATTAGCCATCAGTGAGACACGTCAACCCTAAATATAGCAGGATGCCCTTTGTACATGTAGCCAACTAGGATTGGTACAACCTGGTAATTACTCTTTCAATTTATTTATTTTTATTTTCACACCATTGTCATGAAGTTAAATTTGACACCCATCCAAACGTTCTAGGACCTATTTTTCTCTTTCATTTAATGGTCATTTGGATGTCAATTTTAGACTCATAATTATATCAATAGGCACTTATGAAAATTTGATAGCCATCTGACCATCATTCTTGGCCTATTTTATTTTTCTATGATGACCATTAGACCGTCAATTGAAATTGAGTGATAGTGTCATCAATTTAAAATATTATATTTGATGACTTGTTGATTGTCCTTTCTGAGTCATTTTGAACTACTTTGATGGATGTTTGGCCATCAAATTTAGGCCCTTTAGTTAACTAACATCATCAAGTATTGAAATTTTGGACCCCTCATAATATGCAGTTTTAATTTAACAATCCCACTTTGAGAGGCCATAACTTGGTCATATGGGTTCCTTTCTCAATGCAATTTTATTTTTTTTTGGTTAAATTCTCCTAAATTTTAGAGTGATGCATCTATTTTCTAGTTTTGGTGGATGGATTTTATAGAAATTGTAGATTTTGGTCATTGTACCTATTTGATCCTTGATTTTGCAACTTCAAAGTCTTCGTTCAGGGTCATATGGACAGATTTTCATTTGCAATTATTTTTTGAAAGTGAATGATTCCTTCAGAACTATCTAGATTTACTATTAGATTATAGGTTTATTTGGACAAAAATATCACTTTCAGCATTTGGTCTATTTTTTCCTATTTTGGCACTTGTAATTGACCAAATCCTTAAGAGATTTTGTGTCTTATTTTGTTGAGTCTTCTATAGCTTCATATTTTTAGTTGTAATCATCAAAATTAGAAGTCCACTTTAGTCCATTTTGGAAAGTGGTAATTGTACATGCAATATATATAAATTGCTATTTAATCAGGGTGATCCCATGAAGCTATGTCCCACTTTTAGGGATGAACAAAATTGTGAAGTTGGGGAAAAAAAAATTTGACGCCTTCGTACGAAGTAAATACTTCATGCGAAGTGGTGGACCCACTTTGCATGAAGTCCCCCAAACAAGGGGCTTCGTGCGAAGACCCCTCTTTGCATGAAGACCCCTATAAGGGGGTCTTCGTGTGAAGAGGGGCTTCATACGAAGCCCCTTTCGACCGATTTTTTTATAAATTTCTGAGATTTTTTGTTTTTTAACATCATTTTCATTGACACTATTTGTGGACCCCAAGCCTTGGAGCGAAGTACCTCAACATGCTAGCACGCTAGCACCTCCCGAGCTTCGTCGACATCTTCAGCTTCCTAGTAGTATCAGGTACACACATTTTTCTCATTTTTTATTGTAAATAATATTCTTTGTATTTATTTTAGTTAGTTATTTGTTTTAAATAATTTTTTATTTGTAGAAATGTTACAAATTTGTAGTTAAATATTATCTAATATGTTAGAAATTAATAGTAGAATGTTAGAAAATCATAATTAAATATTAGAAAATGATAGAAGTATTAAAAATTGTAGTATAAATGTTAGAATATGTTAGAAAATCGTAGTAGTTTGTTAGCACCTGCTATAAAATATTTACAAAACATTAGAAACTGTAGTACAAATGTTAGAAAATGTTAGAAAATATTAAGATTAAAGTTAGAAAATGTTAAATTTTAAGTTTAAAGTTGTAAATATTAGGAATCTCTCTCTCTCTCTCTCTCTCTCTCTCTCTCTCTCTCTCTCTCTCTCTCTCTCTCTCTCTCTCTCTCTCTCTCTCTCATGTACATGCATTTTTAGTAAATATTAAAGTTAGTTATTTGTTTTAAATAATTTTTAGTTTGTAAAAATCTTAGAAAATTGTAGTTAAATTTTTGAAAATGATCTAGTAGTATGTTAGAAAACGTTAAAAAATTGTAGTACAATAAGTTTCTAGGACCCTTATTCCTCTCTTACGACATATTAAGACACTTAGGATCCCTTAGGAATCTCAAGATCTTATAATACATATTAGGACATCCTATGACCCATTAATGTACATTTTAGGTTCCATTAATGCATACAAAATCTTATTGTTTCCCTCAAGGCTCCTTAAGACATTCTAGGATGAATTAATGTAACCTATGATCTCTTAGGACCTATTATGAGGCCTACAACACCTTAAAACATTATAGGACCATTGCGTATTGCTTATGACATCTTACTTGACACATAGGACCCCTTAGGACCCACACGACCCATTATTACATCTTAAAATGTCCTAGGACACATTCATCTATCTTAGCTTCTGTTAATACATATGTGAACCCATCGTTGCTCACAAGAACCCCTAAGACATACTAGTATCAATTAATGTAACCTAAGATCCCTAAGACCACTTATCACATCTACGACCCATTAACATTGTTGGACCATTATACATCCCTTACGACATTTTAAGACATATGACCCATTTAGATCATCAAGACCCATTAACATATCTTAGTTTCTCTTAGGACACATTTATGTGTCTCAGATTGAATTAATATCATACAAGGATCCACTAATGAAACATAGGACCCCTTAGGACCTCTTATGTTACCCCCTACCCCTTAAGACACTCTACCTGACCCCTATCCATCCCTTACATTATGTTAGGACACATCTAGGACTCATTTTTACCCATGACCCCTTAAGATAGTCTAGGACCACTTATATTGCACGTACGACCCATTAACATTCAAAGATTCTTATCTGGATCCCTTAAGACCTCTTATGTTACATACGACCACTTAGGACACTCTAGGACCCTTATCTATACCTTAGGACCTCTTATGTTACCCACGACCCGTTAAGACACTCTAGGACCACTTATTGCACCTACGACTCATTAACATTCTAGGACTCTTATCTGGATCCCTTATGAAATCTTTAAAAAAAATATGAAACCTTAGGACCCCCAAGACCCATTAAAGAATCATTGGATGTCCTAGGACCACTTAGACCAGTTATCACATCTACGACCCATTAATATTATTGGACCATTATACATCCCTTATGATATTTTAAGACATATATGACCTATTTGGATCCTGAGGACCCATTAACATATCCTAGGTTGTCCTATGGCATATTTATGTATCTTAGATTCAATTAATACATATGAGGATCCACTAGTGTAACCTAGGAGCCCTTAGGACCTTCTATGCTACCCACAACCCCTTAAGACACTCCATGACTCTTATCTATACCTTAGGACCTCTTATGTTACCCACGACCCCTTAAGACACTCTAGGACCCCTATCTATAGCTTATGACATCTTATGTTACCCATGACCCCTTAAGACACTCTAGCTTATGACATCTTATCTGGATCCCTTATGAAATCTTAAAACAAATATGAAACCTTAGGACCCCCAAGACCCATTAAAGAATCTTAGGATGTCCTAGGACCACTTAGATGACTTATCACATCTACGACTCATTAATATCATGTTACCCATGACCCCTTAAGACACTCTAGGACCACTTATGTTACCCACAACCCCTTAAGACACTCTAGGACCTTTATCTATAGCTTATGACATCTTATGTTACCCACGACTCCTTAAGATGCTCTAAGACCACTTATGTTACCCATGACCCCTTATGTACATACATTTTTAGTAAATATTAAAGTTAGTCCTATGACCCATTGATGTACATGTTAGGTTTCATTAATACATACTAGGATTTCCTATGACCCATTGATGATGTCTTATCTATACCTTAGGATTGGACTTATGTTATATACGACCACTTAAGACACTCTAGGACCACTTATGTTACCCACGACCCCTTAAGACACTCTAGGACCTTTATCTATAGCTTATGACATCTTATGTTACCCATGATTCCTTAAGACACTCTAGGACCACTTATGTTACCCATAACCCCTTAAGACCTAATAAGACCTCTTATGTTATCTACGACCCCTTAAGACCTAATTAGTACATCTTAGAACCCTTAAGACCTAATAAGACCTCTTATGTTACCCATGACCCCTTAAGACACTCTAGGACCTTTATCTATAGCTTATGATATCTTATGTTACCCACGACTCCTTAAGACACTCTAGGACCACTTATGTTACCCATGACCCTTTAAGACCTAATAAGACCTCTTATGTTATCTATGACCCCTTAAGACCTAATTAGTACATCTTAGGATGCTTAAGACCTAATAAGACCTCTTATGTTACCCACGACCCCTTAAGACACTCTAGGACCACTTATGTTACCCACGACCCCTTAAGACACTCTAGGACCTTTATCTATAGTTTATGACATCTTATGTTACCCACGACTCCTTAAGATTCTCTAGGACCACTTATGTCACCCACGATCCCTTATGTACACACATTTTTAGTAAATATTAAAGTTAGTCCTATGACCCATTGATGTACATGTTAGGTTTCATTAATACATACTAGGATGTCCTATGACCCATTGATGTCTTATCTATACCTTAGGACCTCTTATGTTACCCACGACCCCTTAAGACCTTAGTAGTACATCTTAGGACCCTTAAGACCTAATAAGACCACTTACGTGACCTAATAAGACTTATAATTTTATATATTTAGATTTTTTTTCCATTTTACATGTAGTTATAACATGTAATCAAGTACTTAATTATTAACACTTAGCTTTCACATGTTATGTATCTATATGGCTGCTTAGGATGCACCTCAAACTCTTGATATGCATAATATTTTTCATATTGCTGATATGGAGATAGCTCGACTTAGAGAGTCTATCCATAGGTCTGCAAGGGATGGTATATATAGAGATACATGTGCTACTATATTGAGTAGTTTGCAGACTATGACTAGTAGATTGAGGTCTCACTCCTCCTTCATGCCTCAGGTAGTTGAATCAAGGTTGTCCCATATACTCCACAAGAAAATTGGGTAATGGAAAGGCTAAATTGAACCATTCTAGAGAAATCTAGATGTATTCTTTCTAATGCTAGTTTGGACAAAGAATTTTGAGCGGAAGCATGTAATACCATTCTTTATTTAATCAATCGCAGTCCCTCATCTCGATTGGATTTTGACATTGCAGAAGAATGGTTGGGAAAGAGAATTTCTTATTCTCATATTCAAGTGTTTGGTTGTCAAGCATTCATTCATGTTCCTAAGGAGACGAGGAGTAAACTAGATTCAAAATCACAATGTTGTATATTTGTGGGCTATGGTGAAGAAAAGTTTAGTTTCAGAGTGTGGGATCCGATTGAGAAAATAATAGTGAGGAGCTGAGATATTATTTTCAATGGGAAAATATTTCCAGCTTTGGAACCTAAATCTACAGAGTCCAAAGCCTATGTGCCTTTTGTTGGTTGTGGATTATTCCCTTTGATCTTCAACTTGCAAATTTACACTTTGATGGATAATGTAAATGAAACTCTGACTCTATCACCACTCCAAAGTCCACAAGGAAGAGGGCCAAATGACAAGGATCAAAGGATCCTTCTACTCTTTGAGCTTCAATGCTCAGGCGGGTGTACCCTTGACTCACTTCTCTAAAGGAGTCTCAAAATGATGTATACAATGCTCAACACAAGTCTATAAAAGGTTTATCAAATGAATGTTTATGTTTTTGGTTGTTAACCATGCATACCTCAAGAGGAAGGACCAGTGCCTTATCTAGGGCTCAGAGTCACCTAACTGTATACCTCAACTGAACACCTCAAATCAAACACAAAGGAAACTAGAGTAAGTGCTTTGCCTATTACCCCTTTCCCTCAAGTACAAGGACATCAAATTTTATACCTGGCTGTAAACTCACTGAATTCAACTAAAAGGCTTTAATCCTAACTTTGTTAGAAACTCAGAGATGAATTCAAAATACTCTTTGTTTACCATACATTAACACACTTTGTGATATTAAAATATATGAGCTCAGAGACAAGCAAGAAGACATACACTAGATACAAGATTGGGATTCAATGATGTTTTCATTAACAAATCCAGAATCAACATACAATTAGAATGACACCAAGATGAGAAAAGTCACAAAACCAGACTTCTATTAGTATATATAGTCAAAAACCTAGGACCAAAAGTAATAAGATTTCAAAACCTCTACAAAATCAAAGATTCTGCCACTTATACCACTAGCTGCCTTGGGATCCTCAAGATCAGATGCAACAAGCTTCAAACAGCTAGGGTCAAGCTCTCAACCACCCGACCTGCCAAAATTTACATTAGAATTTATTACAAGGGCAGGAAACCAAGCAGTCCAGAGAAAGGAAATCTCAAATAGATCTGCAATCATGAAAATCTATGAGCCAAGATAGAGAACTAGGAGCTGCCATGAAAATTAGTCAAATTGGACACCTGCAAATAGCTCCTCGAGTACAAAACCATACTCCACCAAGTACAAAATCTACCTCCGCAAATGACCACAGGAGCCCTGGACCACATCGCAACAACCTACCACCATCAAACCAGCAAGAAATCCTCCCAAAAAGCATTAAAACTAGGTACCTTTGGTCACGTCAAACCCCTCTGCAAATTTGAATTCGAAATCCCAATGGTCACTTTCATGGCGCCAGAAACAGATCAACAGTCCTCATTCAAACAAAGATCAACTTTATGCCCCCACCGTAGATCTCTTTATCTTTCCTGGGCTTTGCAACTCTAACTCATCCAGGCACCCCAGGCTAACTCCGCAACTGCAATATCTCAATAGTTGTCGCATGATCGCATAGCACGGAGATGGGCTACGTGATCATGCGAAAACCCACCAACACTGCAACCACTACCTGCCCCTAAGTATCAGACCCACCTCGTGCATCCACCTCAGTACCTACCGGCCAATGAAAATCATGCACATCACCCCACCTGGCAAATGGATCCACCACCCGTCAACTCTTTTAAACACTGCTAGATCAGACGGTTGTCACATGATCACAAGGGGAAAGAATATTCCTTGTGGTCATGCAGTAATCGTAGGATTGAAAGGGCTCTAACAGCTGGGCCCACCTGAAGCCACATGCCACCAAACCACACCGGCAACCAATCGGAACTCAGCACGCCAGTGCCACTGACCCACCTTTAACCCCACAATAGCGCAACCTGGAAAAATGGAATAAAATCTAATGGATGGTGCATGATCGCAAAGGCTTGGAATCTTCCTTGCAATCATATGCCAACTATTAGATTAAAGCTTTCAACATGGGCACCTCTGACAAGCCAAGTCATCACCATGTGGATGAATAAAAACCTGCCAACTCAGATCACCGAAACAACCGTCGCAACTGTCACCACACTGCCATGGACACATGGCAAGCGGTAGCATGATCACATGGCTAAAAACTAGGCTATGCAACCATGCGATAGCTAATCACAAGCTGCCACATCATCACCTTCGGGACCATGGAACTGCAACACCAACTACGAAGAGTCGGGACCTAGGTGGATAGATGACAAGCGATCGCATGATTGCATGTTAGAAAAGTCTAACATGCGGCCATGCGACAGCCAATAAGAACATGCCATTTGCCACCCCTCTGACACCGGGCCCACATCATGCTCACATAATAAAATTTGATGGCCGTCGCAAAAGCGCTAAGGATAAACACCATGCAACTTCACCAGGCAAACAAGCGATGTCCACAAATCTTGTCTGAGCTTTAACCATGCAGGAAGCATAAGAAGAGACAAACCACCAACCATTTAGCAACTACGTGACCGTGGAAAACTTAACCACCAGCCAAGTCGCCAGATGCTAGGGACTTAACTGTCAGGATTCAGTGACAAGGAGAAAATCACAAGTCACCAGGTCACCAGAAAAGACTAACCACTAGGTAGCTGAACACAATGAACAGCTGGGACCACGTGGATACATGGTAGGCGGTTGCATGATCGCATGTCAGAAAAGTCTGACATGCGGCCATGCGAGAGCCAATCAGGAAGAGCTTTTGAAGGCCCGAGCCCACTTGTCATCGCACTTGCACACTTAAAGAAAGCCGGTAGACAGGGAACTAGTGCGAGGTTGAAAACACACAATATTTCCAACACATCAACAGATAAGCACACAAAGATGGAAGACAAAGGGTCGAAAACAATGTAGGTTATCAGACAAAGATCGAAAACATCATGGATTTTTGAAAACACTGTGGGTTTTCGACACTATGGTAAATTTTGAAAACATTGCTTCCCGCGGACCTTGAAAATTGAAAAACTTTCTGGGCTTTATGATTTAGGAGATGCAGTTTGGATTGAAGCAAGGCGACAACACAAGGAACATAGGGCAGGGCACAAACCAAAAAACATTTGTAGGGGGGAGGCCATTTTCAAAGGATATTGCCATGACAGAAAAATAGCCTAATAGTGGCTCTATCTGGGGATGTATGCCTCATGCAGGCATATCAAGGACTTAAAATCACTGGTAAAAGAAGACCATCCCATAGGACAAAATGCAGACAACAAGGAACAAGCAGGGCAGGACCAAGCAACAGGACCAAAAACTAATAGACCAGGGAAAAATAGGGCAGGGGAAATCAACTTATATACAAAGATTTACAAGATGTACAACTCTAACTACTGTTCATGGAAAACAAAGTACTTCAAATGAAGTACTGCTTCAAGAATTGTCCATGAACTAGCAACTCTTGAATATCACCATTAGAATCCTTGATGATGTAAGAATCTTGGCCCCATTTCTCATGAATCAGATATGGCCCTAACTAGATGGGATTAAACTTACCATGTTTCCCCTTATCCTCCAATCTAGCATTCCAAACTAACACCAAATCACCAGGTTCAAACTTTCTGTCAACAGTCTTTTTATCATATAGATTTTTAACTGCAACTGCAATTTGGCATTCCTTGCAACTAATTCTCTTCTAGTTTCATCCAACCTAATGAGGTCCTCCATTCTCAACTACATTTCATCATCAATGTCATCATCATACAACTGCACAAACTTGTACATCTCCAACAAATTATTCTGAGGCATTCTAGCATGAATTCCATAAACCAAGTCAAATGGTGCACAACCAATTGCCTTCTTCACAGTTACCCTATCAGCCCATAGAGCTAATGGAAGCTTTGAATTCCATGCCCTCTTATTCTTCTCCAAAATTCTCTTCAAGATTCTAATCAGACTCTTATTAGTAGATTCTGCCTGACCATTTTCTTACGGATGATAAGGTGAGGAATTAGAAATCTAAATTGCCAAACCTTTGCAAAAGTCCTTATATTCGGCAGATCTGAAGCACATAGCATTATCACTCACTATCCTCTCAGGGCACCCAAACCTTGTGACAATATTGTTCATCAGGAAATCATTTACCACCCTGCTAGTTGGATTCCTTGTAGGTACAGCTTCTACCCACTTTGTAAAATAATCAGTGGCAACTAAGATCCATTAATGTCCTCTACTTGACTTTTTTGGTATCTCCCCTATGAAATCAATTCCCCATTGTTGGAAAGGAGCCTGAACTTCTATTAGTTTTAATGGTACATTACCTAAAAACTTAAGCTTACCAGAGAACCTTTGACAAGCATCACATCTCCTTACCAACTGCTCTGCATCCTTGAAGATTGTGGGCCACCAAAATCCTACTCTCAAGATCTTATGAGTAGTTGTTTTACCCATATAATGTGCACCACAAACTCCCTCATGCATCTCCTTCAACAATAGATTAGCCTGATTCTTATCTACACATTTCAATAGTATGCAATCCAAAAAAAATTTATACAGCTTACATTTCACAATCACATACTTGATGGCCTGTAACTTCAGTGTCCTCTTTTGATTATCATTCATACTATCTGGACACCTCATGTTTCTGATGCAGGAGCATCCTGGGTGTAAGAGCAATCTTGCATCACCCAAAAATATTTATGTTTTTTTTTTTTTTTTTTTAATAAGGGTTATTTTGTGCAGAGCTGCTATTTATGGAAAGTTACTATTTTTGGTAATTTTCGTATGTGCTCAGAATGATCTGATTTCTTTCTTGGAGGTTCATTTTGGTCATATAAGTCTGCCAGTAAAGTTTCATTGCCAGATCAAGTGTATATTGGAAGATATTGAAGATTTTCGGTATTGGCAGCAGGGTACAGAAACTTCAAACTCAGTTTTGAAGGCTTTAGAGGCCCCGGATGAGGTCGAAAATTTGGGTGACGGGCGCTTGCGCTGGTCAAGCCTGTAGAGCGCTTCGTGGCGTTTCCGAAATGGGGTTATAGTGGCCGAGCGGGTCAACTGGTGATGACTTATGGTCTTCGGAAGTTGGGCCACCTGAAATGGCGAAAAATAATTTTCTTCAAAATTTCTGTTCGGGTTTCAAAGGTTATCTTGAGCCGACTATGATGTAATAAAATGTAAAATAAAATAATTCTAAGTTTGGTCGGCCTTATTGGCTAAAATTCTGGAACCTTCCCAGGCGGTGGATAATTGCCTATATAAGGAAGGCTGTATTATTGTCTTAGGCAGTTCAGAATAGTTCTGGGTAGTAGATCTGGGTAATAGTTCGAGGCTTTGTCCTACAGAATATTGTAAGGGAATGCCCATGTGGCTTTGCATATTGTAATTCTGAAAGTTTGTAATTCCACATTTGTGGAGATAATAAGAAGCCAATTTTCTGTTCTTGCATATTGTTGTGGTTTCTCTGTTTCTGTTGTGTGTTTGTGGTATTAAGGGGAGCACCCTTCATCAAGTGGTATCAGAGCAGGAGTTCTTGAGTGTGTAAACAGATCGCCGACTGTGAGGCAGTTTGCACCAGGACCGTGGCTAGGGTTTCAGCGCGCATCGCGAAAATGCCTCCACGACGAGAACGTGGCGGAAGAGTTGGTGCTGTGACACCTGAGGTTAGAGAGCTGCAGAGACAAGTGCGAGCATTGCAAGAAGAGATTCGCAGAGGAATGAATCTTAATGTCAGAGACGAAAGTGAGGATGAAGCCGAAGAAGAATATCAAGAAGGAGAAATTGAAATTGTGAACCAGGAGGAAGAAAGACTTTTTCGGGCGATTTCCAAGATTGGGAAAAGACCTAAGATTGAGGTTCCTACATTTTCTGGAAATCTTAACCCAGAGGAATTGATCGACTGGATCAATGAATGTGAAGAATATTTTGAGTATGAAGATGTTGAGGATCCTGATAGGGTCAAATTTGCGAAGGCCAGACTGAAAGGTCATGCGAAGATATGGTGGCAAGAGATTCAGTTGGAGCGAAATAGAAGGGGAAAGGAGAAAATCACGAGATGGGATCGGATGGTGGATAAATTGAAGCGACAGTTCATTCCTGTTGATTATGAGCTTGACCTACTGAAGAAAATGCAGAGTTTGAAGCAAGCAGGAAGATCTGTTCAGGAGTACACAGAGGAGTTCTATCGACTTCTCATCAGAACAGGCCATGCAGAAGCTGATAAGGAGAAAGTTGCCCGATA
The DNA here is from genome assembly GCA_027943335.1 of Chamaecyparis obtusa. Classification (NCBI taxonomy): domain Eukaryota; kingdom Viridiplantae; phylum Streptophyta; class Pinopsida; order Cupressales; family Cupressaceae; genus Chamaecyparis; species Chamaecyparis obtusa. The sequence goes on along the minus strand of BSBK01012501.1, from coordinate 40,655 downwards.
CCTTAATGGGTTAAGGCCAAGCATTCAGGAGGAGCTGAATCTGGTTCGAATGAACAGTATTGAAGAGGCATACCAGTTTGCCCTAAAAGTGGAGGAAAAGCTGAACAAGAAGTTTGAGAGCAGACAAAACGGAAGAGGTCGCGGTGGACGGTCATATGGTGGCCGAAATGAAGATCCGAAAAAGAAGGATGAGGCCAGTAGCAGTCAAAATCAGCGAGGAAATAATTCCAATCGCTTCCAGGATCAGAATAATAGAGATCAGAGAGGAAGAGGAAGAGGGCAAGGATCTGGAAGAGGTGGCTTCCGTGGAACATGTTTTCACTGTGGAGAAGAAGGTCATAGGGCATTTGAATGTCCTCAACGCCAAGGCAGAACAGACAGGAGAAATGAAGGCCAGGCCAGAGTTGCACATGTTGATGAAGATGCTAGATCATCAAATTCTGAAGATGCTGAAAGAGGAGAAACGCTAATTAACAGAAGAGTCTTGCTGAGTGGTGAGAATGAACCTGAACAGAGGAGGAGCCTATTTCGCACTAGATGCAAGTGTGAGGGTAAATGCTGTGATGTGATTATCGATAGTGGAAGCACTGACAATCTGGTGTCAGAAGAGATGGTGACAAAGTTGAAGCTCAAGAGACAGAAACACCCACATCCATATCGGATTGCCTGGGTGCAGGATGACCACAAGGTCATGGTCAGTGAACAGTGCCTGGTAAAGTTCAAGATCGGCGGGTACCAAGATGAGGTACTATGTGATATCATCTCTATGGATGCATGTCATATGTTATTGGGTAGACCGTGGCAGTTTGACAGATGTGCTGTACACGATGGTCGTGCGAATACCTATTCCCTGACAAAGGATGGAGTGCGACATAAGCTAAAGCCATTGAAGGAGACCGAAGAAAAGGTATGTGGTAATGCAAGAATAACATTTGTTGATGGAAGGAAATTCCTAGATGGTATGAGGCATGAGCATGTATGTTTTGCTTTAATTCCAAAAGCTGGTAAAGAGGAAGTAGAAGATGTTCCTGTAGAAGTTGCAGATTTGTTGAATGAGTTTCAGGATATTGTATCCGATAACGTGCCTGATGGATTACCACCAGTCAGGAAGATCAGTCATCAGATGGACTTGATCCCAGGAGCGAGTTTGCCGAATAAGGCAGCACATAGAATGACACCTGCAGAAAGTGAGGAGTTGAACAGACAAGTACATGAACTGTTACAGAAAGGATTGATCCGTGAGAGTCTGAGTCCCTGTGCTGTACCAGCGGTATTAGCACCAAAGAAGAATGGAGAATGGAGGATGTGTACAGATTCTAGGGCAATAAACAAGATCACAATCAAGTATAGGTTTCCATTGCCACGAATGGATGATATTATGGACTGTTTGAGTGGAGCTGTGTATTTCTCAAAGATAGATCTGAAGAGTGGATATCATCAGATTCGGATCAGAGAAGGAGATGAATGGAAGACTGCCTTCAAGACAAAGGAAGGACTATATGAGTGGTTAGTCATGCCTTTTGGGCTAACCAATGCACCGAGCACTTTCATGCGGCTCATGAACGAGGTTCTAAAAGAATTTCTGGGTAAGTTTGTCATTGTTTACCTAGATGATATTTTGATCTTTAGTAAGACATTGGATGAGCATATGATGCATATTCGTATGGTATTTGAGAAGCTGAGAGAAGAGAAATTATTGATTAATTTGAAGAAGTGCAGTTTTGTGAAGAAAGAGTTAGTGTATTTGGGATTTGTAGTTTCAGCAGAAGGTCTAAAAATGGACCCAGAGAAGGTACAGGCTATCCTTGAATGGCCTACTCCAAGGAGTGCTACTGAGGTAAGATCTTTTCATGGTTTGGCTAGCTTTTACAGAAAGTTTATCCGAAATTTTAGCAGTATTTGTGGACCCTTGACTGAAACAATGAGAGGGGATAGAAAAGAGTTTAAGTGGACTAATGGGGCAGAAAAGAGTTTTCAATTATTGAAACAAAAAGTTACAGAACAACCTGTTTTAGCACTTCCAGATTTTAATAAGGTGTTTCAAGTAGATTGTGATGCTAGTGGTACTGCAATAGGAGCTGTTATGAGCCAAGAAGGTAAACCTGTTGCTTATTTCAGTGAGAAGTTAAATGATGCCAAGAGAAAATATTCTGTTTATGATCAAGAATTTTATGCTATAGTTCAGGCATTAAAAAAGTGGAGACATTATCTGCTTCCTAAGGAGTTTGTTTTGTATACTGATCATCAAGCTTTGCAATATTTGAATAGTCAAGGAAAATTGAATCAGAGGCATTTGAAATGGGTTGAGTTTTTGCAGAGTTATACATTTGTTTTGAAACATAGGAGTGGAAAGTCTAATAGGGTTGCAGATGCTCTTAGCAGAAGGCAACTATTGCTGACAGAAATGCAGATTGAAGTGGTTGGGTTCAAGGAACTCAAGAATTTGTATCCAGAGGATCCTGATTTTGGTGAGGCTTGGAAAGCTTGTACAGAACCTGTTACTCTAGACAGGACGAAATGGTTGGATTTCATCATCCAGGATGATATGCTATTCAGAGGGAGTCAGTTGTGCATTCCACGAAGTTCTATGAGGGAGAATCTCATCAAGGAGAAGCATAGTGGAGGATTGGCTGGACATTTTGGTCGTGATAAAACCGTTGCTTTGGTTGGTGAGAATTATTATTGGCCACAATTGCAGCAAGATGTGAAGAAGTTTGTACAGGGTTGCAGAATATGTCAGATGGCGAAAGGAGTGAAGCAGAATACAGGATTGTATCAGCCATTACCTGTACCAGAGAAGCCTTGGGAGGATATCAGCATGGACTTTGTTCTTGGTTTACCGAGGACACAGCGGGGACATGATTCAATTTTTGTAGTAGTTGACAGATTTTCAAAGATGGCACATTTCATTCCCTGCAAGAAGACTAATGATGCTGTTCATGTAGCAGAATTGTTTTTCAGAGAAGTAGTGAGACTTCATGGTTTGCCAAAGACCATAGTTTCAGATCGGGACACTAAGTTTGTTGGATATTTCTGGCGTACATTGTGGAAGAAGTTGAAGACAGATTTGAAGTTCAGTTCATCACATCATCCACAGACTGATGGACAGACAGAGGTGGTGAATAGGAGTTTGGGAAATTTGCTGAGATGTTTGGTTGGAGATAAGCCAACGGGATGGGATTTGATTTTACCACAGGCAGAATTTGCATACAATAATTCTGTCAACAGGAGCACTGGTAAATCACCATTCCAGATTGTATATGGAAGTAGTCCAAGAAATGCATCTGAATTGAGAAAGATAGATAAAGGAGCAATAAGTAGTGCTGAAGCTGAAGATTTTGCAGAACACTTGAAGAACATCCATGAGGAGGTGAGGAAACATATTAACAAGATGAACGCACAGTATAAGGCTAAGGCAGATGAGAAAAGGAGGCATAAAGAATTTCAGGTTGGAGATGAAGTCATGGTTCATTTGCGGAAGGAGCGGTTTCCAGTTGGTACATATAACAAGCTGAAAATGAAGAAGTTTGGGCCATGTAAGATACTGACGAAACATGATTCAGGAAATGCATATGAGGTAGAATTGCCTACTGAGCTAAATATTTCACCAGTGTTTAACATTTCAGATCTGACAGAGTATCATGAAGGAGGTGTTGAAGATGAGATCACAACAGCACAGTGGAGTATTCCAGCAACTAGTTCAGACACTAAGGAGATTGAAGATATACTGGTTAGTCGTGTTGGCAGAAGCACAAGGAACAGGACATATGAAGAATATCTGGTCAAGTGGAAAGGACGACCTGTTGAAGATTCATCATGGCTAACAAAGGAGGAGGTTAACCGTCTTGGTTTTCCTCTACACACCTGAGTCGTGACAGGGTCACTTCTCAAATTACCCCGGGTGTCTGATGCAGGAGCATCCTGGGTGTAAGAGCAATCTTGCATCACCCAAAAATATTTATGTTTTTTTTTTTTTTTTTTTAATAAGGGTTATTTTGTGCAGAGCTGCTATTTATGGAAAGTTACTATTTTTGGTAATTTTCGTATGTGCTCAGAATGATCTGATTTCTTTCTTGGAGGTTCATTTTGGTCATATAAGTCTGCCAGTAAAGTTTCATTGCCAGATCAAGTGTATATTGGAAGATATTGAAGATTTTCGGTATTGGCAGCAGGGTACAGAAACTTCAAACTCAGTTTTGAAGGCTTTAGAGGCCCCGGATGAGGTCGAAAATTTGGGTGACGGGCGCTTGCGCTGGTCAAGCCTGTAGAGCGCTTCGTGGCGTTTCCGAAATGGGGTTATAGTGGCCGAGCGGGTCAACTGGTGATGACTTATGGTCTTCGGAAGTTGGGCCACCTGAAATGGCAAAAAATAATTTTCTTCAAAATTTCTGTTCGGGTTTCAAAGGTTATCTTGAGCCGACTATGATGTAATAAAATGTAAAATAAAATAATTCTAAGTTTGGTCGGCCTTATTGGCTAAAATTCTGGAACCTTCCCAGGCGGTGGATAATTGCCTATATAAGGAAGGCTGTATTATTGTCTTAGGCAGTTCAGAATAGTTCTGGGTAGTAGATCTGGGTAATAGTTCGAGGCTTTGTCCTACAGAATATTGTAAGGGAATGCCCATGTGGCTTTGCATATTGTAATTCTGAAAGTTTGTAATTCCACATTTGTGGAGATAATAAGAAGCCAATTTTCTGTTCTTGCATATTGTTGTGGTTTCTCTGTTTCTGTTGTGTGTTTGTGGTATTAAGGGGAGCACCCTTCATCAGTTTCTCAAATAATAAATAATATCCTGATACCAAATACAATCATCCATATCACATGTATAATCAATTTTAGAATGATTTACTTGGTTTGCATCTAGATTGGATTGGGCCATCAGCTTTGCCAATCCCTGTCCTCGAACCAATTTAGTGATTTGGATCTCAACATTGAATTCTTGGATCTTATTGATCCATCTACATCTTCTTCCAGACACCTCCTGCTGTGAGAAAATATCCTTCACAGCTGCACTTGGCACAAAAACAATCACAACTGCTCCCATCAAGTAACAGCTAAAAGCCTTGATTGCCTTCACAAGTGCATAAGCTTGTTCTTTATTTATATCATATTTCAATTCTACAGCCTGCAAAGATTTACTGAAAAATGCAATAGGCTGCTGAAAACTATCCTTATTCTTTTGTAACAAAATTGCAGCAATAGTATGAAAAAATGCAAAAGAAAAGATATGCATTGGGACACTATAATCAGGTGCCTTTAGCACTAGTGCGTCTTTGATAGCCTACTTGATATTTTTGAAAGCCTCATCAGGCCCACCCTCCCAATTGATTATAGATCCCTTCTACAACATCTTGGAAATAGGTCTAGTAACCTCTGCAAAGTTTGTCACAAACCTTCTTAGAAAATTGACCTGACCAAAGAAGGACTAAATCCCTTTAACATTCCTTGGCCTTTGAATTTTATCAATTGCTGCTACCCTCTCTGGGTCAATTCTCACTCCTTGTTTCCCAACTAAGTGGCCAAGCAACTTACCTTCTGTGACACCAAAAGCACATTTCCTTGGGTTTAATGAAATGCCAAATTCCAAGGCCCTCATAAATATTTTCTCTAAATGAGCACAATGGTCCTCTTCCTTCTTGGAATAGGCAGTTAAATCATCCTGATACACAACAAGGAAATCATTAATGAAATCTGAAAAGGCAACATACATTGCCCTCTGAAAAGTAGCACCAGCATTTGTGAGACCAAAAGGCATTCTCATATAAACATATGTTCCCCAAGGTGTTGTAAAGGATATCTTGAATTGTTCTGATTCCTTAACAATGACTTGATTGTAGCCAGAGAAATCATCCATCATTGACATCAATTCTGATCTGGTTACTCTGTGCAACATAGCCTCCATATTGGGCAAACAATAATTATCTTTCAATGAGCTGATGTTCAAATTTTTGAAGTCCACACAAAGCCTGATGTCACCATTCTTTTTTCTTACAGGAACAAGATTTGACACCTAAGAAGAATGTCTTATAGGCTTGATAATGCTAGCATCTCTCAACTTCATTAATTCTTCCTGCATCTTGGGTGCCAAAGTAGGATTAATAGGCCTTTTCTTTTGCTGAAAAGGTTTAGCATCTTCTCTTAATGGAATAACATGATGAAATAAATCCTCTCTATAAACCTTTAGGTCAGCATACGACCATGCAAAAACATGCCTAAATTTCCTCAATAATTCAACCAAAGGTCTCCTCACCTTTTGAGATATATCTCTACCAATGTATACTTTCTTAGGTGCCTCATGTGATCCAAGATTTATCTCCTCAAGATCAGCATGATCTTCTCCTTTGATATTCTTTTGAACTCTATCTTGGTTATCAAAGATAGTCTCCAAAACAACAAGCCCCTTGGGCACCTTATTAGTTCTAAGCTGAATAACCTCATTGCCTAAGATAACCTCCCTTCCTTCTATTGACTCAACCAAGACTGAACAATCAAGTTCCTGACCATGATACTGATCCTTGCAATCCATAAACTTCAAAATATCATTATCATCATCAAAAACTTGCCAATTCTCAATATTGTCTAGTATACTAGGCCTAGCCTGAATTTCAACTTTAGAAATACCAGAGAATGTTACATCATTAGGATTGATTGCAATATTGCCCAGCAAGTCAACCATCTTGTTGTTACTCCTATCCCTCCACTCAATATTAAAGGCATCAAAATGCTCAATCAAATCCCACACTACATTCCTATATTGTTTCAACCTTTTATTTTTGGAAGCATACACTGACCTGACATGGGACACCACCAACTCAAAATCACAACTAACACTTATGCATTTTATACCATGCTTTTGTTCCAACCTCAGTCCTAACAACAAGGCCTCATACTCTACTATATTGTTGGTACTAAAGAAATTCAATGTGAAAGAGAACTTGTAGGTGTTTCCATTAGGAGAAATAAGTAAAATACCTGCTCCTGCACCATCTTTGTAGTTTGCACCATCAAAGTACATGACCCACAAATCACCCTTCATAGAGTCAGCACCTACCTTAGTAGAAATAGGTGACAAAACAAGCTCATTCTCAGATATAGGGATCTCTGCCCTAAAATCATTTACATTAGTATCCACAAAACATTTAGTTTCATTATCTATGTTTCTCTCAATCATGTGGTATACTCTTGGCTCTCGTTCAATCTTGACAAACTGATCATCAATCTTGAAAGTTGCATAGGACAAATCACACTGTAAACTTCCACCCATGGCAGCATTCCATCTTCTAGATAGCAACATCCTATAATGAGGGGGAATATCCACCACCAAAACACTCATTGTTAGCTCTTTCTCTGGATATGCTGCCAACCTATATGGCATTGCATTGATAGTCCCAATAAATGGTACCTCCCTCTAATCCATTGCACAACACCTGCCCTGCACTGTATCAACTTTAAGTACCAACCTCTCCATGATTTTGAAAAGCATGATAGTATTTGAGGCACCACTATCAATCATACAATTTTTTAATTTCATCCCATTCACAAGAACACTTAAGAAGAATGGGTCAATATTTTCAAGGCTGGCATTGACAGAACTATCCAAATATATTGGAAGAATTTGAGACATAATTCCCTAAGCAGCAACATCCTTCAAAGCTTTATCCTAAGATCCACTACATGAAGTATCATTTTTGTGAGTATTACCAACCCATGCAATAGCTTTATCTTTATGTTTAGGAATCCTCAACTATTTGTATAATGGAACCTTAACTGTAATTTGTGACAATACAGATAACATGTCAACAGGGGTAGAAGCAGGAATCTCAATTTGCATAGCCTTAACATCCTTTTTCTTGTCTAACATATTAGGTGTATTGACCACCTTCATTTTTTCAACCTTAGCCATTGTGTTAACTAGCTTCTCAATCTCACTAAAGACCTTTTCAATTCTAACTCCCTTAGGCTCACAATGCTTACCTTTTACATTCTTTAATTTTACCATGTGATCAACCTTTGATTTTTTCTCATTAGGTTCTCTGGAGTTGGTACTCTTTATAAGCATTCCTATAGCTTTCTCATTTGTATTCCTTGCCACCATGCCTCTAGTCTACACCCGGGCAATCATTTCTATAGTAATCCTCTCCATCTCTTCTCTAGAAGGTCTTCTCAAATTTGATAGCTTGGGAGGAGAGTTCATGTTACATGTTTTTTGATCAATGCACTCACCATCAGAAAAAACCTCTTGATGAAAAAGAGCCTGATTATGTCTCTTCACATTTACATCTGCCTCTTCATCAAAGTTAGAATCATCTTCATATCCTAGATATGAAGAAACCATGTCACGTCCAACATCATCTTGTTCTTCTTGTTCTATCTCCTCATCACCACAATCTTGATTTGCAGCCATAGATTGTGCAACCACACAATGCTCTACAGACTAAAGGGACTGGCATGCAACACACCATGGTACATTCTCCATGACATTTATTGAAGCTTTATGTAGAGGATTAGGGACACCTCTCTCATTGTTTCCTCTTGCAGCAGGGACAATAGGCTTACCATCCTTCCATTGGGTGTTGTAGGGATAATTCTGCAGTCTATTCTGCTTACTAAAATTGTTGTTGAACCGAGGCCTCTCATTGGTAGGAGCACTGATGTTCCTATCACCATACTGCTCTTTGACACATTTCTCAAAAGAGTCCCAAGTATCAATACACTTATCAGGAAGCCTCTTAAACCAATCTCTAGCATCCTCCATTAGAGATTGAGCAAACAATTTCATGACAACATCCTCATGCTCTACCTCATAATCATTATGCATATCAAAAAATAACCTAAGATGCTCTTCACAACTAATAGCATTATTACTAGCAAACTTAGGTACCTTATCTCTAATATCACTTGGAAAAGCATTTGGCTAGCCAGGAATTCCATCAAAACTTATTTGCATATAGCCTTCTAATTGCATAGGTCTTCTTTGAAAGCTCAAACTAGTGTTAACCCTAGGATCAACATTAGCATCTACATTTATCTGTGCATTTGACTGCTGCCTAGGATCTGCACCTATCCTAGTAGATGAAGAAGGAAAAGAACTAGTAGCATTACTAAGTGGAATAGTAGTAGTCATAGATGGCATACCTAGTTCAGTAGCAGATGGCCCAAGAGCATTAGCTGAAGAAGCCCACAAAAATTGGATCTTCCTTTTCTTTTCTGTAATGGTAGCGTCAACCTCAGCTCTCTCTAGTTTTCTTGTGAGGTCCTCATCTTCCTTTCTCCTTCTCTCCATTTCAATGTCCTTATTTGAATCAGGTAGTGGGATCCCTGGTATTGTCACTAGTTTTCTTTCTTGGTCACCCACCATCTTCTGCTTTCCTTTCTCATTTATGATAATAGCAGGTCTAGTAATCCTATGCCCATCCTTATCTTTAGGCCAAGGGACATAACTTTGCACTTGTCCAACCATAGGGCCCTCATTTTCAAATTCATGATCCTATAGTAAGTGCTCTTGCTAAAGGCATCAAGATCACCAAAAACATCATGCTGCAATGTTTTAGGAGCAAAAGCAAGCATTTTGTTTCTCTTCTTTATTTCATTTATTTTTCTCAAAAGAGACTGCCTCTCTATCAAAGCATTTACCTTTTCAGCCTCTCTCTCCTCCTGTAATCTTTTATGTATGGCATCCTACTCTTCCAACTACAACCTCAATACATTTAGGTCATCAGGATCTACCATAATGTCATTAGAACCAGATGACACATCCATATCAGGAAGATTTTGATATGGGAAGATTTTGATCTCTTCAGAGTGACCACCTTCTGATCTAGATACTCTATTTTGTGAACCATCCTCACTTGAGGATACATGTGGTCTTCTGGCTCTTGCATTTCTCTATTCTCTCATGGGAGCACTAGTAGACTCACCATTCCTTCTAATCCAGCTCTTGTTTCCCTGTCTAGGCAATTGCTCTAGAGTGACCTCCGGATTCTTTCTAACATATGACCTTGTATTTCTTCTTTTTCCCATGCTTCTTCAATATGTTGCACTGGTTCAAACCTTTGAGCTGCCACCCACCTAGATGGGAAATCCTTAAAACACACAGGAAAACAAGAACATACTTTAACCTTTCTCTTTAGGTTCTCCCCAGCAGAGTCACCATTTTGTTGGTTGTGGATTATTCCCTTTGATCTTCAACTTGCAGATTTACACTTTGATGGATAATGTAAATGAAACTCTGACTCTATCACCACTCCAAAGTCCACAAGGAAGAGGGCCAACTGACAAGGATCAAAGGATCCTTCTACTCTTTGAGCTTCAATGCTCAGGTGGGTGTACCCTTGACTCACTTCTCTAAAGGAGTCTCAAAATGATGTATACAATGCTCAACACAAGTCTATAAAAGGTTTATCAAATGAATGTTTATGTTTGAGGTTGTTAACCATGCATACCTCAAGAGGAAGGACCAATGCCTTATCTAGGGCTCAGAGTCACCTAAATGTATACCTCAAATGAACACCTCAAATCAAACACAATGGAAACTAGAGTAAGTACTTTTCCTATTACCCCTTTCCCTCAAGCACAAGGACACCAAATTCTATACCTAGCTGTAAACTCATTGAATTCACCTAAAAGACTTTAATCTTAACTTTGTTAGAAACTCAGAGAAGAATTCAAAATACTCTTTGTTTACCATACATTAACACACTTTGTGATATTAACATATATGAGCTCAGAGACAAGCAAGAAGACATACACAAGATATAAGATTGGGATTCAATGATGTTTTCATTAACAAATCCAGAATCAACATACAATTAGAATGACACCAAGATGAGAAAAGTCAAAAAACTAGACTTCTATCAGTATATATAGTCAAAAACCTAGGACCAAAAGCAATAAGGTTTCAGAACCTCTGCAAAATCAAAGATTCTACCACTTATACCACTAGCTACCTTGGGATCCTCAAGATTGGATGCAACAAGCTTCAGACAGTTAGGGTCAAGGTCTCAACCACTTGACCTGCCAAAATTTACATCAAAATTTATTACAAGGGTAGGAAACCAAGCAGTCCAGAGAAAGAAAATCTCAAACAGATCTGCAATCATGAAAATCTATGAGCCAGGATAGAGAACTAGGAGCTGCCATGAAAATCAGTCAAATTGGCCACCTGCAAATAGCTCCTCGAGCACAAAACCATACTCCACCAAGTACAAAATCTACCTCCGCAAATGACCACAGGAGCCCTGGACCACATCGCAACAACCTACCACCATCAAACTAGCAAGAAATCCACCCAAAAAGCATTAAAACCAGGTACTTTTGGTCACTACAAACCCCTCTGCAAATTTGAATTCAAAATCCCAACGGTCACTTTCATGGTGCCAAAAATACATCACCCGTCCTCATTCGAATGGAGATCAAATTTATGCCCCTGCCGTAGATCTCTTTATCTTTCCTAGGCTTCACAACTCTAACTCATCCAGGCACCCCGAGCTAATTCCGCAACTGTGATATCTCAATAGTTGTCGCATGATCGCATAGCATGGAGACGGGCTACGCGATCATGCGACAACCCGCCAACACTGCAATTTCTGCCTGCCCCTAAGTATCAGAGCCACCTCATGCATCCACCTCAACACCTGCCGGCCAATGAAAATCACGCACATCACCCCACCTGGCAAATGGATCCACCGCCCATCAACTCTTTTAAACAATGCCAGATCAGACAGTTGTCACATGATTGCAAGGGGAAAGAATATTCCTTGTGGTCATGTGGCAACCGTAGGATTGAAAGGGTTCTGACAATCAGGCCCACTCGAAGCCACATGCCACCAAACCACACGGGCAACCAATCAGAACTCAGCACGCCAGCGCCATGGACCCACCTTTAACTCCGCAACAGCGCAACCTGGCAAAATGGAATAAAATCTGATGGATGGTGCATGATCGCAAAGGCTTGGAATATTCCTTGTGATCGTATGCTGACCGTTAGATTAAAGCTTTCAATGCGGGCACCTCTAACAAGCCAAATCATCACCACGTGGATGAATGAAAACCTGCCAACTTAGATCACTGAAACCACCGCTGCAATCGACACCACACTGCCATGGACACATGGCAGGCAGTCGCATGATTTCATAGCCAAAAATTGGGCTATGCGACCATCCGATAGCCAATCACAAGCTGCCACATCATCACCTCCGGGACCATGGAACTGCGAAGAGCCGGGACCCAGGCAGATAGATGGGAAGTGGTCACATGATCACATGTCAGAAAAGTCTGACATACGACCATGCGATAACCAATAAGAACATGCCATTTGCCACCCCTCTGACACTGGGTCCACATCACACTCACATAAGAAAATCTGACGGCCGTCACAAAAGTGCTATGGATAAACACCATGCAACTTCACTAGGTGAACAAGCGACATCCACAGATCTTGTCTGAGCTTTAACCATGCAGGAAGCATAAGAAGAGACAAACTACCAAGCATTCAACAACTACGCGACCATGAAAAACTTAACCGCCAGCCGAGTCGCCAGATGCTAGGGACTTAACCATCAGGATTCAGTGACAAGGAGAAAACCACAAGTTGCCAAGTCACCAGAAAAGACTAACCGCGAGGCAGCCGAACACAATGAAGAGTTGGGACCACATGGACAGGTGGCAGGTAGTCGCATGATCGCATGTCAAAAAAGTCTAACATGCGGCCATGCGATAGCCAATCAGAAGAGCTTTTGAGGGCCCAGGCCCACTTGTCATCACACTTGCGCACTTAAAGAAAGTTAGCAGACAGGGAACTAGTGTGATCTCAAAAACACACAATGTTTCTGACACGTCATCAGATAAGCGCACAAAGCTGGAAGACAAAGGGTCAAAAACAACGTAGGTTATCGGTCAAAGATCGAAAACATCATGGATTTTTGAAAACACTGTGGGTTTTCGACACTATGGTAAATTTTGAAAACATTGCTTCTCGCGGACCTTGAAACTTGAATAACTTTCCGGGCCTTATGATTTAGGAGATGCAGTCTGGATTGAAGCAAGGCAACAACACAAGGAACATAGGGCAGGGCACAAACCAAGAAACATTTGCAGGGAGGAGGCCATTTTCAAAGGATATTGCCATGACAGAAAAATGGGCTAACACCTTTGTCAAAATTTTTAGATAATACTTCACATGGACAAAACAATGGTGGAAATTACAGTCTATAAATCCCCTTTCACCCATTGGTTGTGGATTATTCCATTTGATCTTCAACTTGCAGATTTACACTTTAATGGATAATGTAATTGAAACTCTGACTCTATCACGACTCTAAAGTCCACAAGGAAGAGGGCCAACTGACAAGGATCAAAGGATCCTTCTACTCTTTGAGCTTCAATGCTCAGGCAGGTGTACCCTTGACTCACTTCTCTAAAGGAGTCTCAAAATGATGTATACAATGCTCAACACAAGTCTATAAAAGGTTTACAAATGAATGTTTATGTTTGTGTGGTTGTTAACTATGACTTCAAGAGAAAGGACCAGTGCCTTAGCCCAAGGCTAAGAGTCACCCAGCTGTATACTTCAACTGAACACCTCAAATCAAACACAATGGAAACCAGAGTAAGTGCTTTACCTATTACCCCTTTTCCTCAAGCACAAGGACATCAAATTCTATACCTAGCTGTAAACTCATTGAATTGACCCAAAAGGCTTTAATCCTAACTTTGTTAGAAACTTAGAGATGAATTCAAAATACTCTTTTTTTACCATACATTAACACACTTTGTGATATTAAAATATATGAGCTCAGAGACAAGCAAGAAGACATACACAAGATACAAGATTTGGATTCAAAAATGTTTTCATTAACAAATCCAGAATCAGCATACAATTAGCATGACACAAAGCTGAGAAAAAGACACCAAATCAAACCTCTATTAGTGTATTACAGTAAAAAACCAGGGACCAAAAGTAACAAGATTTTGGAACCTCTGCAAAAACCAAAATTCTCTAACTTATACCCCCTAGTCATCTTGAAAATTTGCAACAAGCTATAGATGACTAGGGTTAGGGTCTCAACGACCCAACCTACTGGAAATAGTAACAAAATTTACTGCAAAAACACCTCGAGCCAAGATTGTCCTTCACTAGGTACAAAACCTCCTATAATTAACTGCGTAGCTACTGGACCACACCGCAACACCAAACAAATCCAATCAGGCCACTAAAACATTTAAAACCAATCCTTCTTATCATTGCAAACCCTCAGAAGATTTTAATATGAAATTAAACAGCTACAACATTGGCACCCAGCACATTGGCGGTCATCATTTAAACCTTTACCAACTTTATATCCCAGCCGTCTAATCAATCTCCCCTCGCAGGCTTTACATCTTAACATTCATCTTCAGTGGTGAAGTCGCGCGATTACCAACCTCACCGCCATAGGGACCCAAGCTTCATGTTACATCTGGTTGCATGATCGCAAGGCACCAAACTAACCCTTCCGATCATGTGATGGTAGCTTCTTAACTGCGCAAAGTGATCATAAACCCCATACAAAGTCCTCGGCCACCAGACAACACCCAACCAAAAACTAACATGCTAGCGCCACGGACCCACCTTTAACTCTGCAACAGCGCAACTCAATAGTTGTCACATGATCGCATAACTAGGAAATGGGTTATGCGAACACGCGAAAACCCTCAAACCTTAACTTTGCCACAACCGCTAGGCCTTAGACCTGGCCCCACCTACCATGTGTCACACCACCATTCGCTGATCCACACCCAGTCATACTAACATGACCCATCAACCATAAACCTTTGAAATGAATGGCTGGCCTAAGATCTCATGGCTCTAACAAATAGCATGAGAACTTATGCTGACCGTTAGATCTATCCTTGTCACAGACCCCTTTGACAATGGCCCCACTTCTGAGCACATCCATGTTGACCAATAGGAACATAGCAACGAAGCACCACATGGCATACGGTCCCACTCGCACAACAGGCAACCTAGCAAAATGGAATAAAATCTGACGGATGGTGCATGATCGCAAAGGCTTAGAATATTCCTTATGATCATATGCCGACCGTTAGATTAAAGATTTCAATGCGGGCCCCCCTGACATAAGCCAAGTCATCACCATGTGGATGAATGAAAACCCACCAACTCAGATCACTAAAACCACCACCGCAACCATCACCACACTGCCATGGACACGTGGCAAGTGGTCGCATAATCTCAAAGCCAAAAATTAGGCTATGCGACCATGCGACAACCAATCACAAGCTACCACATCATCACCTCCAGGACCACTACCAAAGAAGCCCTGCCCTTTTTAAAGTATCAGACAGTTGTCGTGAAAGCGCAAGAAATAAACCTCATGCATCTTCACCATGCGAACTTGCGGCAACCATCGATCCTGTCTGAACTTTAACCGTGTAGGAAGCATAAGAAGAGACAAACCACCAAACATTCAGCGACATGACTAACCGTTTGCCAAGTCATGAGATGTCAGCCGCTAACCACCTGAAATGAAGAGATTGCGTGACTGAAGAGAAATAGACCGCCCGCCAGGTCACTGAATGCTAAGGGAATAACCACCAAAAACTAGCAAACGGGAGATAACCATAAGTCGCCAAGTCATGGAATGGAGACATAAGCGCTAGCCAAGATGAACAACAAGAAGAACCAGACCCACAAGGACAAGTGGCAGGTGTTTGCATGATCGCATGTCAGAGAAGTCTGACATGCGGCCATGCGGTAGCTAATCATAGAAGAGCCTTTGAAAACCTAGGCCCACCACCCATCGCACTTGTGCAGTTGAGGGAACACCAGCAAATAGGGAACTAGTGCAAGGTCGAAAAAACAAAATATTTTTGATGAAAGAGGATCGAAAACACATAAAATTTCTGACACGTCAACAGGTAAACACACAAAGCTAGAAGACAAAGGGTCGAAAACAATGCAGGTTATCGGTAAAGGATCGAAAACACCATGGACTTTTGAAAACACTATAGGTTTTTGACACTGTGGCAAATTTTAAAGATGCTTGCTGCGGGCCCTAGGGCTTGAAATTTTTTTGGGGTCTAGCGAATCAAGAAATGTGATTTGGACTGAAGCAAGGTGACACACTAAAGAGCACGGGGCAGGACATTTGACAAACACTGGCAGGGGAGAGGCCAATCTCACAAGATTTTGCTATGACAGAAAATTGGCCTAACAGTGGCTCTGTCTGGGGATGTATGCCTCCTGCAGGCATAGCAAGGACCTGGAATCACTGGTTAAAGTAGACCATCCCATTGGACAAAATGTAGACAACAAGGAACAAGCAGGGTAGGACCAAGCAACAGGACCAAAAACTGACAGACTAGGGCAAAACAGGGTAGGGGAAAGCAACCTATATAAAAGAATTTACAAGATGTACAACCCTAACAACTGTTCATGGAAAACAAAGTACTTCAAATGAGGTACTACTTCAAGAATTGTCCATGAACTAGCAACTCCTGAATATCACCATTAAAATCCTTGATGATGTAAGAATCTTGGCCCCATTTCTCATGAATCAGATATGGCCCTAACTGGATGGGATCAAATTTACCATGCTTCCCCTTATCCTCCAATCTGGCATTCCAAACTAACACCAAATCACCAAGTTCAAACTTTCTGTCAACAGATTTTTTATCGTATATATTCTTAACCTGTAACTGCAATTTGGCATTCCTTGCAACTGATTCTCTTCTAGTTTCAGCCAACCTAATGAGGTCCTCAATTCTCAACTACATCTCATCATCAATGTCATCATCATATAACTGCACAAACTTGTACATCTCCAACAAATTATTCTGAGGCATTCTAGCATGAATTCCATACACTAGGTCAAATGGTGCACAACCAATTGCCTTCTTCATAGTTACCCTATCAGCCCATAGAGCTAATGGTAGCTTTGAATTCCATGCCCTCTTATTCTTCTCTAGAATTCTCTTCAAGATTTTAATCAAACTCTTATTAGTAGATTCTACCTGACCATTTCCTTGCGGATGATAAGGTGAGGAACTAGAAATCTGAATTCCTAAACCTTTGCAAAAGTCCTTATATTCGGCAGACCTGAAGCACATAGCATTGTCACTCACTATCCTCTCAGGGCACCCAAACCTTGTAACAATATTATTCATCAGAAAGTCAATTACCACCCTGCTAGTTGCATTCCTTGTAGGTATAGCTTCTACCCACTTTGTAAAATAATCAGTGGCAACTAAGATCCATGAATGTCCTCCACTTGACTTGTTTGGTATCTCCCCTATGAAATCAATTCCCCATTGCTAGAAAGGATCCTGAACTTTTACTAGTTTTAATGGTACATTACCTAAAAACTTAAGCTTACCAAAGAACCTTTGACATGCATCACATCTCCTTGCCAACTGCTCTACATCCCTAAAGATTGTGGGCCACCAAAATCCTTCTCTCAGGATCTTATGAGCAATTATTTTACCCATATAATGTCCACCACAAACTCCCTCATGCATCTCCTTCAACAACACAATAGCTTGATTCTCATCTACACATTTCAACAGTATGTAATCCAAATTTTTTCTATACAACTTACATTTCACAATTACATACTTAATGGCCTGTAACTTCAATGTCCTCTTTTGATTATCATTCATACTATCTAGACACCTCATTTTTCTCAAATAGTAAATAATATCCTGATACCAAATACAATCATCCATATCACATGTATAATCAATTTCAGAATAATTTACCTAGTTTGCATCTAGATTGGATTGGGCCATCAGTCTTGCCAATCCTTGACCTCTAACCAACTTAGTGATTTGGATCTCAACATTGAATTCCTGGATCTTATTGATCCATCTG
Organism: Chamaecyparis obtusa; assembly: GCA_027943335.1. Lineage (NCBI taxonomy): Eukaryota > Viridiplantae > Streptophyta > Pinopsida > Cupressales > Cupressaceae > Chamaecyparis > Chamaecyparis obtusa. The sequence continues at coordinate 22,783 of BSBK01012501.1, read as the reverse complement.
CATCTTCTTCTAGACACCTCTTGCTATGAGAAAATATCCTTCATAGCTGCACTTGGAACAAAAGCAATCACAACTGCTCCCATCAAGTAACATCTAAAAACCTTGATTGCCTTCACAAGTGCATAAGCCTACAGTTTTTCATTTATGTCATACTTTAATTATGCAGCCTGCAAAGATTTACTGAAAAATGCAAAAGAAAAGATATGCATTGGGACACTATAATCAGGTGCCTTTAGCACTGGTGCATCTTTGATAGCTTGCTTGATATTCTTGAAAGCCTTATCAAGCTCACCCTCCCAATTGACTACAGATCCCTTCTTCAACATCTTGGAAATAGGTCTAGTAACGTCTGCAAAGTTTGCAACAAACCTCCTTAGAAAATTGACTTGACCAAAGAAGGACTAAATCCCTTTAACATTCTTTGGCCTCTGAATTTTCTCAATTGTTGCTACCCTCTCTAGGTCAATTCTCACTGCTTTCTTCCCAACTAAGTGGCCAAGCAACTTACCTTCTGTGACACCAAAAGCACATTTCCTTGGGTTCAATGAAATGCCAAAATCCAAGGCCCTCATAAATATTTTCTCTAAATGAGCACAATGGTCCTCTTCCTTCTTAGAATAGGCAGTCAAATCATCCTGATACACAACAAGAAAATCATTAATGAAATCTGAAAAGGCAACATCCATTGCCCTCTGAAAAGTAGCACCAGCATTTGTGAGACCAAAAGACATTCTCACATAGACATATGCTCCCCAAGGTGTTGTAAAGGTTGTCTTGAATTGTTCTGATTCCTTAACAATGACCTGATTGTAGCCAAAGAAACCATCCATCATTGACATCAATTTTGATCCAGTTACTCTCTGCAACATAGCCTCCATATTGGGCAAACAATAATTATCTTTCAATGAGCTAATGTTCAAATTTCTGAAGTCCACACAATGCCTGATGTCGTCATTCTTTTTTCTTACAGGAACAAGGTTTGACACCCAAGAAGAATGCCTTATAGGCTTGATAATGCTAGCATCTCTCAACTTCATTAATTCTTCCTGCATCTTGGGTGCCAAAGTAGGATTAATAGGCCTTTGCTTTTGCCAGAAAGGTTTAGCATCTTCTCTTAATGGAATAACATGCTAAAATAAATCCTCTTTATAAACCTTTAGGTCATCATACGACAATGCAAAAACATGCCTAAATTTCCTCAACAATTCAATCAAAGGTCTCCTCACCTTTTGAGATATATCTCTACCAATGTATACTTTCTTAGGTGCCTCATGTGATCCAAGATTTATCTTTTCAAGATCAACATGATCTTCTCCTTTGATATTATTTTGAAATCTATCTTGGTTGTCAAAGACATTCTCCAAAAAAACAAGCCCCTTGGGTACCTTGTCAGTTCTAAGCTGAATGACCTCATTGCCTAAGATAACCTCCCTTCCCTCTATTGACTCAACCAAGGCCGAAAAATCAAGTTCCTGACCATGATACTGATCTTTACAATCCATAAACTTCAAAATATCATTATCATCATCAGAAACTTGTCAATTCTCAATATTATCTGGTATACTAGGCCTAGCCTGAATTTCAACTTTAGAAATACTAGAGAATGTAACATCATTAGGATTGATTGCAATATTGGCCAACAAGTCAGCTATCTTGTTGTTACTCCTATCCCTCCACTCAATATTAAAGGCATCAAAATGCTCAATCAAATCCCACACTACATTCCTATATTGTTTCAACCTTCTATTCTTGGAAGCATATACTGGCCTGACTTGGGACACCACCAACTCAGAATCATCAATAACACTTATGCATTTTATACCATGCTTTTATGCTAACCTCAGTCCTAACAACAAGGCCTCATATTCTGCTATATTGTTGGTACAAAAGAAATTCAATGTGAAAGAGAACTTGTAGGTGTTTCCATCAGGAGAAATAAGTAAAATACCTACTCCTGCACCATCTTTGTAGTTTGCACCATCAAAGTACATGACCCAAAAATCACCCTTCATAGATTTAGCACCTACCTCAGTAGAAATAGGTGACAAAATATGTTCATTTTCAAATACAGGGATCTCTACCCTAAAAGCATTTACATCAGTATCCACAAAACATGTAGTTTCATTATCTATGTTTCTCTCAATCATGTGGCATACTCTTGGCTCTCGTTCAATCTTGACAAACTGATCATCAATCTTGAAAGTTGCATAGGACAAATCACACAGTAAACTTCCATCCATGGTAGCACTCCATCTTCTAGATAGAAACATCCCATAATGAGGAGGGATATCCACCACTAAAATACTCATTGTTAGCTCTTTCTCTGGATATGCTACCAACCTATATGGCATTGCATTGATAGTCCCAATGACTAGTACCTCCCTCTAATCCATTGCACAACACCCGCCCTACACTGTATCAACTTTAAGGCCCAACCTCTCCATAATTTTGGAAGGCATGACAATATTAGAGGCACCACTATCAATCATACAATTTCTTAATTTCATCCCATTCACAAGAACACTTAAGAAGAATGGGTCAATATTTTCAAGGCTGGCATTGACAGAACTATCCAAATATATTGGAGGAATTTGAGACACAATTCCTTGAGTAGTAACATCCTTCAAAGCTTTATCCTGAGATCCATTGCATGAAGTATCATTTTTGTGACTATTACCAACCCATGCAATAGCCTTATCTTTATGTTCAGGAATCCTCAACAATTCTGACAATGGAACCTTAACTGTAATTTGTGACAACACAGATAACATGTCAATAGGGGTAGAAGTAGGAATCTCAATCTGCACTGCCTTAATATCTTTTTGCTTGTCTGACATATTAGGTGTATTGACCACCTTCATTTTTTCAATCTTAGCCATTGTGTTAACTACCTTCTCAATCTCACTAGAGATCATTTCAATTCCAACTCCCTTAGGCTCATAATGCTTACCTTTTATATTCTTTAATTTCACCATGTGATGAACCTTTGATTTTTTCTCATTAGGTTCTCCCGAGTTGATACTCTTTATAAACATTCCTGTAGCTTTCTGATTTGTATTCCTTGCCACCATGCCTCTAGTTTTCACCTGGGCAATCATTTCTGCAGTAATCCTCTCCATCTCTTCTTTAGAAGGTCTTCTCAAATTTACTAGCTTGGGAGAAGAGTTCATGTTACATGTTTTTTGATCAACGCATTCACCATTAGAAAAAACCTCTTGATGAAAAAGGGTCTAATTATGTCTCTTCACATTCACATCTACCTCTTCATCAAAATCAGAATCATCTTCATATCCTACACATGAAGAAGCCATGTTACATCCAACATCATCTTATTCTTCTTCTTGTTCTATCTCCTCATTGCTACAATCTTGATTTGCAGCCATAGACTGTGCAACCACACAATGCTCTGTAGAATGAGGGGACTTGCATGCAACACACCATGGTACATTCTCAATGACATTTATTGAAGCTTTATGTAGAGGATTAGGGACACCTTTGTCATTCTTTCCTCTTGCAGCAGGGAGAATAGGCTTGCCATCCTTCCATTGGGTGTTGTAGGGGTAATTCTGTAGTCTATTCTTCTTACTGAAATGGTTGTTGAACCGAGGCCTCTCATTGGTAGGAGCACTGATGTTCCTATTTGTAGGTGCCTTCAAATCCTTCAATGCATTAAGCACCTTATCCAATTTATCTTCTTCTTGCATCCTAGATCCAACATTCTTATCATTTTCTTTTTTGTATTTCCTATCTCCAAACAACTTTGGGTCATCTCTCTTTCCACCCAACTTTCCTGATATTTTCATGTTGTTCTCAATATTGACAGCAATCTTAAAAGCATCCCTAAGAGTTCTTGGTTCTTTATCCCTCAATAAATATCCCATCTTCCCATCAAATGCATTGAAGTATGTAGTCAGACAGACATTGTCATCCAACCGCATGACTTGGAACAACTTGTGCATACCCTTCTGAAATCTCATGTTGAATTCAGTTGCAGACTCATTCTAATTTTTCCTTATGGTATTGAATTCATTCAACATGAAGCTAGCATTAGGCCTATCACCATACTGCTCCTTGAAACATTTCTCAAAAGAGTCCCACGTATCAATACACTTATCAAGAAGCCTCTTAAACCAATCTCTAGCATCCTCCATTAGAGATTGAACAAACAATTTCATGAGAACATCCTCATGCTCTACCTCATAATCATTAAGCCTATCAACAAATAACCTAAGATGCTCTTCACAACTAATAGCATTATTACCAGCAAACTTAGGTACCTTATCTCTAATATCACTTGGAAAAACATTTGGATAGCTAGGAATTTCATCAAAACTTATTTTCCTATAGCCTTCTAATTGAATAGGTTTTCTTTGAAAGCTTAAACTAGTGTTAACCCTAGGATCAACATTAGCATCTATATTTATCTATGCATTTCACTACTTCCTAGGATCTGCACCTATCCTAGAAGATGAAGAAGGAAAAGAACTAGTAACATTACTAAGTGGAAAAGTAGTAGTCATAGATGGCATACCTAGTTCAGTAGTAGATGGGCCAAGAGCATTAACTAAAGAAGCCTGCAAAAATTGGATCTTCCTTTTCTTTTCTACAATGGCAGCGTCAACCTCAGCTCTCTCTAGTTCTCTGGCAAGGTCCTCATCTTCCTTTCTCCTTCTCTCCATTTCAATGTCCTTATTTGGATCAAGTGGTGGGATCCTTGGTATTGTCACTAGTTTTCTTGCTTGGTCACCGACCATCTTCTGCTTTCCTTTCTCATTTATGATAATAGTAGGTCTGGTAATCCTATGCCCATCCTTATCTTTAGGCAAAGGGACATAGCTTTGCACTTTTCTAACCATAGGGCCCTCATTTTCAAATTCATGATCTTGCAGTAAGCACTCTTGCTCACTCCTCAAGGCATCAAGATCACCAAAAACATCATGCTGCAATGTTTTAGGAGCAGAAGCAAGCATTTTGTTTCTCTCCATTTCATTTATTTTTCTCAAAAGAGACTGCCTCTCTATCAAAGCATTTACCTTTTCAACCTCTCTCTCCTCCTGTAATCTTTTATGTATGGCATCCTACTCTACCAACTACAACCTCAGTGCATTCAAGTCATCAGGATCTACCATAATGTCATTAGAACCAGATGACACATCCATATCAAGAAGATTTTGATATGGGAAGTGAACTTGCCTATGTCTCATGGGCTCTCTTCTGAATTGATCTTCATCAAGATCCAGGTCAACCTCTAAACTGATATCTCTATTTTATTCATTCTGACCTATAGGCAAAGGACCTTTGTCCTGAAATGCAGCCTCAGGGGTATCATAAAATCTTTCTTCAGAGTGACCACCCTCTGATCTAGATACTCTATTTTGTGAACCATCCTCACTTGAGGATACATGTGGTCTTTTGGCTCTTGCATTTCTCTATTCTCTCATGGGAGCACTGGTAGACTCACCATTCCTTCTAATCCAACTCTTGTTTCCCTGTCTAGGTAATTGCTCCAGAGTGACCTCCAGATTCTTTCTAACATATGACCTAGTATTTCTTTTTTTTTCCATGCTTCTTCAATATGTTGCACTGGTTCAAACCTTTGAGCCGCCACCCACCTAGACGAGAAATCCTTGAAAACAAAAAGAAAACAAGAACACACTTTAACCTGTCTCTTTAGATTCTCCCTAGTAGAATCACTGACTCTTAACAAATGCATATCTTCATAGTTGTCCCCAGTAGAGTCACCATTTTGTTGGTTGTGGATTATTCCCTTTGATCTTCAACTTGCAGATTTACACTTTGATGGATAATGTAAATGAAACTCTGACTCTATCACCACTCCAAAGTCCACAAGGAAGAGGGCCAACTGACAAGGATCAAAGGATCCTTCTACTCTTTGAGCTTCATGCTCAAGTGGGTGTACCATTGACTCACTTCTCTAAAGGAGTCTCAAAATGTTGTATAGAATGCTCAACCTAAGTCTATAAAAGGTTTACAAATGAATGTTTATGTTTGTGTGGTTGTTAACTCACTGAATTCACCTAAAAGGCTTTAATCCTAACTTTGTTAGAAACTCATAGATGAATTCAAAATACTCTTTATTTACCATACATTAACACACTTTGTGATATTATATTATATGAGCTTAGAGACAAGCAAGAAGACATACACAAGATACAAGATTGGGATTCAAGAATGTTTTCATTAACAAATCTAGAATCAGCATACAATTAGCAAGACACAAAGCTAAGGAAAAAACACCGAATGAAACCTCTATCAGTGTATTACAGTAAAAAAATAGGGACCAAAAGCAATAAGATTTTGGAACCTCTGCAAAAACCAAAATTCTCTAACTTATACCCCCTAGTCATCTTGAAAATCTGCAACAAGCTATAGATGACTAGGGTTAGGGTCTCAACCACCCAACCTGCTAGAAACAGTCATAAAATTTACTGCAAAAACACCTCGAGCCAAGACTGTCCTTCACCAGGTACAAAACCTCCTTCTGTAATTAATCATGTAGCTGCTGGACCACACCGCAAAACTAAACAAAACCAATCAGGCTGCTAAAACATTTAAAACTAGTCCTTCTTGACATTGCAAACCCTCACAAGATTTGAATACAAAATCAAACGGCTACAACATTGGCACCCAGCACATCAGCGGTCATCATTTAAACCTTTACCAACTTTATATCCCAGCCGTTCGATCAATCTCCCCTCACAGGCTTTACATCTTAACATTCATCTTCAATGGCGCAATCACGCGGTTACCAACTTCACCGCCACAAGGAACTGAGCTTCATGTTACGTCTGGTCGCATGATCGCAAGGCACCAAACTAAACCTTGTGATCATGCGACGGTAGCTTCTTAACCGCGCAAAGTGATCATAAACCCCATACAAAGTCCTCGGCCTCCAGACAACACCCAACCAGAAACTAACACGCCAGTGCCACGGACCCACCTTTAACTCCGCGACAATGCAACTCAATAGTTGTCACATGATCGCATAACCGGGAAATAGGTTATGCGAACATGCGACAACCCGCAAACCTTAACTTTGCCACAACTGCCAGGCCTTAGACCTAGGCCCACCTACCATGTGTCACACCACCATTCACTGATCCACACCTAATCATACTGACACGACCCATCAACCATAAACCTTTGAAATGAACGGCTGGCGTAAGATCTCATGGCTCTGAAAAATCACATGAGAACTTATGTCGACCATTAGATCTATCCTTGTCACAGACCCCTCTGACAATGGCCCCACTTCTGAGCACATCCATGTCAACCAATAGGAACACAGCAATGAAGCACCACATGGCATACAGTCAAACTCGCACAACAGGCAACCTGGCAAAATGGAATAAAATCTGACGGATGGTGCATCATTGCAAAGGCTTGGAATTTTCCTTGCAATCATACATCGACCGTTAGAATAAAGCTTTCAATGTGGCCCCCCCTGACATAAGCCAAGTCATCACCATGTTTACGAATGAAAACCCACCAACTCAGATCACCAAAACTACCACCGCAACCATCACCACACTGCCATGGACACATGGCAAGCGGTCGCATGATCGCAAGGCCAAAAATTGGGCTATGTGACCATGCGACAGCCAATCACAAGCTACTACATCATCACCTCTGGGACCACTGCCAAAGAAGCCCTACCTTTTTTAAAGGATCAGACGATTGTCGCGGAAGCGGAGGAAATAAACCTCATGCATCTTCACCATGCGAACTTGTGGCAACCATCGATCTTGTCCGAACTTTAACCATGCAGGAAGCATAAGAAGAGACAAACCACCAAGCATTCAGTGACTACGTGACTAACCATTCGTCAAGTCATCAGATGTCAGTCGTTAACCACCTGGAATGAATAGATTGCGTGACTGAAGGGAAATAGATTGCCCGCTAGGTCACTGAATGCTAAGGGAATAACCGCCAGAAACCAATGAACGGGAGATAACCACAAGTCACCAAGTCACAGAATGGAGACATAACTGCTAGCCAAGATGAACAACAGGAAGAACCAGACCCACAGGGACAGGTGGCAGGCGGTCGCATGATCGCATGTCAGAGAAGTCTGAAATGCGGCCATGCGGTAGCCAATCATAGAAGAGCCTTTGAAAACCCCGACCCACCACCCATCGCACTTGCGCAGTTGAGGGAACACCAGCAAACAAGGAACTAGTGCGAGGTCAAAAACACAAAATGTTTTCAATGAAAGAGGATCGAAAACACACAAAGTTTTCATCCCGTCAATATGTAAGCGCACAAAGCTGGAAGACAAAGGGTTGAAAATAACGCAGGTTATCGGTAAAGGATCGAAAACACCAGGGACTTTTGAAAACACTGTGGGTTTTCGACACTATGGAAAATTTTAAGGATGCTTCCCATGGACCCTAGGGCTTGAAAAACTTTCTGGGTCTGGTGAATCAGGAAATGCGATTTGGACTGAAGCAAGGTGACACACTAAAGAGCACAGGGTAGGACATTTGACAAACACTGGCAGGGGAGAGGCCAATCTCACAAGATTTTTCTATGACAGAAAATTGGCCTAACATCACCTACATTGATTTTAGCTCCACTCCCTGTTTAATTCTCATCCTGTACCAGTGATAGTAATGCTGAAGAGAGCATTAGCTTTGATAAGATCTTACATACACAAGCATTGGAAGTCCCTCTTCTCCCCATATGTGCAACTAATATCTTAGACATCAGAATTACCACAAATGATACTGCATACTGTTGGAAGTGGTGATAGTTATGAGAGGGGGGGGGGTGAATCAGAATACAATAATTTTAACCAAATTACTACAAGTGCTAACTTCAACCTTCTGAAATGACAAATTCATAAGCAATAGAAAATAAACAATATGCAAAGTAATCCACTCACAGAAACAAGACAAGATTTTTTCCGAGTGGGAAACCCTCAAAACCTTACGGTTTTGTGACAGGGAGAAAAACCACTCCTATTGAACCTATACTTTTATTGAGCAATAACCCTCTTTATACAATAGTAGCTACAACTGCCTTCCCGGGCTATAGCCCTCCACTGCTTTCTTCAAAATAAATCTTTGTCAATATAGTTTATATATAAAACCATAGGCATTTTATAGTGCATACATCTTATATATAAAACTATTTTAAGATAATCTTTCAATGATGTTCATATCAGAGAACAGTCTGTCTTATTTTCTCATTTTTTACATCTTCCTCTTCCTCTTTAAAAGGAAGTATACATAATACATTTTCAAAGATATTTCCAAGAGCAGTTACATGTTGCAACTATTTACAATATCAGTTCACATAAACTAATTTTTAGATAACTAGGTAAAATTGTTTAGAATAATTTCACAAAACCCTTCAAAAAAGTTCTTGATGAAAGAACAAAGAATATTTTTCTCAAGAACTGAACTCAAATGAGTTGTTCCCAACTTAACCGTTACACAACTAAACTATGTAACTAACAACCAAAACCACAAACTTGTTGCAAAATAAAATGCAAGCACTGTAGAGAATTGCTCAAGTGTCAAAATGGCACAAATTTCTTTCACATCACTATGCAAATATCAAACCAATATTAAAGTTGAAAGTAAAGAAGATTCTTGCAAAGACCCTTTTCATGAATCATTTGAAGAATAGGATATGCACATAACAAATGCTGCTATAAAAATGCCTCAAATATATGCATATAAATACCTTGTCTTTTTGCCAATAATGGTTGTTCTTTATCAGAGAAGAATTTATAAAAAAAGCCTTTCATTTTGCCAATAACGTCTATTCTTTATCAGAGAAGAACTTGCTGAAGATGCATACCTATTGACAGAAAAACCATACTCACACTGAACCATAAGAAGACTATCATATTTCGTATCCAGTTGAAACCACTGTAGACCAAATGCTTAGAGATATGTTCAACACATCAAATAAAAGTATGTATTAGCCATCGAATCAAAACACAATAAGATAGAGCAAAAATATCTCTTAGATCCATAACACAGTAAGATAGAGTAAGATTATCCATTTGATAAGTAAAAAATAAGAGTATCATGATCAAAGATACCATAAAAATGGTATTAATAGGTTCCTTGCACAGAGATGAGTATCATATCAAAAACCCAAAATCACAAAGTCAACATAGTGTCACCAAAAGCTCACAGAAGTAATCATGGTAGTGTCCTCAGTTAGGGCAAGAAGAAAATGATACACTTGCAAATCCTCTTAGCAATAATGATCAAAAAGACCTTACTGAAATTTCAAATAAGTTTGACATCCACCATGCATAAAAGACACGTGGAAAAGGCAGAGCCAAGTGTTGACAACCAAGAGTCAACAAAAACCATAATACACTCCAAGTTTAACTCAAGTCTATTTGCAATGGCATACTAAAAGAACACCTCAGCATAATACATGAATGACAATAAAGATAGCCACAACAACGCATCAAGGACACAAAAGAAGACAACAATCTCCCCCATTTGTCCTTGAGGCAAAATTCACCAAATACCTAAATCCACAGAACCAATACTCATGTGTAATCTGAATACCTGGAAACCAATAGTCATGTGCAATCTGAATTCACTGAAGTAATATGCAACTGAATACAATAGACAATAGAACCATGAATCATCAACTGAAGTAATGCAAGAACAAGAGCAACTGAAACATAGAATCAAACTATTTTGAAGAAACAGAGAATCAAACTGTTATAAAGGAGCAACTAAAACATAGAATCATCAACTTCTCCCCCAATTTTCATCAAGGACACAAAAATACTACTAGAAAAGAGAAAAATAGACTATGTAAAGGAAGCAACAATCCCTCACAAACTCCCCCACAAGGGAAAAACTTAGTGCAGCAGAGAAAGGGAAACAACACCCAACTGAGTGTAGAGTTGTTCAAAAAAATCCTGGGGAAGACCTTTAGTAAAAATATCTACCACTTGTGCTTGATTAGGAACATAAAACAACTTGAACTCATTGGCAAGTACATGATCTCGCAAAAAATGAAATTTGATGGCCACATGTTTGGTGTGAGAGTGCATAACTAGATTTTTACTCAACTGAATAACACTCATATTATCACACATGATAGAAATAGGTTTAGGAATCTGAATACCAAGATCAGATAGCTGATATGTCATCCAAATTAACTAAGTATAGTAGGTTGTAGTAGCAACGTATTCAGACTCACAAGTAGATGAAGTAACATAGTCCTGTTTCTTACTATGCCAGGCAACCAAACAATCACCTAAGAAAAATGTAGCACCACTAGTGCCCTTTTTGTCATCCGATCCACCCCAATCCGAATCAGCATATCTAAGAAAAGTGAAATCATCATTATGTGGATACCATAAACCAAAATCAAGAGTACCTTGAATGTACTAAAAAATCTGAGTAACAACATTAAGATGAGATTGTTTTGGAGCAGATTGAAAGTGGGACACTAGACAAATAGCTTGCATGAAATCTGGTCTAGATGCTGTAAGATATAATAGATTACCAATCATAGATCTGTAATAAGTTTGATCCACTAGAGGTGAATCATCATCTTTAACAAGTTTGCACCCTGTATCCATAGGCATGCTGACAGGTCTACAATCGGTCATATTAAATTTCTTTAACATTTCTTTGGCATATTTTGATTGTGACAAGAATAAACCATGCTTAAGTTGTGTCACTTGTAGACCAAGAAAGAATGTCAGTTCACCCAAAACAGACATTTCAAACTCAAATTCCATGATGTCAGAAAAATGCTTTGACAATGCATCATTAGTAGAGCCAAAAATAATATCATCTACATAGACTTCCATAGCTAAGATATCTCCATTAACATTTTTAATATATAAAGTGTTGTCTGCACTACCACGTGTAAAACCATTTGTTGTAAGATGCTTATCTAGTCTGGAATACCAAGCTCGAGGAGCTTGTTTTAAGCCATATAATGTCTTTTAAGATGATATACATAATCAAGTTTATTAGACGACTCAAACCCTTCTAGTTGTTCTCTATAGACTTCTTCATCAAGATAACCATTCAAAAAATAATTTTTAACATCCATTTGATAAACAATGAACTTTTTGTAACTAACATATGCAAGAAAGATTCTAATGGATTCTAACCTTGCAACCGGTAAAAAAGTCTCACCAAAATCAATACCTTCTTGTTGAGCATAACCTTTACACACAAATCTGGCTTTATTTCTTACTACTTTTCCATCTTCATTTAGTTTATTTCTAAAAATCCATTTCCCACCTATAACATTCTTGTTATCGGGTCTAGGGACAAGTTCCCATGTCTGATTTTTCTCAATCTGGTTTATTTCATCTTTCATAGCATTCATCCAGCAAGGTTCTGTCAAGGCTTTAGTCACAATTTTTGGTTCAAAATCTGATAGAGACAAAAATGTTCTGCAATATGAGCATGCTCATCAATTTTGGCTTTTCTTCTAGTTAGAATTCCTCCCTCTACATCTCCAATGACTTGAGATTCAGGATGTCTTTTGGCTATGATTCTAGAAGGAGTCTTTAAAGGAATTTTTTATTCTTGAGAATTTTAACAATGTTCTTGATCAGTATGATCAAAAGGTTCTTGACTATCACTATCGATCTTATAATGTTCATAAGGCACATGTTCTTTTCTTTGCAAAGACTCTTCTTCAACACAACTTTTAATGTTATTGTTTAATAAAGATCTTTCATCAAAAATCACATTAATTGCTTCAATGACTTTATTCAACCTTGTATTATAACATTTGAAAGCTTTACTTTGTGTAGAGTATCCTAGAAAAATGCCTTCATCAGACCTGGAATTAAAACTGTCTAACAAATCATTGTCTTTTTTAATAAAACACTTTTAGCCAAAAATTTTAAAATTCTTAACATTAGCAACTTTCCCATGCCAAAGTTCATAAGGAGTATATGCTATTCTTACTCTGATTTGAGCCCTATTAAGAATATATATGGCTATATGAACAACTTCTTTCCAGAATTTATTATGCAATTTTTCTTCATTCAACATAGTTCTAGCCATTTCCTTAACTGTCCTATTTTTCCTTTCCACAACACTATTTTGTTATGGTGTATGAGCAATTGAAAACTACCTCTTAATACCATATTTTTCACAATACTCTATGAATTCTTGAGAGGTGAATTCTCCACCTCTGTCAGACCGTAAACACTTCAACTTTAAATTAGTTTCTCTTTCAACCATTTTCTTGAATATTTTGAAGCCTGCAAAAGCTTCAGACTTATGTTTCAAGAAAGTTACCCAGACCATCCTTGAATAATCATCTACAAATAGCATGAAATATCTTTCACCATTTAGTGATGAAGTTTTAGTTGGACCACAAAGATCAGTATGAATAATTTCTAGAGGTCTATTAGACAAGTACTCTTTGGTTTTAAAAGATTGTTTGGTTTGTTTACCTTTGACACATTCTTCACAAACTTTAGTTATTTTTCTAATTAGGGGTAAGCCTCTAACCTTTTCATTCTTGTTGATCCTAGAAAGATTGTCAAAGTTTAAGTGACCCAATCTTTTATGCCATAACCAATTTTCTTCTACTTGACTTACAAGACAGGTATTAATCAGTGAAGATTCCTTAACAGTAGACACAATTAGATTATACAGATTTCCTCCTGTTCTTAAACCACTAGCAACAACTTTGTTCTTACTTTTGATAGTACATCCTTTAGCATTAAAAGAAATTGAATATCCTCTATCACAAATTTGACTAACAGTTAGAAGATTGTGTTTTAATCCTTCTACATAATAAACATCATCAATGGGTGCATCTGTATCAAGAACTATTGAACCACGACTAGTGATATAAGCACCTGAGTTATCTCCAAACATAACAAATCCTCCATCAAAATCTTCTAGAACTTTAAACTTGCTTTTACAGCTAGTCATATGATGAGAACAACCGCTGTCCAAAACCCAAGTAGTAGGTTTATGGGAAAACAAAGTTGTTTCAATAATCAAAAACTTTTCAATGGGTTTCCGTACTTTTTTAAATTTTAAATGAAGTTTTCACTGATTAGCAAAGTGTCCATAATGAAAACATTTGAAACATCTGACTAGGTTCTTGAAACCATACTTTTGTCAATTCATCTTACAGTTGAATGCTTTATGACCTAAAAGATTACAGTTGAAACAATAACCTTTGAAATAAATCAAACTTTGATTTGAAGTTTTTTCTTTTACATTTAATTCAGCTTGTTCAATCTGATTTTGTAACAGAACCAGTTTCTTGTCCTTTTGAAGAAGAGATTGTTTTTATTTTCAATAAGCTTATTTGTTGTTTCTAAATCAATTTTTAGTATGTTATTCTCTCTTTCAAAATCTAATATCAATTTCTTTTTCTTCTTCAGTTCTTGCAAAGAACAAATAAGTTCTTTTTCAAGATCAATATCTTCATCTGAATCAGATGAAGATTCTAATTTTCTAGTTTCTAAATTAGGAACATTAATAATTTTAGCCATGAATGATACTTCTCCTTCTTCTTTAGAATCATTTGATTCTTCAATAGAGTCCTCTTTTGAGAAAAGACTCTTCTTTTTGAAGTTCTTGAACCTCTGATTCTGATTCCAAGGTTTCCTTCTTGAAAAAATTTCATTTTTCTCATTGTTATCATCTTGATCAGCATAAGGATATTTTACAGCAAAGTGTCCTAGTTGACCACAACTGAAACACTTAGGTTTTCCTTGATATTTCTTTCTCATTTTTTGACTAACAATGCTTCTAGGGCACTTGTTAAATCTATATCACTTTCATCTAGTTTCTCAGCCTTAAAGGCTATTTCTTTTGATGTAGAAGCAACTTGATTGCTGATTCTCATCTCATATATAGTCAAAGTTCCTTGCAACTGATGTAAGGTCATTTTAGAAAAAAATTCTTTTCTTCTAAGGTAGAGATCTTAGTTTCAAATTTAGGTAGAATAGTTCTAACTACTTTTGAAATGATATCATGTTCTTCAATAGTCTCTCCTAAACCCTTTCTAGCATTTACTACTTCATCAATACGTAAAAAATAAGAAGCTATACTTTCATCCTCATTCATCTTCAAATTATCAAACTGAGTTTCTAACGTTATCAATTTTGATTCATTTACTTTCTCATCACCTTGATAAATAGTTTCTAACTTATCCCAGATGTCATTCACAGATTTACAGTACATAACTTTAACAAACACATCTTTAGTAAGACCACAAAGAATAGAAATTTTTTCTCTTTTGTCAAGTTCATACTTGGTTTTAACATCAAAATCTGTAGGTACAACATTAGGAAAAATATACTTTTTTGCAACTACTTCCCACATATTAATATCTAAAAAATTAATGAAAGCTTCCATTCTTACTCTCCAAAAAACATAATTACTACCATCAAACAATGGAGCTCTCCTAAGAGAAGCTCCCTCAGCTTGTGGCATTTTCCAACAACCCCTGTATAATCCCTATAGGCAAACCTAGTAAGGGACCCTCGCTCTGATACCACTTGTTGGAAGTGGTGACAGTTCTGAGAGGGGGGGTATGAATCAGAGTACAATAATTTTAACTAGATTATTGCAAGTGCTAACTTCAACCTTCTAAAATGACAAATTCATAAGCAATAGAAAATAAACATTATGTAAAGTAATCCATTCATAGAACAAGACAAGATTTTTTCCAAGTGGGAAACCCTCAAAACCTTACGGTTTTGTCACAAGGAGAAAAACCACTCCTATTGAACTTGTACTTTTATTGAGCAATAACCCTCTTTATACAATACCAGCTACAACTGCCTTTCCGGGTTATAGCCCCCCACTTTTTTCTTCAAAATAAAATTCTGTCAATATAGTTTATATATATAACCATATGCATTTTATAGCGCATACATCTTATATATAAAACTATTTCAAGATAATCTTTCAATGATGTTCATATCAGAGAACAGTCTATCTTATTTTCTCATTTTTTACATCCGCCTCTTCCTCTTTAATAGGAAGTATACATAATACATTTTCAAAGATATTTCCAAGAGCAGATACACGTTGCAACTATTTACAATATCAGTTCACATAAACTGATTTTCAGATAACCGGATAAAACTATTTAGAATAATTTCTCAAAACCCTTCACAAAAGTTCTTGGTGAAAGAACAAAGAATATTTTGCTCAAGAACCGAACTCAAACGAGTTGTTCCCAACTTAACCGTTACACAACTAAACTGTGTAACTAACAACCAAAACCACAAACTTGTTGCAAAATAAAATGCAAGCACTGCAGAGAATTGCTCAAGTGTCCAAATGACAAAAATTTCTTTCACATCATTATGCAAATATCAAACCAATATTAAAGCTGAAAGCAAAGAAGATTCTTGCAGAGACCCTTTTCATGAATCATTTGAAGAACAACATATTCACATAACAAATGCTGCTATAAAAATGCCTCAGATATATGCATATAAAAACCTTGTCTTTTTGCAAATAATGACTATTCTTTATCAGAGAAGAATTTATAAAAAACCTTGTTATTTTGCCAATAACGACTGTTCTTTATCAGAGAAGAACTTGCTGAAGATGCATACCTATTGACAGAAAAACCATACTCACACCGAACCATAAGAAGACTATCATATTTGGTATCTAGTCAAAACCACCATAGACCAAATGCTCAGAGAGATGTTCAACACATCAAATAAAAGTATGTATTAGCCATCAAATCAAAACAGAATAAGATAGAGCAAAAATATCTCTTAGATCCGTAAAATAGTAAGATAGAGTAAGATTATCCATTTGATAAGAAAACAATAAGAGTACCTTTAGCAAAGATACCATAAAAATGGTATTAATAGGTTCCTTGCATAGAGATGAGTATCATATCAAAAACCCAAAATCACAAAGTCAACATAGTGTCACCAAAAGCTCACAAAAGTAATCATGGGGGCATCCTCAGTTAGGGCAAGAAGAAAATTATACACTTGCAAATCCTCTTGGCGATAATGATCAAAAAGACCTTAATGAAATTTCAAATAAGTTTCACGTCCACCATGCATAAAAGACATGTGAAAAAAGAAGAGCCAAGTGTTGACAACCAAGAGTTAACAAAAACCATAATACACTCCTAGTTTAACTCAAGTCTTTCCGCAACAACATAGTACAAGCACACCTCAACATAATAGCTGAATGACAATAAAGATAGCCACAACAGCGCATCAAGGACACAAAAGAAGACAACACATATGGCACTAGACATCTTCAATATGCGCCCGAACAACAGAGCATGTCCACTATGTGTTCTCCACTGCTCATAAGCTGGATGCACTTCTCACTCGCAAGTAATTTCACTACTCACACTGGTGGACAATCCTTGTCCTCTCTCCAAACCGAGACTCCCAGACATGTGCAACACGAGAGAGTTGTTGGTGGAGGGATCGTGCCTTCTCTGCCCCATACGCAGGACTCACTTTTTCTATCAACAGATGTCGTGAATAGCATGCACTAGGCATCTCTTCAACCAGTAGATGGTCACTATGTTTTTGAACAGAGTACTCATGCAGAGACTCTAGGAGCTAGTAGATTGGGTTTGAGACATACAAATCTTACATCTTCTGAGAATGTAAGGGATTTTGAACAGAGAATAGAAGAATTCAAGGTGTCCATTCCCAGACTGGAATTTGTGACAAAACCAATTCTTTGGAAATTCCAAATATGGGGGCAAATAATAGTAGTAATAATGATTCAAATAATAATAATCAAGGATCAAGGAGATCTACCAAACAGAGGAAAATTTCCTCTAAATTTTTAGACTATGAATTGTTATTCACTGAAGAGGTAGAGCCTGAGATTTTAATCTCTGAACATATAGAACCAGCAAATTATAAAGAAGCTTGTGTGAGCAGCGATAAGGATAAATGGATGACTACTATGAGCAAAGAAATGAGCTCCTTTGAAGGTAAGCAGACTTGGGATTTGGTTTCTGATTTTCTTTTAGTTTAACATATCTAAGGCATTTTATGGCATTTTGTGAGTGTGCCACATAGTTCGTTAGGTGACATTCTCACTTCACTAATTTAAAATTTCTATGGAGAACTTCTAATTAGAATTTCTATTATTATAAGCTTCTCGTTGTTGATTATTGATTACATAAGCATTCTGTAGCATTAATATACATTCAACTTTTTATATACAAAACATCTTTTTTATTTTATAGTGAAGAAGATTTGTACTCGCCACCATTAAAGTGCCTACAACATGACTTTACTACTAAACTAACTAATAATTAATTATTAATTATGTACTATACCTTGAAACACATTTGACAATTATGCTTAAATAATATTTATGTCATCCTCCTTCAACTGTTATGAAAGAGTGTTGTTATGTTTCTAGTAGTACATTCCTTAAACATACTTCGAGACTAATATTTTGTCTTTCCTTGCTTCACATCGATTCTGGTTCGATGAAATTTTCTCAGAGGTAAACTGAGAGGGTTTATGTCTGTTAAACCTTTGCTTTCACATACGAACGCTTTCAATTCCACTAATCAATTGATTTAGATACAAAGGTTGAAAATATTAAAATAATTTAAAATAGTAAATTCATCTTTGATCATTAAGGAAATGTATTTCTTTTCAATTTGATTTGTCTCCAAGTAAAAGATTGTATTCTAATACTTCAACTCTACATTTCTCAGTACAGATTAGAGAAGGTCAAGATTTAATGAAGGTAACACTCAATTTCGTTAGCAGGAGAATATACATTAGGTTGTTGGACACTGTATATCAGTGTGTTTAATACTTATGAGTCTGAATGATAGGCTTCCTTAGTCTTTGCAGCAGTTAGGATCTGGAATATGGCTTGCGCAATTGGTACAAGATCGTAAGTTGTCCACAAATTGAAATAGATTATAACTGTCTTTGTTGTAGTGACTATCTGCATCAGTATTTACATCTGTCTTAAGATTATACCGAGCAGAAACTTGCAGTGCAAACAGAAACGGTCAGAACAAGAAGCACTATCATGATTCTCCTGAGCTTTGATCCCGCCATTTTCATTAAAGGATAGCGTTCTTTCACAAGAAAACTGTTCACGTTACAACTGAAGAACTCAGCAGGAAAAAAGGGAGCAGTTATGAGAAACGGTGTGAAATATTATATATGTTGGGAGAGAACAGAGGAGATGAAGATGGTGTATAGCCCATACAAACCAGGCCATATTTATAGAGAGCTACGAATTGAAAGTGATACAAATTCAAGAAGGACCCATTCAAAAGATTCGATTACACAGCAGCTTGTGGGACCCTGAACATGTCTCAAATTTTTATTAATACGAAATATAAGCTCTTCGCTTCAAATCCGCGTTTTTCATTGTTCAATGTTTACGCAATTTTGGCGACGAGGGGAGTCAAAATGATTATTTTCGAACCATACACGCGTGACGAAAACATCGAATTACCGTATTCTCGTTCAATAGTAGCAGTCAACGAAGTGAAGAAAATACCGTTTCAAATCATGTGACCACCTTACTATATATATATATATATACTCTTTTTTGGGGTAGTAATTTTAAATAGGCTTGTATTATCATAATAGTGGAAGTTGCCTGTTTACTTTTATTTTGTTTATGGTCTATGTAGAGGAGAGAATCTTTTACTATCAACATATTGATACTTGCATAATTTGTAAGGTTGGGATTTAGTATTCTTATGTTGTCTCTACATTTGTGGTGTATATAAATACTTACCTTCAGCCACACCTTCTTACATCTTATACACATTCAGACATGATTATTTTTCACATGCATGTGTACGATTAAAAAGAGCATGCTTTGTAATCCAAACATTACCTTCTTACACCTAATCTAGTGACCACATATGTAGTTATATTTTATAGTAAATTTCTTATTGTTTTTAGCAATTTTCTTGCTTATAAACTTGTTTGTATAGATCATTATGTCTTTTAGTATGAAATACTATATTTTAATATTGAATAGCTTTATAATAAAACATGATAGCAAATGGAATGATGTTCATCACATTTTATACTAAGATATGAAGGGAGGGACTATTCTCATAATTGATTTACTAATATAAATACATGTGCAATGCTCAATACAATTCTAGAAGTAAATGTGAAATCAATTTATTCTGATCAAAAGGCTCTTAAAAGATTTGATTGTATTGTAGCTCATTTATATTGTAATTTCGAAAGGATCATTAGATGGACATGTCATTGAGTGAGTCATCGAGGTCTAAGGTACTTTAAAAAAAAAATCTTATATAGGTCCTAGA
>BSBK01012500.1:0-67500 GCA_027943335.1 Chamaecyparis obtusa | reverse complement strand
GTGTGATAAAGAATAAATAACTTTTATCTCAATTAATTAATTTTCTTGAGTCACTAAAATAAGTATTCAAGGCCAATTTAATATTTTTAACTTCTTTAATAGTGGTTGCCCCTATAAGAATTTTTTCAACCATAAATTGTTAATGGGAGAAGGTTTGGGGATGGGATGATGAATTTAACCCTTGGATAAATCCATTGATTTTGAGTTTGAGAAAGTATAACCCAATACATTTATCATGAGAGAAAAGAGGATAGGAG
Organism: Chamaecyparis obtusa; assembly: GCA_027943335.1. Taxonomy (NCBI): domain Eukaryota; kingdom Viridiplantae; phylum Streptophyta; class Pinopsida; order Cupressales; family Cupressaceae; genus Chamaecyparis; species Chamaecyparis obtusa. Next base: position 67,243 of record BSBK01012500.1, on the reverse strand, counting down.
AAATAGGATCTTCTTTCCTTAGCCCCCGTGTAGGTTTGAAGAAGTTAGAAGTGGCTCCATTAACCATCACATATACGAAATAGGTAGAAATAAGATGATGAATCAGCTAGAAAACTTTATTTCTAAAGCTAAAAGCACAAAGAACCTCAAGAAGGAAACCCTAGTCAACTCTATCATAAGCCTTAGATAAGTCCACTTTCATAAGGAATCCCTGATTAGAAGAACTGATAAGAGAGTAAATATTTTCATGCACTAAGATGATAGAGTCCAATATTTTATTACTAGGAACAAACCCATTTTGTTGGGGAGAAATAAGGTCAAGAAACAATTTTAAAATTCTAGAGGTGAGAACTTCAAAGATAATTTTGTATGAGGATTTAGAGAGGCTAATAGGTCTGAAAAATTCCACAAAGTGAACCCCAATCTTTTTATGGATTAGCACAAGGAAAAAGACATTGATCTCCTTCATGATTCTTTGGGTACCAAAGAATTCTTTAATTGCATCAAACACATCCTTACCCATAATGTGCCATAATTTTTTTTAAAAACATGTGAAAACTATTTAGGCACAACACTTTGTCCCCTTTCAAAGAGAACATAGAAACTCTAACTTCTTCAAAGGAGGAAATGGAATGGCTATAGGGAAGCCATTATGAGTTTCAAAGATTAAAAAATGAATAGAAACAAGGATCCTTCCTGACACTCAAGATTTAAGGAGGAATCCACTAAGAGAAAGGAAGAGAATAAAATGACCATTTCACTCATAATATCATCTTCCTTATTTATTATCCACCTAACATAATTAAGGGAAGAGATGTGATTGGCTACTCTATGGTTAATAGGTATGGGGCCATGGGGGTCATATCACATATATAGTCATGAAACCACCTGATTAATATTTGTTAGGTCATGAATGTTCATTATCAGGGCTCACAATCCATAGTGGGAGATCTGAGATGAACCCTATCTCCAACTATAGTTCAGAGGGTTACAATTAAATTTGTTTTAGGATCAGGGTTGAATTTCATTTAGTGTTAGAGTTAAGTCTTGCTTTAGTTGGGTTCAGTTTAGTTTAAGGTAATATTTCAAGAGACCTTTTAGTCTATTTTTCTTTCTCCTTTATAGATTATGTTGTGATTTGAAATATTAATTAAAAAATTATCACACAATTAATTTAATTTTTTTTAAAATAATTATATTAAATATTATGATTTAGTATTTCTAGAGATTTCTGTTAGGAATGAATGAAAAGTGTTTGGCAGTCATTCTGTAGCAGTTGTTGCATTCATGACAATGATTGTGATTGATGTCAACATAGTGATATTCTGGAGTTGCAGAGTTGCAGACAGTGTTTGGATTAGCGCACGTGGGATATTGTAGTTGGTGATTTGTGATGTTGAGGTTGATGATCAGTGATATGTCATTTGTCTATGTTAAGAGCATAGACAATAATTCATTTATTCATGAAATTTATGAGCATTTTAGTGGAAGCAGTGTTTAGACAGTGTTCCTAAGTAGCGGTTTTCAGAAATCGGATGATATCACCTAATCGGGATGGAATCTGGTTTTGCACAATTAAAGGGATGTTAGAGACTCATTGTTAGTGATTTTGTTGATAGTGGAAACTTTGAGGGTGACATGAGTGAAGATTTATTGTATTTGGAAGCTGACAATTTTGAGTGAATTTGATGTAGCATATGGAATCTTTATTTTGAATTTGTATGCCGACTCATTTGTAATTATTTGAGTGTGGTATAAAGTAAGGAATGTATTTCCTTGTTTTAATATCAAGAGAATGAAAAGTGTGAGTTGAAGTGAAAGTTGGAAGCGAAGTTGTGAAGGAAGACATGCGAAGTACAGAGATCTGGAATTGAGATCTATTGTAGTAGTGAGTGCGGTTTAGGCACAGTGTGGAGGTAACATATTCCATATTATTCTGGAGAATAATCTTAAGGTCATTTGGATAGTGTGTTTAGTGATCTTTCCATTGAAGCTGTTTGGGCAGTGGGTCCTTCGGTCTTCCATAACTCTTAACAGGGTTCGAATCTTTTAACAAGGATTTAAAATCTCCTAACAAGGATTTATATGTATTGAATGTATTTCATAAGACTCCTAATAGATTCCATCCTCTCACAAAGAATATTCATATTAGTGCATCTTTTGTGGGCATCATTCCCATCGAGGTTTACTCTCTGATCAAGAGGTTCCCTAGTTAACATATCTTGTGTTATTGTGTCATTGTGTATGAATATCTTTCTATGGTTGATAAGTATATTGATTACATGGTTAATTACTATTGAAGATGATAAAAGTTATAATTATCTAATACTAATTCAGCCCCCCCCCCCCCCGCCCCTCTCAGTTATCTTGGTGGACTTTACTTTCTAACAATCGGTATCAAAGCAGCAGGTCCTTGAAGAGAAGTTTAACAGCTTGAAGAGATGCATGGTGAATTTCAGGAAAGAAAGCCCTAAGTTTGATGGAGTAAATTTTGACAGCTGGAAAGAAAAGATGAAGACACACCTATTGTGTTTAGGACCAGGTTATTGGTTGATTACAAAGAATGAGAAAACTATTATTGAGGAAGAAAATCTTGAGGCAGGAACTAAAGATGAGTTAGATCTATTCATGTGTAACATACTTGCAAGAGAAGCACTTTTGTCAGCACTTCCGGAGAATGAATATAGTCAAGTAAAATGTTTTTAAAACATCTCATGAAATTTGGAAAGCTTTACACTCTACTTTTGAAGGTGATGAACATTCTAAAAGTGATAGATTACATAATTCAATTTGTGCATTTGAAGATATAAGAATGATGGAAGATGAATCTGTTAGAAGCTATATTGGTAGAATGTATGAAATTGTTACAGGAATCAAATCTTGTGGAGGAACAAAAATAGAGAATGAAGTGATATGGAAAATACTGAGGACATTGACTCTTGTATTTAAGCAGACAACACATATGATTGAACAAGTCATACCTTGTACTATGAACTTTACAAGAGAGACTCTTCTTGGAAGATTGGAAGCAACAAAAATGAATCTAAGGATATCTGGAGACTTACCTAGAATGGAGACAGCATTTAGTGCTCTTAGCATCCACCCTACTTTGTCAAGAAGTACCAGTGTGAGTGGAGATTATGCTAGTAGTAGTAGATCTAGAAACAAAGAAGACAAAAATATTGAAGAAGGTATTGCCTTGCTTGTGAAAGGAGAACCAGATGGTAAGAAATTTTTTAAATGTTGGACTTGTCAAGAATATGGTCATTTTTGTATATAAGTGTCCTAAGAGAGTTAATAAGTATAGAAGTAATTTCAAACCTAGAAGATCTTTAAGGAATGTTATTATGCTAATGATGAAGATCTTGAAGCTTGTATAGAAAGAACTCTAAGTGAAAGTGATACTGAAAACAATGATGAGATAGGATTTGTAGCAATTAAAGAAGAAAAACTTGAAACTAATGTTAAAGAAGAAAAAGCCTTAGTTTCCCAAGTTGAAAAGAAAGCAGGGTTGGATTATAGACAATGGTTGTTCACATCACATGAATAGAGATATGAAGAAGTTCATAAAACTTAACAAGTATGATGGAGGAGTTGTTAGAGTTGGAAACAATGCACATTGTTTGATTAAGGGTATAGGATCTATTACTCTTGATGGAAAGACTAATACTGATGATTTCTACTTTGTTGATGGATTGAAACATAATCTATTATGTGTTAGACAGTTAGTTGATAAAGGATATCAAGTTTGGTTTACTGAGAAAACTTGTATGATAAAGGATAAAGATGGAAATATGATTGGAACTGGATCTAGAACTAGAGGTAATGTATTTCAGTTGAATCCTACTGAGATGACATGTTTGATTACTAATATTGATGACAATTGGTTATGGCATAGAAGGTTTTGTCACATAACTTTGATAATATTATGAAGGTGAGTACTACATTTGCAATGAGAGATTTACCTAGAATTATGAATCCTACTAACATGATTTGCAAAGAATGTGTGATGGCAAAGGAGAAGAGAAGTTCATTTCCTAGCAAGAAGTTCACATTGGCAAAAAAGTTGGAGATAGTTCCTAAAGACTTGAGTGGTCCTACCAAGACTAGAGGATTCTATGGAGAAAGGTATTTTATGATTCTTGTTGATGATTTTACAAGAATGATGTGGATTGCATTTCTTAAAGAAAAATATGAAGCATTTGATAAGTTTAAGATCATTAAGAACAAAGTTGAGAATGAATCTAGAATGAAGATTAAATTTTTGAGATCTAATAGAGGTGGTGAGTTTACTTCTATAGAGTTTAATACTTTTTGTGAAGTGAATGGTATTAAAAGATAGTTTTCAGCCCCTAGAAAACCTAAACAAATGGTATTGTAGAAAGAAGAAACATGTTAGTAACTGAACTAGCTAGAGCTATGTTATTTGAGAATAATTTGGCAAAGACTTTTTGGAGAGAAGAAGTGAACACAACAGTATATACAATGAACAGAGTACAAATTAGAGTAGATATAGACAAGACACCTTATGAATTATGGTTTGGACATGCACCCTCAGTTAAGTATTTTAGAATTTTTGGTAGAAAATGTTATATAAAGAGAGATGATGATATTGGAAAGTTTGATCCTAGAAGTGATGAAGGAATTTTTCTTGGATATTCTTTGAAAAGCAAAGCATATAGATGTTACAATAAGAGAACTAAAACTATTGTTGAGAGAGAAAATGTTCAAGTTGATGAGAAGTTTAAAATTCAGGAAAGAATGCTTGATTATGAATCTAATGAAGAAGGACAACCTCAGCCTAACATTGAAAATACAGAATTATTTTTTGAGACTGACAATGATTTCTTGAATGAAAGTCACACTAAAGAAGCCAGAGAAGAATCTAGAGAAGAATCTATAGTTGAAGCAAGATCAATTACAATGACACAAAATAGGTACATATCAAGAAATCATCCTATTGAACAAGTTATTGGAAGTTTGGATAGAGGAGTTTTTGTTGGAAACTACAATTGAAACAATTGTTGTATTTTCATTGATGTCAAACCTTAATTGGTAAGACTTTTGCTACTTAGGAGAGTACTATATCTATTTGAGTGATGCCAAGGGGATAGGCAAGGTTGGTAACAATAGCACCTAAGGAAAGGTTATTATCTTGATACTACAAAGGGTACTTGAATATGTTCCATAATGATAAGTCAAGACATTGTTTATCTTAGATTGAAGACTAAACTGGTAGGCTTGGACCGAGAAAAAATGAAGAAATCATGTTTAAGCTAAGTTATGACAGAGTTGATCGAGTTAGTGATTGTCGAGTAGAAAATCTAGTGTCGATCGAGTACCAGTAAATTTGTTGAGCAAAATAGTGGTTGCCGAGTAAACAGTTTTAGTATTGACCGAGCATTTTACATGGAGACCAAGTGAATGATCACAATATTGACCGAGTGTCAGCAATTTTATATTTGAAGAGAATTCATTTTGGGGATGATGTTGTTTGAATTCTTGGATTATGTAAACCATGTTGACTTTATTTATTAAGTGTATGGAAGCATTGAATGTTTTGTAAAGCATTTTATTGTAAGATTTGAGAAGAACATGAAGCGGGTAGATTCAATGAATCTGACCTAACCCTAAGATCTATGAAGGAGATTAAGTGGAAAAAGAGAAATTAACCTAATAGATGAAAGTATTAAGTTAACCTAGCATGAGGAATAAGATACAAATGCTTGGTGAAGTTGATACTGGAAGAGCAGTAAGTTTTATTGACTGTATAAGAGAAAAGGCTGAAGCAAAAGTAAGGTGATTTCTTGAAGAGAAGTTCCGAGTAGATCAGAGATGAAGATGGAGATGGAAAAGTTTCAAAGTCAGTAAACTAGAATTTGTGAATAGAATTGGATCTGATATTTGCAAAGTGAGTTGTATGTTTATCAGATCATTACTACTGCTACTTTCTAACCATTGTAATAGTCAAAATCCTTTTAACGAAGGTTGACCTAATAGTCATTATGTTAAATCCTTTTAACAGGGGTTGCATTCTAATGGAATGTATTTAAGTCCTTTGACCAGACTCACTTTTGACAAAGTTATTGAAATCCTCTAACTAGGTCACACTTGACAGTGTGTATTGTAACATTTGATAGGGTTGGCGTTTAACTGAGCTCACTTCAGAAGAGTGAAAATAATAGTAACATGTTGTAGAGTGGTTTTTCCCATTTTGGGTTTCCACTATAAATCCTGGTGTCTTTACTTGCGTGTGAATGTTTAGATCTGAACATTACTATGTTAGATACAACTAGGTTGTGGACTGCAATGTTATATGTTTCTGTTATTGAATTAGTGATAACCGAGTTTGTTTTGGTTGCTTGATCTGATTTGGAGAAAAGTTTTGGAAGTTGGTTTTTGTTAGAAAGTAAAGATCCCCAAGATAACTAAGAGGGGGGGGGGTGAATCAGTTATCAGATAATTTAACCATTCAACTACTTTAAACAATATAATCAATGTACTAATCAACCATAGAAAGATAACCATACACAATTGCACAATAACACAAGATATGTTGACTAGGGAACCTCTTGAAAAGAGTAAACCCCTGGTGGGAATGATGCCACAAAATGATGCACTAATATGAAAGTTCCTTGTTAGAGGATGGACCCTGTTAGGAGTCTTATGAAATACATTCAGTACATATAAATCCCTATTAGGAGATCTTGAGTCCCTGTTAAAAGATTCTAACCCGGTTAAGAGTTTATGGAAGACAGAAGGACCCACTACCCAAACAGCTTCAAGGCAAGATCTCTCAACCCACTATCCAAAAGATCTTAGAATTATTCAATAGAAAAATATGAAATATATTACCTCCTTCACACTATGCCAAAACCGCACTCTCTGCTACACAAGATCACAATTCTAGATCTATGTACTCACAAGTCTTCCTTCATCACTGAATTAGCTCTTTTCTTCAATTCATGCATATATTCGCATCTCAACCTTTTTAGTTCATATTACAACCAGGAAAAAATTCCTTCTTATATACCAAACTCAAATAATTACAAATGAGTTGGTCCTCAATTACAAAATAATAAATTCTACACGCTACACACAAAATTTCACATAAAACTGTCAGCTTCCAGATACTGTAACTTTCTCCAAACATATCTTCAAAGTTTTCACTGTGAATGATGTCATCATTAATGAGTCTCCAACATCCCTTTAACTGTGCAAAATCAGATTCCATCCCAGCTAAGAGATATCCTCCGATTTCCAAAAATTGCTTCACAGAAACACTGTCTAAACACTGCTTTCACCAAAATGCTCATAACTCTCATGAATGAATTAATTTATTTTTACGCTATTAACCATAGGTTAATAACACACCAAAGAATATACCATCAACTACACAAAATCCAATCTACAATACAACATGTGCGCAAAACAAAACTGTACCTACTTTCTTGCTGATATCCAGAATATCACTGTGTTGACATCAATGACAATCCAAGTCATGAATGCAACAAAAATTGCTACAGAATGGCTGCCAAAATACTTTGCATTCATTCCTAACAATCTCCCCCATTGGCATTGATGGCAACATAGATGAAAAACATGCAATGTTCCAAAAATCCAATACTGCAACATCACTGCAAAATATCAAATTAAATCATGCTTCATTTTCCTATTCAACTCTCTCATACAATCCACAATGTTTTTCATGTATATCTCTCCCCCATTGACATAAATGACCGAAATTCCATCACTAAGTCAACAACAACTTAATGTCAAAAGACACTTTTCAGAAAAATACAATAACAAGAGTCATCATGACTCAGCTCATAAACTCCCCATAGAGGAAGTTCCAACATCCAATCCAGAAGAAAGATAGGGCTCATAAACCACTGGACGGATGCAATCATCTGCATCAATTCTTAAAAATAGGTTGGGGCATAACCCCAAGCATACCTCTTAGATACACAAATGTATCCTTAAGTAAAGGCTTTGTAAATATATCTGCTATCTGCTCCTTTGTACTTATGTACTCCAATCTTACTTCTTTTTCTACAACTTTCTCTCTTACAACATGATACTTGATCTCAATATGTTTAGTCTTAGAATGCAAAATAGGATTTTTTAACATACTCACTGTACTGGTGTTATCACAATGTATAACAAAAGGCTCATTAAACTTTATTCCAATATCCTTCAATATCTGCTTCATCCAAATAATCTATTTACAATTGTTTGCTTCTGCAACATATTCTTCTTCTGTCGTACTTTGTGAAGTATAATTTTGCTTCTTACTTAACCAAGAGACCAATTTTCCTCCAAGAAAAAAGGCTCCACCACTGGTGCTTTTCTTGTCATCAACGTTGCCTCCCCAATCTCCATCAGTATAGGCACATAAAGCAAAATCATCAGAATTCTCATACCATAATCCATAATCCATTGTTCCTTTCAGATATCTCAGTATCCTCTTTACTGCTACATAATGTGATTCTCTAGGTTCTGCTTGAAATCTTGCTACAATCCCAGCTGAATGTGCTATATCAGGTCTTGTATGTGTCAAGTACTACAATCCTCCAATCATAGATTTGTATTTTTTCTGCTCAGCTGCTGGTTTCTCATCTTTGCTAGATAACTTATGTCCAGAAACCATAGGTGTTCCAACAGGTTTAGAATCTTTCATTCCAAATCTTTTCAATAAATCATTCAAATACTTAGTCTGACTTACAAATATACCTTCCTTGCTTTGTGTTATCTGTAATCCCAAAAAATACTTCATTTCTCCAATCATGCTCATCTCAAATTTAGTCTTCATTTCATCTACAAATTTATCACTAGGGGTGGCTGCAAGATGTTGGGTGCCAATTTTTGGCAAAAAGTGGAAGTGTTTTTCCTATTTTTCAAAATGCATGTCAATTGATGTCAAAAATTGAGGCACTTAGAGATTGAATTTTGAAAAACTTCACTAATAGAAATTATAGTACTCAGAGTTAGCTTTTCAAATATGTAATTTATTTCAATACCCACATTGCATAAATTAATTTTGGTAGGCATATTTAAAAACCACTTTTTTAGAATGCCTGTTTCAGGACCATACCTCACCCGTGTACGGCCACCCTTTTTTGACACAAATAAATCAATATATGTTAATCCTTTTTAGGAAAGATACCTAAGACACTATAGATTGATGAGTATATTTTTCCTTTTTTTTTTTTGTATATATTTTTTTTTTATTGATTTTTAATTAACAATAAAGTATATTTTCAAAACCTCTGGTGTACAGCCACCATAATTTGATGAAATGTTCATATTTTTCAAAAAAAAAAAAATTATCTTGAAAAGAATAGAATGTAGATTGATGCCATATAATATTTTTTTGCAGAAACCTTAAAACAAAAAAGTTATTAAAAGTTTAGTAAACCTCTGTGTTTCACATTTTCATACCTTTTGCTATTGATAAATATAGGAAAAATAGTAAAATTTATTAGATCGTCAAAAAATTTACATTTATGGAATTAGGAAAATGAAATCTATAATGGGTTTTCATTTCATCAAAAAATTCAAATTGAAAGACGCTCAAAAAATTCGTTGAAGACACAAAATTAATGTTAAAATAACTTAGTCAAATTTGTGGAGGTGAAGACATAGGGTCGGTGGGACCAAGCCTAAATCATGCCTATCCCATACCAAAAACTGAGGCAAGTTCAGTTTTCCCGCCCCAAGCTTTTAGAAATGGGTGCCCGTTTCAAAAGTAACCGTTGACGAAATGGGCACCCATTTTTAAAAAAAAATAGGTGCCCGTTTCTAATGAATCCATTGGAAAATGACAGGTGTAGAAGTACAGAGGTACAATGATTGAATCATTATTCAATCATTGTATGACTATACCCATGCGCAGATAGAATGTTTTAATTAATTTAGACTTGGTTTTGTCTTGTTCTGGATTTGACACTTGTTGCATTAAAAATTCATCCAAATATGGGATCAAAGCAACGTAGAAAGAGACAAAGGATAGAAAATAAAGAAAAAGAAGAAAAACGTCAAAGAGAAAGAAGAGAAAGAATTAGAGAGGGTAGTAATGCCGGAGCTTCGAGTTCAACAGTAGCTTTAAAGGAAGAGAGCATTGAGAATACTGTGATGGATGAAGAACCAGAAGAAGGAAATACAAATCAAGAAAATCCAGGTGTATCTACTAACCCAGTATTGGGTACTGGTATGTCTTCACAACCTCGCATATATTCTAAAAATGAAATTCATGATTTTTTTTCAAGCGGGCTATGAAATAAATGATTTGGATTTTATTCATGGAAGTACAATAAGAAATGAAATTCAAACACCAGTTGAAAAAGAAATTGAAACCCCACCTATGACTAAAAATCAAACCCCAACTGATGGTGAAAATAAAAGTACAGCTAAAATTGAGAGTGTGGATGTAGACATGGAAACACTAGTTGAAAATGAAACATGTTTAAATGATAATGAAATGGGTAATCTTTTTCAATTGAATAGTGGTGTGTTAGAAAATCTTCGTGGCTTGGTTTCATGGAGGCAGATTAGGACATATGCTAACAGATTGTTCAAACAATTTTTTTATAACAAGAAATTTGGGTTTCAATGTCAATTGATGTTACAATTAATGAAAATGATGAAGATGCGGAAAGTGATGAAGAGGTTAGGAGTCAATGTGAAAGAAAAAAAAAGGATGAGTCTTTGAAACAAGTTATTTCGACTATTGCTAGTGCCTTTGATACAACTGGAAATAAAAGTCGTTCTAAAGATAGAAATGCGGCACAACGAGAAATAACAATAGCTTTAGTAAACAAATCAACCCATGATAAAAGAATGATGAGTAACATAAGTGGATATCTTAATATTCATCGTAAAACTTTGGCAAAAGCTGTGAAGAGAAGAGTTGACTTTGAAAGTGATCCAGCTAACAACTTATGGATCTATAGTGGCAGACTCCCGAGATCTGATATGAAACTTACTAGTGAAGTGAAAACATTGATTGAAAGATTTTGGAAGGATAATACAAGAGTATCGCCAAATGCCAGGGATGTTCTAAAATTAAGAGTTGGCTCAAAAATTCGTGAACCACATCCAAAAAACCTTTTGGACATGACTCAAATTGAATTATACAAAAAATTTGTAGATGAAAAGGTGTTATCAATCAACATAAGTCAAAGATCATTTGAAAAGTGTAAACCTTGGTATGTAAGGGTAAACAAGGAAAGAGTCACATGTTGTTGTAAAACTCATGTCTAATTTCGTTACCATTATGATTTATTTTGATCTATACGTGGTACCATGCATACTAAAGAAATGTTACAGGAATGTGGTATCCAAATTCCACCTCAAATTATAAAGGAGTTCATCTCAAGTTTTTTTTGTAACCCACATAATGACCAATATTTTCTTTTCAATGCATGTGTTTGTGGTGTATGAAATATATGTGGCAATCTTGCATTATTAGATAAGTGTTTTCATGAAACTCCCACAACTGAATTCAGACAACAAATGATTGATGTGCGAAGATTTAAAACTGTTGAATATCCATTGAAGGATGGAAAGGTTGGAAGATGATGTGAACTAATAAATGAAAGCATTAGTGTTCACGCATTCATGAATGAATTCAAGTGTAAGATCATACCTAAATATGTGAAACACTCTCATAATGCTAGATGGCTTGATGAACAATTTCGCATGTGCAAGAATACATTCCCAGTGGGTAGTTTACTTTCAGTAGTTGACTTTGCAGAGAACTATACTCTTGCACCACAAGATGAGATCCAATCTCAATATTAGAATTCAGTACAAGTAGCCATTTTTGTTCATATTGTCTATAAGCATGCACCTGATAGTATAGAAGAGGATAAATTTTTTTTGAGGGAGTACCACTTCTATATGAGTGATAATAAACTACACTCATCAGAGTTTGTGCAATACTGCATGGACACATTTTATGACAATTTAAAGGAGAGACAAATTCAAATGACACAACATCTAATATGGTCAGATAATTGCACAGGTCAATTCAAGAATGCTAGAATGTTTTATTGGTTGAGTAGGACACATAAGAAAACAAATGTCGAACATATCTAGAATTTTTTTGAAGCTGGACACGGGAAAGGAGAACATGATGGTGCTGGTGCATGTGTTAAGAGAGCCCTTTCAAGAGAACAACTCAAGTTTGAAGAAAAATCCAAATTTAAAAACACACGTGAAATTGTTGAATGCTGTAGTACAAGTTTATCTACAGGATCAAATCAGAATTCTACAATCAAACATTTCTTCTGGCTACTAGAAGAGAATTATATCCTTTCAAGATATGAGTGTGATATGATAAATGGGTCAGCAAAATGGCATTCATTTAGAAGTTCTGATTCTAACACTTGGACTATATGGACTAGGGAGCTAGCATGTTTTTGTCAATTTTGTGTTGCAGGTGAATGGGAACAATGTGAGAGTATAGAATGGGTTGAAGAATGGAAACAAAGATCCTGAACACCTATTGAGACACAAGTTCTAGGTGATTCAACGAGTGAAGACCCTCTGCATCATCAAATCTATCATCTGGCCCCTCGCTCTGTGGACTAGTACATATGTCCCCACAGCTAGTGCAAACATGTGTTGTGCTCTGGGGTGCCCTAGCCATCCTGAGTTGCTCACCTAAATCACCCGAAAGGGCGCTCAATGAACCAAGAGCAGACATGACTGCTTGGTGGTGTACTGGCATTGGAATCACAGGAGCCGGATAAGAAACAAGGGGCTCCTCACGTGGATGATTTTTGACTCTATCACTCAGCTTCGCCCCAGGCCTATCCTGAGGCATGCCTCTATCGACCCCCTAAAATGCTCTCATGTCAAAATAATTGGCTTTTTTACCCAATTCAAACTCAGCCCACAATTTTCTTGAAAAGTACATGGGGACCTCATGATTTGCGTGTGGTGGATGGTCAAATACCATCCACCACCACTCCCAAAAGTGTTGTGGAATCAATGGGTTCTTGCACCAGCGAATAGATATTCTTGATTTTTTGGGGTTTATTTCTTCACCTGTTTTTAGATTCTTAAACCACCGAGCAAAATCTACTTTGGTGATTTTAAGATCTTTCACCTCTTTATAGGTGAGTCCATCAGCATAGAATGTTCTCATGGAATCTCTCCATGAGCGATAGCTATCCAACTCATCATCGAGGTAGTGGACAGAATCTACTATGCCTTGCATAGTATCTGCAAGGCGTAGTAGATGTGTAGAGGGGTGGGGATCATGTCTAACCATCTCAATGTCCCTGACAATAGAAGTGATATTACGCCTCATGTCCTCTCTAAGCTGCTCTGTGGTACAAGGAGGTGGTGGAGGTGGGGGTGGTGGTGGTGGTGGTGGGGGTTGACCTCCTGAATGCTCATCCATCATATGTAAACTACATATATAAAGTATTTGAAAGTGTAAATGAAAAGTATTTAAACACATGAATAATCTAAACATATATATCTCTATCTTCACATGTACACATTTATAAAGTATTTGAAAATGTAAATGAAAAGTATTTAAACACATGCATAATATATTAGGTCTTAAGGGTGATAGTAGGTCCTATTACATCTTACGAGTACATACTAGCTCCTATTAGGTCTAAAGGGTACATAATAGGTCCTATTAGGTATTAAGGTTACATACTAGGTCTTAAGGGTCATATTAGGTCTTAAGGGTACATACTAAGTCTTAAGGGTTATATTAGGTTTTAAGGGCACATACTAGGGTTTAAGGTTCATATTAGGTCTTATTAGGTCCTATTAGATACTATTAAGGGGTTATATTATGTATATATTAGGTCTTATAAAGAGAGTTTACTTTGTAAATGTTTATTTCTTTTCAATAAGGTTATATTTTATATTGATTTAGTTGGTTTTTTAATATAATATTCAGATGTAATATTAAATTATTTACTTATTTAATTATTCATATACATTTTTAATTTACTTACATTCTAAACTTGCTACGATGTCTTTGTTTAAAGATATATAATGTATTCCTTTATTGGTCAATTTGAAAATAATTACTTTTTAGTACATTGAACATGACGAGAGAGGAGACAGAGAGAAGAAAGTTCAAGGGAGAGAGATGAGATAGCGGAGAGAGGAGAGACCTGAGAGAGGACATGAGGAGAGAGGAGAGAGAGAGAGATCGGAGAGAGGAGCAAGCAGGTGAGGAGAGAGAGAGAGAGAGAGAGAGAGAGAGAGAGAGAGAGAGAGAGAGAGAGAGATGAGAGAAAGAGAGAGGGGAGAGAGAAGAGAGTTAAATAGAGAGAGATAAGAGAAAGAGAGAGGAGAGAGAACATGATCAGAGAGGAGAGAACATTAGGTTTTTGTTTACAATTGTCTACATTTTAGGTTTTCTTAAATACAATTTTATACATTCTAAGTTTTCGTTTTCAGTTTTTAACAAATACAAGATTTCTAAACAAATTGAAAAGTAAATTAAAACATAAATAAATGAAAAACAATAAACATACATTCATTTTTAAAATAAATTCGTATAATGCTATTTAAAAACAAAAATTAACTTTTTATATGTTTTAGGTTTTTGTTTACAATTTTAAATATGCTTTTGGTTTTCTATGTTTTAGGTTTTCATTTTTAGTTTTCTACGTTTTAGGTTTTCATTTTCAGTTTCATTTTAGGTTTTGTTTTCAATTTCATTTTATGTTTTCATTTTCGGTTTCATTTTAAGTTTATGTTTTTTGTTTTCATTTTCAGTTTCATTTTAAGTTTTCATTTTCAGTTTTCTACGTTTCAGGTTTTCGTTTTCAATTTCATTTTAGGCTTCGTTTTAGGTTTTCATTTTCAGTTTCATTTTAAGTTTTTGTTTTCAGTTTCATTTTTAGTTTTTGTTTTCAGTTTTCTACGTTTTAGGTTTTCTTTTTCATTTTCATTTTAGGTTTTCATTTTTGGTTTTCCACGTTTTAGGTTTTCATTTTCGGTTTTCCACATTTTAGGTTTTCATTTTCAGTTTTCCATGTGTTAAGTTTTTATTTTCCGTTTTCCACGTTTTATGTTTTCATTTTCAATTTTCTCCATTTTAAGTTTTTGTTTTCAGTTTTCTACTGTTCAGGTTTTTGTTTTCTACTTTCTTACGTTTTAGGTTAAATTGTTTTCAATTGCACATTATTTCTAAACAAATCGAATAACAAATAAAAACATACATTTCATAATCTAAGAAAATACATTCATTTTTGAAACGCATTCTTAAATAGCTATTTAAAACTAAAATTTAATGTTTTACTACTGAAAATGAACATGAAAAATAAAATAAAACAAGTAAAAATGATAAATACGTACCTGGAACTCGAAAAAATGTGTTTGTGGGGTCGGCAGGCATCTAACAATCGGGCAGGCGATGTTGAAAAATTGTAGATCCTGTTCTCCTATCACTAGAAAATGATAGGAAATGCAGTAAAAAAAAATAAATACTTTTCAAAAACAGGCACCCCTTTTGTTTCAAATCGGGTGCCCATTTTGGCTCGGTTGACCGAACCAAAACGGGCACCCATTTTATTAAAGATCAGAGTGCTGAACCAAAATGGGCACTTGATTTGATAAAAAATGGGTCCCTGTTTCTAGCGGTGCATTTTTCCAAGTCGCAGACTTTCACGAAATTGGCACCCAACTTTTTGCGCATACACCTAGCTTCATCTTCTCCTCCAAAGATAATATCATCAATAAATATAACTATAACCAACAAACCATTCTCAATTTCTTTTGTGTATAAGTTACTATCTGTTGTTCCTTTTATAAATCCCAATTTCAATAAATACTTATCCAATCTTGCATACTAGGTTCTAGGTGCTTGTTTTAATCCATATAAAACTTTCTTTAACTTACATACCATATCTCCTTCTTGTGTCAAAGGAAAACCTTCAAGCTGCTCAATGTAGACTTCTTCCAATTCACCATTCAAAAATGCTGATTTCACATCCATCTGATACACTTTGAATTTCTTGTAAGCTGCATATGCTAGAAACATTCTCATTGCTTCAATTCTGGCCACAGGTAAAAAAGTTTCGTTATAGTCAATTCCTTCTTGTTGTGAATATCCTTTACATACCAATCTTTCTTTGTTTCTTATCACTTCTCCTTGTTCATTCATCTTGTTTCTGAATACCCACTTTGTTCCAATCACATTCTTGTCTTCAGGTCTATGGACCAATTCCCATTTCTTATTTTTTTTCAATCTGCTCTAGTTCTTCTTTCATAGCATTAATCCAATGTTCATCTTCACAAGCTTCATTAGTAGTCTTAGGTTCAATTTGAGAAATCAAACATAAATGTACCTTATTTTGAGTCAAAACTCCTCTATCTAAACTTCCAATAACTTTCTCAATAGGGTGATGTCTTGAAGTATACCTGTTAGGTGTCATAGTTACTGATCTTGTTCCAACTGTAGATTCTTCTCTGCTTTCTTCTCTATTTTCTTCAATATGACTTTCATTTAGCAAATCACTGTTAGTTTCAAAAAATAATTCTGCATTTTCAATATTAGGCTGAGGTTGTGCTTCTCCATCAGATTCATAATCAAGCATTCTTTCCTGAATTTTAAACTTCTCATCAACTTTTACATTTTCACTTTCAACAATAGTCTTAGTTCTTTTGTTATAACATCTATATGCTTTTCTTTTTAAAGAATATCCAAGAAATATTCCTTCATCACTTCTAGGATCAAATTTTCCTATATCATCATCTCTCTTTATATAACATTTACTTCCAAAAATTCTAAAATACTTAACTAAGGGTGCATGTCCAAACCATAATTCATAAGGTGTCTTGTTTGTATCTGCTCTGATTTGTACTCTGTTCATAGTGTATACTATTGTGTTCACTGCTTCTCTCCAAAAAGTCTTAGCCAAATCATTTTCAAACAACATAACTCTTGCTGCTTCAGTTATTGACCTATTCCTTCTTTCTACAATACCATTTTGTTCTGGTGTTCTAGGGGCTAAAATTTGTCTCTTAATACCATTCATTTCACAAAAGGTGTTAAACTCTCTAGATGTAAATTCACCACCTCTATCAGATCTTAGACACTTAATCTTCATTCCAGATTCATTCTCAATTTTGCTTTTCATGATCTTTAATTTATCAAATGCTTCAGATTTTTCTTTCAAAAATGCAATCCATATCATCCTTGTAAAATCATCAACAAGAATCATAAAATACCTTTCTCCATAGAATCCTCTAGTCCTAGTAGGACCACTCAAGTCTGTATGAACAATCTTCAGCTTCTTTGTCAATGTGAACTTCTTGTTGGGAAATGAATTCCTTTTCTACTTTGCCATCATACATTCTTTGCAAATCATGTTAGTAGGTTTCATAATTCTAGGTAAATCTCTTATGGCAAGTGTAGTGCTCACCTTGATAATATTATCAAAGTTTATATGATAAAACCTTTTATTCCATAACCAACTGTCATCAATCTTAGTTATCAAACATGTCATCTCAGTAGGATTCAACTGAAATACATTACCTCTAGTTCTGGATCCTTTTCCAATCAGATTTCCATCTTTATCTTTTATCACATAAGTTTTCTCAACAAACCAAACTTGATAACCCTTATCATCCAATTGTCCAACGCTTAGTAGATTATGTCTCAATCCATCAATAAAGTAAACATCATCAGTGTTAGTCTTTCCATCAAGAGTAATAGATCCTATACCCTTAATCAAACAAGGTGCATTGTTACCAACCCTAACAATTCCTCAATCATAATTATCTAACTTAACAAACTTTCTTTTATCTCCAGTCATATGATGTGAACAACCACTATCTATAATCCAATCAGATTTCTTTTCAACTTGAGAAACTAATGCTTTTTCTTCGCTTTTATCAGATTCAGAACTTTCTTCTTTAATTGCTACAAATCCTATTTCCTCAAAGTTATCATTATCACTGTCACTTAAATGTCTTTCAATTCCTGCTTCAAGATCTTCATCATTTGCATAATAACATTCTTTAGATCTCCTAGGTTTAAATTTGCTTCTATAATTCTTAACTCTTTTAGGACATTTAGATGCAAAATGACCATATTCTTGACAAGTACAACATTTAAAGATTTTCTTACCATCTGGTTCTCTTTTTACAAGTAATGCAATACCTTCTTCAGTCTTCTTATCTTCCTCAGATTTAGATCTGCTACTGCTGGCATAATCTCCATTCACACTAGTACTTCTTGTAGGTCTAATGTTAAGAGCACTGAATGTTGTTTCCATTCTAGGTAGCTCTCTTGATAATCTCAAGTTCATCTCTGTTGTTTCTAATCTTCCAAGAAGAGTCTCTCTTGAAAATTTTGATGTACAAGGTATCACTTGTTCAATCATCTGTGTTGTCTGCTTGAATACTGGTGTCAAAGTTCTCAGAATTTTCTATATCACTTCATTCTCTGTCTTATCACCTCCATAAGACTTTATTCCTATTACAATCTCAGACATCCTACCAATATAGCTTCTAATAGATTCATCTTCCATCATTCTGATATCTTCAAATGCACAAATCCAATTATGTAATCTAGCCTTCTTTGCATGTTCATCACCTTCAAAAGTAGAATGTAAAGCTTTCCAAATTGCATGAGATGTTTCCAACCATCTTACCTGACTATATTCATTCTCTGGTAGTGCTGACAAAAGTGCTTCTCTTGCAAGTATGTTACACATGAATAGATCTAGTTCATCTTTAGTTCCTGCCTCTAGATTGTCTTCCTCAATGATAGTCTTCTCATTCTTTGTAATCAACCAATAACTTGGTCCTAAACACAATAGATGTGTCTTCATCTTTTCTTTCTAGCTGTCAAAATTTACTCCATCAAACTCAGGGATTTATTTTCTAAAATTCACCATGGATCTCCTTAAGTTGTTAAACTTTTCTTTCAAGGACCTCCTGCTCTGATACCAATTGTTAGAAAGTAAAGATCCCCAAGATAACTGATAGGGGGGGTGAATCAGTTATCAGATAATTTAACCATTCAACTACTTTAAACAATATAATCAATGTACTAATCAACCATAGAAAGATAACCATACACAATTGCACAATAACACAAGATATGTTGACTAGGGAACCTCTTGAAAAGAGTAAACCCCAATGGGAATGATTCCCACAAAATGATGCACTAATATGAAAGTTCCTTGTTAGAGGATGGACCCTGTTAGGAGTCTTATGAAATACATTAAGTACATATAAATCCCTGTTCGGAGATCTTGAATCCCTGTTAAAAGATTCTAACCCGGTTAAGAGTTTATGGAAGACAGAAGGACCCACTGCCCAAATAGCTTCAAGGCAAGATCTCTCAACCCACTGTCCAAAAGATCTTAGAATTATTCAACATAATAATATGAAATATATTACCTCCTTCACACTATGCCAAAACCACACTCTCTGCTACACAAGATCACAATTCCAGATCTTTGTACTCACAAGTCTTCCTTCATCACTAAATTAGCTCTTTTCTTCAATTCATGCATATATTCACATCTCAACCTTTTCAGTTCATATTAAAACAAGGAAAAAATTCCTTCTTATATACCAAACTCAAATAATTACAAATGAGTTGGTCCTCAATTACAAAATAATAAATTCTACACGCTACACACAAAATTTCACATAAAACTGTCGGCTTCCAGATACTGAACTTTCTCCAAACATATCTTCAAAGTTTGCGCTGTGAACCATGTCATCATTAATGAGTCTCCAACATCCCTTTAACTGTGCAAAATTAGATTCCATCCCAGCTAAGAGATATCCTCTGATTTTTGAAAATCGCTTCACAGAAACACTGTCTAAACACTGCTTTCACCAAAATGCTCATAACTCTCATGAATGAATTAATTTATTTTTACACCGTTAACCATAGGTTAATAACACACCAAAGAACATACCATCAACTGTGTAAAACCCAATCTACAATACAACATGTGCGCAAAACAAAACTATACCTACTTTCCTATTGATATCTAGAATATCATTGTGTTGACATCAATGACAATCCAAGTCATGAATGCACAACAACAACTGCTACAGAATGACTGCAAAAATACTTTGCATTCATTCCTAACAATTTTATACATCTGGACCTTGAACAATTGATTCACCCATCCCTCTTTGTTTTTCTAAATCATATTAACAATTGGTATCAGAGCTTTGTTGCTTATTGGTGTCTACAAAAAGCAAGTTTAAAAGGACTTGAAGCAAATGATCAAGATGTATAAAAAGGAGGTACCGAAGTTGAATAAGGAGAACTTCCCTACATGGAAAAGCTTGATGAAGCTGCATCTAGCTAGTATTGGTGATTCTACAAAATATTACATTGAACATGACTATGCCACACTGATTGGACCTTTGACTACCGAAAAAATGAGAACTAAGCAAGAACACAATCAGGCGATGTTGGAGATTGCATCTACTCTAAGCTATCCAAAATTTGAGGACATTAAGGACTACACAACTGCTAAGGATATGTGGGACACTCTTATGAAATCTATGGTGGTGATCTATATGTACTGAAAGCTAAAGCCAAGAGTCTCAGAGGTAAGTTTGATGAAATGAGAATGAATGAAGATGAAAACATTGCACAATATTGTAGTAGAATAAAATAAGTTGTGAATGCTATCAGAGGAGCTAATGGAACTATGGATGATGAAACTATAATTGGAAAAGTGTTGAGAACTTTGTGTCCTATATATTCTAGTAAGATTTCAGCTATTCGTGAGTCTAGATGTAATTCAGTGAATGTGCTTACTTTGGAAGGTTTGATTGGCAAGCTGACTGCTTTTGAATTGTCTAACTATGATAACTTCACTGTTGGTAGTATTGGAAATGTTGAATATGCTTTTAAGTCACAGTTAGTTCTGAACAAGCCTAAGAAAGAAAAGGAAAGATGTAAAAGTGAAAGTGAAAGTGAAAGTGTAAGTGAAGATGATAGTGACACTTCTGATGAAGATCTTGAAGATCTAGAAGCTCTTATGGCTAGAAGACTGAGAAGAGGAAAAGGAAAATACAAAGGTAAACTTCCTATTATATGTTTTTCATGTAATAAAGTTGGTCATATTGCTGCTAGATGTCCTGACAAGAAAGAAAAAGATGAAGAAAGAAACAAAAAACATAAAGATAGAAGAGATGATAAAGGCTACCGAAGGTACAAAGACTACAAAGGAAAAGGTAAGAAAT
The DNA here is from genome assembly GCA_027943335.1 of Chamaecyparis obtusa. Classification (NCBI taxonomy): domain Eukaryota; kingdom Viridiplantae; phylum Streptophyta; class Pinopsida; order Cupressales; family Cupressaceae; genus Chamaecyparis; species Chamaecyparis obtusa. The sequence goes on along the minus strand of BSBK01012500.1, from coordinate 46,030 downwards.
CCTGTTATATTACTGAAGAAGAAACTGACACTGATAATGATGATTTTGAAATTGAGGTAGTCTATGTTGCAATGAAATATGAATCTGATGAGGATGAGAAAACTGCATTGATTTCCTATGTGAACAAGAATGACAAATGGATTATTGACAGAGGTTGTTCACATCACATGATTGGTGATAAGAGTAAGTTTGAGACCTTGCATCTTTATAAGGGTAAAAGTGTAACTTTTGGTAATGATGCACCATGTCATGTTAGAGGAAAAGGATTGATTAAGCTAACTGATAAAATTTCTTGTGAAAATTCTTATTGGGTTGAAGGATTGAATTATAATTTGCTAAGTGTTTCTCAGCTCAATAGAACTGGTTACCGAGTAGAATTTCATCACAAGAAAGCTAAAATATTTGATGCCACTAGTAAACTAATTGGAAGTGGTGAGCAGACTAGAGGTAATTTGTTCTATCTTAACCTATCTATGGAAATATGTATGATTGCATAGCTTGATGACATTTGGTTATGGCATAAGAGGTTATGTCATGTTAACTTTGATAATCTGGTAGAGATAAGCAAGAAGAAGAAAGTGAGAGGTCTACCTAGATTGAAGAAGCCTGAGAATGTGATGTTCAAGGAATGTGAGTTAGGAAAAATGACTAAGTCAAGTTTTAAGAGAAAATCTTTACTTCTGAACACATTCTAGATTTGGTTCATACTGACCTTTGTAGACCTATGGGTGTATGAAGCTACTGTGGTGCTAGATATTTTATCCTATTTGTTGATGATCATAATAGGATGATGCATGTAATGTAAGAAACATCTGATGCTTTTCAATTCTTTAAGTAGTATTTGGCTAAAGTTGAGAAGGAGACAGGTAGGAACCTGAAATGTCTTAGATTTGATAGAGGTGGAGAATTTACATCAAATGAATTTAATCTATTTTGCAATGATAGAGGAATCAAAAGACAGATGTCTGCACCGAGGACACATCCATAGAATAATATAGCAGAAAGAAGGAATAGATCTATTTTGGATTGTACGAGGACACTACTAATTGAAAAGAATGTAGTGCAAAAATACTGGAAAGAAGCTATAGGTACAACGGTCTACACTCTTAACCGAGTACAGATTAAGAAAGGTACAAATTTGACACCTTATGAACTATGGTATGGGCATGCACCAAGTGTAAAGTACTTCAAAATTTTTGGAAGTAAGTGTTACATATTGAAAGACAATAGAAATGGAAAGTTTGATGCTAAAAGTGATGAAGGTATATTCCTAGGCTACTCCACAAGAGTAAAGCTTATAAGTGTTTGAACTCTAACACTGACAAAATTGTGGAAAGTGTGAATGTAAAAATTGATGAGTATGTAGAGAGAAATGAGGCAAAAAGAAAAAGAGAACCAGAAGATTATAGATCTCTTATGTACATTGAAGAAATAAAAGAGGCAGGTAACACCCCTGTACCTGATGCCGAGTCTTGGGTAAGCAATGTTGAGTGACAGATAGATGGTTTCAAACATCAGGAAGACAATGCCAAGAGAGAACAAGAACATGCCAAGCTACAAATGTAGAACACCTCCATTTTCCTCATCTTGGTAAGAACACTCTGGTAAGCACTATTGTTATTTCTTGCAAAACTTTCCATAGATTTTATGTGAAGTTAGTAGATATCTTGACTGTAGTTCATCAATTTAATTAGAATAGATTTCATCTTCAAATGAATTCATGGAATACATTAAATTAAGACATAGTTTTGAAGTAATATTACCTTTAGCTAACTATTGGGATATTAGTACATGAAGGTGTAAACCTATGCATACATGATAGAATTAATATTACTCTAAGATGCTTGGAAATTCCATTTAAAACTAAAATAAGGGAGCTTATGTGGATTAGAATATTGCCCTAATGAAAAATAGAATGAGTCGAATTAACCAACATAGTTTTGAGACATATTAAAATAAAGGCAATCAATGATAATTAGCAAGTGAATAGTAAACTTAATAGAATCTTTAAGCTATGTGACAACATTATATGTTATGATGTCTTAACTTAGGTATGGATGATGCACAGGCATAGATGGTTTGTAATGATATCTAGAAGTGTAAAATTTATGTTAGAGTGATAGGTGCACGCATCAAAATATAAATTTAGGAAGGCTTCAAATAAAAGTAAATTTTTGTGATAGAATTGAGCTATGCAATTTAATTGGCCCCTACCATTCTTCCTCTATGTGAGACACTTTTGGGGATAAGGCTGGGAGACCATTAGTCTTTTAGCCTTGTTGAGCCCTACTAGAACATATTACCTTGGTGAGTATCCTTGTTATGTGATTATGTAAACCACTTCATACAAAATAATGAATTGAACAACAATAGTGTTGATGATTTGATTTCACTAGCATAAACAAGACTTAGTTAAGCTTAAGGAAGTATAGAAAACTTATGAGTTGACATGTCCACACTATTAACCAGTCTGATTAGTGAGATTGTAGATTAAAAGACCTTATAGGATCAACAATTAATTATGAGATGGATTAGAAATGACCTTGAATTAACCATCTTCGTGAAACATACTAGAAAATTAATAAAGAAGGAATCCATGGAAAAATTGTATTATGGGGCGATTGCATATTAGGTGTAGTGGTAAGTATGTTGTTAGGATCAATGTTTAACATGGTTTAAGGACCGTCTTGTTTTAAGATAGCATTGCATAATCTAGGATCTAAACCTGTTGATTGTGTACCATGTGTTAAATTAGGATATTGATATCATAATATGACACATTCTAACATGATTTGATGAAAGGTCCTAGTGCATTGGTATTGCATTTCACTTGGGTTATGTTTTGATAGCTCATAGTTACGATCTAAATGAAATGATAAAGAACGAAGAGCTTGAATCATATATTGATATATGGGACTTGTTCTAGATTAATTGAGGTAATTTAAATATGCTTTAGAAATAGAGAATATAAATGAATATGGTCTATTAGGAATTGAGTTATGAAACCTGGTTAGGAGATATTTTCAATTTACTATATCAATATATATATATATATATATATATATATATATATATATATATATATATATATATATATATATATATATATATATATATATATATATATATATATATATATATATATATATATATATATTGATCAATTTTGGACTTGGAGAAATGTGGATTTAAATATGTGAATGAGGTGATGTGGTATGTAGACGTAATTGATGTATATGTACAAATGGGATTATATGGTGCTTTACTTGGATAATATACATAACACATTCTTGGAATTACTGATATTATCTTGAGTATGTGTGTGCAGGGATAAAACCATGGAATTTAAGGGGAATGAAGCCAACATGTGTATATTATCTCTATGACACCAAGGTCATGTCCCCAAAGAGATACAAGGCCTTCTTGTGACATAATTTATTTCATAAAGTATGTGGATGTGAATGTATTTAAGTTGGTTTATAAAGTTGTTTAGTGGAAGTGCCAAGTGTAATTGTGAATGTGTTGTGGTGTCAATTGACACATGTGTTTGTATTTTGAGTTGGCAATGTACCTCATGGAGTGAATGTATGTCACCATCTAACCCTAGTACAATTTGTCTTTCCCACACCTTTGCCTTGGTTAGGGCACACATGAGTAGTCACATCTTCTCTAATTTCGAATTTTGCCTTGGGATGGGTTTTGAAGGGTCAAATTTACCCCTAGGGAGTTGTTTTATGCATAAATAGAAGGCCCATGGGTTATACCTATGGGTAAGGGTCCCTTTTAACCATAGGACACCCTAGAGCCACCTTGGGAAGCCCTCCAAAAGTGGGCTTTTGTCAAATGTCGAAAATCAAACTCACATGGGGAAACTTCATGAGTCAAAAAGCTTCCAACTCTCTTCCCCATTCACCTTTTTACAGTCCCACTTTAGGAAAGTTGGAAGGTTTTGGGTAGGTCACCCAATGGGAAGCTCACAACTCTCCCAAGGGCATGGGAGATTGTGAGAGGCTTATTTTAGCAGGAATCTCTCATTTTGCCTCCTAATCACCCACTCTCCAACTTTGGAGACAATCTAGGAGCTTGGAGAAAGTTAGAGAAGAAAAAGGGAAGACTCACTTCATCTATTTACCATTAGTTCAAGTGAAGGTATGTGCACCTCAACCTCCATTAATGGAGTCATGCATTTTATGAGCTCATAGGAGTAGGAAGGTATTTCAGTTTGTATGTGTGTTGTGAGCTGTTGTGATGCTTTGTGGGAGTCCTTGAGTTCATTTATGAGAGTACTGTGTGGGCAAGTGTTTGAATCTCTTATGTTGTAGAGACAACTGTGTATGTCATGTGAGCAAGTGATGAACTTGGTTGTCTTTGCTTGAAGTTCTCTTTTCTCTCTTTTTGTTGAGTGAGTCTTAGTAGATCCTTGTTTGTGAAAGGCCATGTAAGAAAAGTTTTTGTTGCAAATCCTTGTGTGAAGGTTAGAATGACATATATGTTGTGGTCTTATGAAGTAATATCATGTGTGTAATATTTGAGGGTTGTATTGGTGTTCCCTGTTGGCTTATTTTTCCCTTGCTCGGGGGTTGGCTAGGGCATACAAAGGCCTCATGATGCCATATGGTAGGGTGGAGAGCACCCATGGTTATGCTATTTTTTTAATATATGCAGGTTATGGTGTCTCAATGTCTTGAAAGCATGCAAAAAAATTAGGGAATCCCATGTGATGCAATCTCTCTTGAAGAAATGTGAATGTGGGAAAGAAAGGATGTGTTTTCTCATTTTTTTTTGTATCTTTAACAAAATGTATATATCATAGCCCTTAAAGAAAGGAGGCATTGTATGGATGTTTTCACTTTTGTTTGTAGTTGTAACTTTACCTTATGATGAATATCTTTTAAAGAATCTTATCTATGCATGTACTCTAACCTAAAGATAATGAAGATTTTAGTCCTGTATACTGCTGTTGTAACATTTGTATGAAGAGTAGGGAGTTTTAGTGTGTTTAACTAAAAAAATTTCAAAAAAAATTTTGTGTTCATGGCCAGTAGAAACCTATGCATGACAACAAATTAATGCTGCCGAGAATTAGGAAGATGTTGCTAATCTTTCGGAAGATGAATTTGAAAATATTGTTGAAGAATCTGATGAAATAGAAGAGAAAAATGCTAAACCCATTTTAGCAAAATATGTAAGAAGACATCACAAGCCTGAACAAATAATTTGAGATAAAGATACTGGAATTCGAACAAGAAGCAAGACCAAGGATCCAACATGTTTTTTATGTGAATTTGAACCTAAGACAACTAGTGAGGCATTGGAGAATGAAGACTGGATACAAGCAATGAATGAAGAGATTGACCAGAGAGAAAAGAATGAAACTTGGACTTTAGTGCCGAGACCTGCAGATAAAAATGTTATAGGAACAAAGTGGGTATTCTGAAATAAGTTGAATGAAAAAGGTGAAATCACTAGGAATAAAGCAAGACTGGTATGAAAAGGATATGCACAAGAAGAAGGAATTGACTATGGGGAGACATTCACCCTTGTAGCTAGATTGGAAGGAGTAAGATCTTTGCTTGCATATGCTGCTTACAAAAATTTCAAGGTATATCAAATGGATGTTAAGGTTGCATTTTTGAATGGTATACTAGAAGAAGAAGTTTACATAGAACAACCTGAAGGTTTTGTTGATCCAAACAGAAGACACATGGTATGCAAACTAAACAAACCTTTATATGGATTGAAGCAAGCCCCTAGAGCATGGTATGATAGGTTGCATAACTATCTGATACAGATTGGATTTTCAAGAATAAATGACACAAGCAATCTGTACATGAAGGATGAAGAAGGTAAAGGTATCTTATTGGCCAAAATTTTTGTTGATGACATTATTTTTGGTGGACAAGATACACTGTGTACAAGTTTTTCACATGAAATGAAAATTGAATTTGAGATGAGCATGTTTGGTGAGATAAAATTCTTTGTTGGTTTACAAGTATATCACATGAAGAAAGGTATCTTCATTTCTCAATCTAAGTATGTTAATGAGATACTGAAAACTTTTGGAATGGAAGATGCTAGACTAGTAGGAACTCCTATGGTTAACGGAAAAAAGTTATATAAGAATGATGATGCTGCTAAAGTGAACCATACTTTGTACAAATCCATGATTGGAAAATTGCAATATGTTGTACATAGTAGACCAGATATTGCATTAGCTATTGGGATTGTGGCAAGATTCTCTGCTAATCCTAAGGAAACACACATGATGGCAGTGAAAAGAATTTTGAGATACTTGAAAGGAACTGCTGACTATGGGCTATATTACACGAGTGATGACAAATTTGAACTGACAGTATATACTGATGCTGATTGGGTAGGAAATGTAGATGATAGAAAGAGTACTAGTGGTGGAGCTTTCTTTCTTGGATAGAGGCTAGTCTCCTGGACAAGCAAGAAACAAAATTGCATTTCCCAATCTACTGTTGAAGCTGAGTATGTTGCTGTTGTAGTAAACTGTTCAAATCTGATATGGATAAAACAATTATTGGTAGGCATGAAAGAAGAAATCACTGAACCTGTTGTTATTTTCTGTGACAACACAAGTGCTATCAATATTTCTAAGAATCTAGTGATGCATACAAAGACCAAACATATAGCAATCAAGTATCACTATTTGAGATAATTGGTACAAGATAAAGAAGTCTGAATGGAGTATGTGAATACAAAAGAACAATTAGCAGATATATTCACTAAAGCTTTACCTAAAGAAGCTCATGAGTACCTACGAAGTCAATTGGGGGCTCTTCCCCTAACTGAGGCTTCCTAGTCAAGCTAGGAGCACTGCATCAAATATGTTACAACAGAATATTTTACAAATTGATGGAGAAGATTGTCACACTTTAGGACTGTCCTAGAGTTGTGAAGAAGAGGTGAAAACACAAATCAGTCATAAGTAAGATGACAGAGGGAGAAAAACACTGCACTGAATAGATATATCTACATCTGTTGGATGTATATTTTATTTTTGTTGCTGCTTTGGCATTTTTTTCAAAGAGGGAGATTATGGTATAAACTGATATCAGAACACATGAACTGAACACATGAACCTGAGAGTAAGAGGAGATTGCACTGAAAATAAAAAATCAAGATAGAAGAAGATCCAGATACTTCTGACGGTCATAGAAGTGAGATGAATCAGAATGAAGCTAAGGATATTTCAAAGATAAGTTTTGGATTGGTTGGTAATCCATGTGTTATTCAGGTGATATCATATGGTGTTTCCATCAATGCCAAAGAGGGAGATTATTGAAAATTACAATTGAAACAATTGTTGTATTGTCAATGATGTCAAACCTTAATTGGTAAGACTGTTGCTACTTAGGAAAGTACTATATCTATTTGAGTAATGCAAGGGGATAGGCAAGGTTGGTAATAATAGAACCTAAGGAAAGGTTGAGTTATCTTGATACTACAAAGGGTACTTGAATATGTTGCACAATGATAAGTCAATACATTGCTTATCTTAGTAAGATTGAAGACTAAACTGGTAGGCTTGACCGAGAAAAAATGAAGAAATCATGTTTAAGCCAAGTTATGACAGAGTCAACCGAGTTAGTGATTGTCGAGTAGAAAATTTAGTGTCAATCGAGTACCAGTAAATTTGCCGAGCAAGACAGTGGTTGCCGAGTAAACAGTTTTAGTATTGACTGAGTGTTTTACATGGAGACCGAGTGTTAGCAATTTTATAGTTGAAGAGAATTCATTTTGGGGACAACATTTTTTGAATTCTTGGATTATGTAAACCGTGTTGACTTTATTTATTAAGTGTATGGAAGCATCGAATGTTTTGTAAAGCATTTTACTATAAGGTTTGAGAAGAACATGAAGCAGGTAGATTCAATGAATCTAACCTAACCCTAAGATCTACGAAGGAGATTAAACAGAAAAAGAGAAGTTAACCTAACAGATGAAAGTATTAAGTTAACCTAGCATGAGGAATAAGATACGAATGCTTGGTGAAGTTGATGCTGGAAGAATAGTAAGTTTTATTGATTGTATAAGCAAAAAGGCTGAAGGAAAAGTAAGGTGATTTCTTGAAGAGAAGTTCCAAGAAAATCAGAGATGAAGATGGAGATGGAAAAGTTTCAAAGTCAATAAACTAGCATTTGTGAATAGAATTGGATCTGATATTTGCAAAGTGAGTTGTATGTTTCTCAAATCATTACTGTTGCTACTTTCTAACAATTGTAACAGTCAAAATCCTTTTAGAAAAGGTTGACCTAATAGTCATTATGTTAAATCCTTTTAACAGGGGTTGCATTCTAATGGAATGTATTTAAGTCCTTTGACCAGGCTCACTTTTGATAGGGTGATTGAAATCCTCTAACCAAGTCACACTTGACAGTCTGTATTGTAACCTTTGATAGGGTTGGCTTTTAACCGAGCTCACTTCAGAAGAGTGAAAATAATAGTAACATGTTGTAGAGTGGTTTTTACCATTTTGTGTTTCCACTATAAATCCTGGTGTCTTTACTTGTGTGTGAATGTTTAGATCTAAACATTACTATGTTAGATACAACTAGGTTGTGGACTGCAATGTTATATGTTTCTGTTATTGAATTAGTGATGACCGAGTTTGTTTTGGTTGCTTGATCTAATTTGGAGAAAAGTTTTGGAAGTTGGTTTTATACATTTGGACCTTGAACAACTGATTCAACCCCCCCTCTCTGTTGTTCTAAATCATATTAACAATTTTGACTCAGAATAAGGTACATTTTTATTTGATTTCTCGAATTGAACCTAAAACTACTAATGAAGCTTGTGAAGATGAACATTGGATTAATGCTATGAAAGAAGAACTAGAATAGATTGAAAAGAATAAGACATGGGAATTGGTCCCTAGACCTAAAGACAAAAATGTGATTGTAACTAAATGGGTATTCAGAAACAAGATGAATGAACAAGGAGAAGTGATAAGAAACAAAGCAAGACTAGTATGTAAGAGATACTCGCAACAAGAAGGAATTGATTATGAAGAAACTTTTGCACTTGTGGCATGAATTGAAGTAGTAAGAATGTTTTTAGCATATGCAGCCTACAAGAAATTCAAAGTGTATCAGATGGATGTGAAGTCAGCATTTTTAAATGGTGAATTGGAAGAAGTCTACATTGAGCTGGCCTGAAGGTTTTCCTTTGACTCAAGAAGGAGATATGGTATGTAAAGTGAAGAAAGCTTTGTATGGATTAAAGCAAGCACCTAGAACTTGGTATGCAAGATTGGATAAGTATTTGTTAAAGTTGGGATTTATAAAAAGAATAGTAGATAGTAATTTGTACACAAAAGAAATTGTGAATGGTTTGTTGGTTATAGTTATTTTTGTTAATGATTTATCTTTGGAGGAGAAGATGAAGCTAGTGATAAATTTTTAGATGAAATAAAGACTGAATTTGAAATGAGTATGATTGGTGAGATGAAATACTTTTTGGGATTATAGATAACATAGAACAATGAAGGTATATTTGTAAGTCAGACTAAGTACTTGACTGATATATTAAGAAGATTTGGAATGGAGGATTTCAAACCTATTGGAACACCTATGGTAACCAGACACAAGTTATCTAGCATAGATGAGACACTAGTGGTTGAGCATAAGAAATACAGATCTATAATTGGAGGATTGTAGTACTTAACACATACAAGACCTGATATAGCACACTCAGTTGGAATGGTAGCAAGATTTCAAGCTGAACCTAGAGAATCACATTATGCATTAGTAAAGAGGATACTGAGATATTTAAGAGGAATAATGGATTATGGATTGTGGTATGAAAAATCTAATGATTTTAGCCTATGTGCATATAAAGATGTTGATTGGGGAGGTAGTGTTGATGACAAGAAAAGCACCAGTGGTGGAGCCTTTTTTCTTGGAGGAAGATTAGTTTCTTGGCTAAGTAAGAAGCAGAATTATATCTCATAGAGTACAGCAAAAGTAGAATATGTAGCAGCAGCAAACAATTGTAACCAGATTATTTGGATGAAGAAGATGTTGAAGGATATTGGAATCAAATTTATTGAGCCTATTGTTATACATTGTGATAACACCAATATAGTTAGTATGTCTAAGAATCCTGTATTACATTCTAAGACTAAGCATATTGAGATCAAGTATCATGTTGTAAGAGAGAAAGTTGTAGAAAAAGAAGTAAGATTGGAGTACATAAGCACAAAGGAATAGATATTAGACATATTTATGAAGCCTTTACCTAAGGGTACATTTGTGAATCTGAGAGGTATGCTTGGGGTTATGCCCTAGCCTATTTTTAAGAATTGATGCAAATGGTTGCATCCGTCCAGTGGTATATGAGCCCTATCTTTCTTTTGGATTGGATGTTAGTACTTCCTCTATGGGGGAGTATATGAGCTGAGTCATGAGGACTCTTGTTAATGTATTTTTCTGAAACGATGTCTTTTGACATTGAGTTTTTGTTGACTTAGTGATGGAATTTCTATCATTGATGTCAATGGGGGAGAGAAGTATACATGAAAAACATAAAAACATATATGAAGTATATGAGAGAGATGAATGAGATAACGAAGTAAGATTTGATTTGATATTTTGTACTAATGTTGCAGTGTTGGATTTTTGGAACATTGGATGTTTTTCATCTATGTTGCCATCAATGCCAATAGGGTGTGAGGCCCACCTTCGGCCCACATAGTGATCCTGTGTTATGCATATCAGCCTATCTTTTTTATTATGTTTCTTTCAGAGATACTTGGACTCTGTCGACTACTGTTATATTATGTTTGACTCGTTGGACTGTTCTTTTGATGATTCTGCATATGGGATCCATGATGTGTAGATTTGGTTTATGTTTTTATATGATGTTTTGTGAACCTGATGATCTTGATGATATTTAAATTACGTTATGGAATTTCATTTGAATTATGCAATCAAATCATGAATATTACATGCAATTGAAGTATGAGTTGAATTATGCAATTGAATGATTAATTTTCGCTATATCATATATGGTTATTTTAATGGTTTTCTTTCTTGAATTACTGATGCTGCATTTAGGTATTGCAGGTGGAAGGACCATGGAAACACATTCGGGGAAATCACATTGAACATAGGGTAACCAGTTAAACCAAGGCCCCATCTATTAAGAGACCTGAGGCCTCATTGTTAAGTATTTATATTCGTAACAGTAATTTGAATGATTGTGTGTTTTAATGTTGTGACATTGGGCGTACCTTTCGTGAAATGTTATTTTGTAAAGTGTCGCTTGACACTAATGTTAAATGTTATCAAGGTACGTCGTGTGTTGTGTGAGAGAACTTGCTAGGAGTTTTAGGGAAATCTTAGCACACCTTTTTGCCATAGGAACCATAATGCAGTTTCCATTCCCCATTTCCGATCTTTTTCCTGGACATGAGTTTAGAGGGTTAATAGTGGCCTTAGGAGATAGTTTTATGCTAAATTTGTTAACCCATTCAATGTACCCATGGGTTAGGGGTATTTTCACCTTTTTAGAAGCCTAAAATTGACTTTATGACCCTTTTAAAATTTCATATTCTATCTTGAGCGAAAATTGCAACTTGCTTGATTGAACCTTATTTATGAGGTTAGGTGTGGAAGCCCTATTTAGAGGAATTTTTGGCTAAGGATGATTCATTCACCCATTCTCTATTTTTAGAGAGCTTCCAGAAAGTTAGAGGAAAAAAGCTTGAAGCTTGGATTAGGGCTGAACAAAATTCTTCCATAGCTTTGGACTTGAGGTAGGAAATCATGTGCTCTCTCTGTTTTTATGAGTTGTTTGTAATTGTGATCATGTTCTTGGCTTCCCATGGTTGGTCATGGTGGTAGCTTGTATTGTTTTGTGTTGTGTTTTAGCTCCCCATGGTTGGTCATGGTGAGAGCAAGCTTGCAAATGTGTTTTTTTTTCATGTAATTGGATTTTGGGTTGTTTACTCTTAGATTCACTCACCCTTGGGAGGGAAGAGAAATCAAGAGGGGGTGTGGGAATGGAGGCAACTCCATGTGTAGAGTCTCCTCCATGTGTGGGGAAAGATGAACTTGGGTGAGTGATTTTCCCCAAGAAACCTTGCATTTAGCCTTTGTGGCAATGGGGGTATAAGGAGGGAAAATTGGCCATGTGTGCCTTGTATGTATTTGAGAAATATGGGTCCATGTCTGGCCTTGTTTTATTATGCAATGGTTATCTCCATGGTTTTGTCTACCCACACCCTACAAAGGAAATTCATGGAAATTCCTTAGTTTTCTTCTTGAGGGAATTTGGGATTTTTACCAATGTTTATAATCTTGTTGTGTTTGTGTGTGTATGATTGTATCCTGTTCATTGTGTTCTCCCCAAGCTCGGGGGTGGTCTCATGAGAGGCCTTGGATGGGAGGAGAGCTCCCATGGTCTTTTCCTTGCCTTGCTTTTACTTGCAGAAATTGAAGTCAGGATGTATGAAGATGAAGACGTTAGAAATTCTTGCCTTGATGTTTTTGAATGAGGAAATCACTCCATGATTTGGATGCATTGTTGTAAATTTTATATGATGTAATTCTTCTTTCTTTGGAGCACTTGTAAATTTGTAAATTTAGAAAGGAAAATGAGAAAGATAAGCATGTTGCTATAATAAACTTTCATTGTCAAATTGATGTTTTTAAAAGATGTATTCATTATGAAATTCTTGTAAAGAAAATCAAGCTTCATCTTGAACATTGCAATGTTAATTTGAAATCTAGGATGATGTAAATTTCAATGGAAATATAGATAATGAAAAGTTATGTAATTCATATTATGGAAAGATGAATACTTGCTTGTCTCATAAAAGACCTTAATCTCTCTCTACCATTGAAATTACTCTCTTTATCATTGCAATGAGTTCTTCAAGTTGATAGAATTATATGTTGAATAGTTATCATTAAAATCACTTATTTGAATGAAATAGGAATATTGTAGTTTCTATTAGATGTTTTTAATTGTCTAAGAACATTGGAAATAAACTCTGTATAAATGTTTTATATCACTCTTTTAGTTCTATAAGATGGTGATGAAACAGCTATGAAATATGAATGAATTGTTAATATTAGATTTACAATTAAACTATGCTATTCATGAATGAACACTATCCTGTTAAATCTCATAAACTCCTAATTCCATCTAAGAAATCATTAGATTTTCAATTTCTTGCTCTGCTCATATATTGTAATGAAAATTGACATAGAGGTGCTAAAAAAAAATAGCACTCTACAGCAAACTAAAAAAAAGAGCAAAATGCTCTCTGGATTTTGTATGGGAAAGAATTCCCATACAAAAATCCATCCACAGTCATATTTTATTATAAAACTTGCCACCTTTGACATATGCAAATAAAATAAACTTTAATTCAAAATATCATCACTTACCCTATTTACTTCTTCCCCTTCCCTAGGCGCAAGTGTAAAGAGAAACAAAGTCTTTGTCTTTATTGCACTTTAATCCCATTGGACAGAGGGAGTGTCCTTGATGCCACCTCACACATCCACTACACTCCCATTTCCTTTACCTTCCCCAAGGACTCATGCAGGTTCTTTTGATTTAAAGAAGTCTTAGTAAACAATGAAGTGGAGGTACGTGGCCCAAGGTTTTGTAAGGGCTGTCAGATCTAGCTGATAATAGCCCCTCCTTGACTTGCGCTCCCTTAGGGGAATTGTTCAAAACAACATTGAATGCATTTCATCATTCCTCCATGCGTACTCCAAGGTCAATAATCTTGGGAGATAGCTGTTTGATGTGATAGAAGTGGCCATTCCTTGGGGCACGTAGGTGGAGAGAGTAGAAAAGGTTAGTTTGATAGGATGTTTAGTGTAATGATAAGGTATTTTAGTATGTAGTTAGTTTATAATTAGTTTGTTAATAAAGTTAGTTTAGTGGTTAATTAAGTTTGCTAGTTAAAAGGTGTTTTATGTTATTTTGCATATATGGTTTATCATTAATATAAATAGATGTTATGTTGCCTTGTAATTTTTATATATATTAATTTGTTAATGTTATTAAGTTCAATGATGTAAATATTAGAACATGTTATGTTTTATAGGTTAATATATTATAATTTATTAATTAATTAATATTTTATAATTATTAATATTCCTCTAGCATCCTTTATAGACAACATTGTCGAGGTTGTTCACCTGATTCATTGTAACCTCATCGTTGAACTCATTAACCCGCATCATAATCGTAGGAACTTTATCACTTTTTAAAAAAATTTGTTGGTTGTGTTTTGACCCAACTTTTGGGCATCACATTTTGGTATCAGAGCGATGTTCAACCCTAGGAACCTTAACCACCACATTTGACATTTGAACTTCTTTGCTTGTGTAGGATGCCAATAGTTACACGACAGGCCTGTGCACGCGGGCGAGGTCGGGGGAGGGGCCGTAGGCGTGCTCCCTCCGTTCAGGAAGAGGAGATTGAGATTTCGATAGGGAATCAAGATCCCCCTCCCGAACCACCACTAGATCCCAACCGAGAATTATTGACAGCTTTTCAGACCTTGGCCGGTATTATCCTAGACAGACTACCTCCGTTCGGTCACCAGCAGGATCATGGTTTAGAGAATGAGACTAGAGAACGGAGTAGGAGCCCTTCCACAAGGGAAGAGGGTCAAGCAGAGTCAGTACATGGTCCAGAGCCACCACCTAGGATTGAGGGTCGCACACCAGCTTCAAGCACAGGAGATGCTATCAGAGAGTTGATGTGCCTTAGTCCACCTACTTTTGAGGGATCTACAGATGGTATGGAGGCAAAGTCGTGGCTTCATAGCCTAGGCAGATGTTTTGGGTTGCGTGCCTATGACAGCAATGTCAAGGCCCACTTTGCTATTCACTTACTGAGAGTTGGAGCCTCTTCATGGTGGGAACATGAGCAGTTTAAGGGACACTTGGACCTTAATACATTGACTTGGGAGACTTTCTTAGAGCTCTTCAAGGCCAAGTACCTATCGGAGCAGTTTTGCCAGAAGCGTATTGATGAGTTTCATAGCCTTCAGCAGAGGGGACTTTTAGTGGCCCAGTATGAGGGCAAGTTCATTGATTTACTCCTGTATGTGGAGTACATGAGAGATGAGAAAGTGCAGGTTAACCGGTTTATCAATGGTTTGAACCACAAAATTGCAGGCATGGTACGTATATTACCTCCCGGAGATCTTCGGTATATAGTTGACAGGGCTAAGGTAGCCGAAGAGGTTGTTAGAGGATCATCAGATTCTCGGGATCAGTTTCAGCTCAATAATTCCACATCACAGGGTTCTGGTTTTCAGAGGAACAGATGGAAGAAGAATAATAGGTATTCTTCTGGGTCTTTCCAAACCCCTCAGCAGACACAGCAGGAGCAGCCTCAGCAATAGGGTCGACAGGACCATAGGCAGAAAGGATCTCAGGGACATCAGGGCAATAAGCCCAAGCAGTCGCAGGGTTAGGGACAGAAGAGGGATCACAGGTTAGACACACCTTATACACCTTCTGTCGGGACTCAGCAGTCCTCTAGAGGTGGTTTTACCGGATCTACCAAAGGAGGTGGATCACAGTTCAACAGGCCATAGGGGACACAGGTAGTTGTGCGAGGACCTTGCTACAATTGTGGAGGCATGGGTCATATTGCTAGAGATTGTCCACAGGGCAGAGGACAGAGAGTAGCCAAATCAGAGCCCACTGTGGGGGACTTAGGTAGGTCCCATAGAGTATTTGCAGTGGTGGATAACCACCAGGCTGAGCACCAGGCCACTGTGATTGAGTCAGCAGGTATGATTCGAGGATGTAGTATTTCTATTTTGTTTGACTCAGGAGCCACTGACTCCTTTATATCTCCATTTGTAGTGGAGCGTTGCGGGCTAGTGGCATCTAGGCAGAAAGATAGCTGGGAAGTTGAGTTGGCTTCCGGTTCTAGAGTATCGGTCACCTCCTTGGTTAGAGATTGTCAGTTTCAGATTGGGGAGTTGACCACTTCCACAGACCTTAGGATTACCCCTTTGGGATCATATGATGTAGTACTTGGCATGGATTGGCTATATGCCCACAGAGCCAAGCTAGATTTCCGCCAGAAGAAGATAGAATGTTTAGATGATGACGGCTTTGCTACAGTTATTTCTGGGGTTCAGAGACCAGTATCTCTTCGCATGATATCCGCTATGCAACTTAAGCGGTGTATGTGGAAGGGTTGTCAGTTGTTTGCTATCTCTATCAATGATAGAGGGGATGAGGACGAGAGTGAGACTTCTCTTGATGACCATCCCATTCTCCAGGAATTTGCAGATGTTTTTCCATCAGAGTTACCTGGTATGCCTCCTCGCAGAGCAGTTGACTTTCACTTAGACCTTGTGCCAGGAGCTGAGCCAGTATCCAGAGTGCCCTATAGGATGACCACCAATGAGCTTAATGAGCTCAAGATTCAGCTTGAGGAGTTGCTTGAGAAGGGACACATTCATCCTAGTGTTTCTCCTTGGGGTGCGCCAGTGATCTTCGTTAAGAAGAAAGATGGGTCACTTAGGTTGTGCATGGATTACCGACAGTTGAACAAGGTTACCATTAAGAATCGGTATCCACTTCCTAGGATTGATGACTTGTTTGATCAGTTGCAGGGTGCCCGAGTATTCTCCAAGATAGATCTTAAGTCCGGGTACCATCAGCTGCGGATAGTAGATAGTGACATTCATAAGACCGCATTTCACACTAGGTATGGCCACTATGAGTTTACAGTGGTACCTTTTGGTCTTACGAATGCCCCAGCTATATTCATGAGCCTTATGAATGGTGTATTCCGAACCTTCTTAGATAAGTTTGTTATTATCTTCGTTGATGACATCTTGATTTATTCTAAGGATGAGAAGGAGCACGAAGAGCACCTGAGACAGGTTTTGCAGTGTTTGAGAGATAATCAGTTGTTTGGCAGCTTGTTGAAGTGTTCCTTCTTCAGAAGAGAGGTTAAGTATATGGGGAATGTCATATCTGGTGATGGGATCTCAGTAGACCCATCAAAGATTGAGGCCATTATGAATTGGCCAGCACCTACCACAGTGACTGAGGTCAGAAGTTTCATGGGACTTGCCGGTTATTACAGACATTTTGTTGAAGGATTTTCTAGTGTGGCACATCCTATCACTTCCCTTCAACGAAAGGGGAAGAAGTTCGAGTGGACAGAGAAGTGTGAGAGGGCTTTTCAGGAGCTCAAGTGAGCACTCACCAGTGCACCGATTCTTGCAGTGCCAGATCCTTCAGCAAAATTTGTGGTGTGCACAGATTCTTCACTTGATGGATTAGGGGCAGTCCTGATGCAGGAAGGGCGAGCCATTGCTTACGAGTCTAGGAAGCTTAAGACTCATGAGCTCAATTATCCCACGCATGATTTAGAGCTTGTAGCAGTGGTACATGCCTTAGTACGATGGCATCACTTCCTCTTAGGTCACCATTTTGAACTTCATTCAGACCATCAAAGTCTTCAGTATATATTCACCCAGCCGAACCTTAATGCTCGGCAGAGGTGATGGATGGAGTTCTTGTGTGAGTATGACTTTGATGTCCACTACATCAAGGGGAAGGAGAATGTGGTTGCAGATGCCTTGAGTAGGAGACGACATGATATCTATTCTATGACTGCAGGCACAGATTTGAGAGGTCGAATCCTCCATCATCTTTAGGAAGATGAGTGGTATTCTGAGGTATGTGAGATGATTCAGTCTTAGAGACCCTTGGAAGGGAAGTATGTTGGTTATACCTTAGAGTCTGATGGACTTTTACAACATCGTGACCATATCTATGTACCTTCTACCGGAGATCTGCGTGCTTTCATTATACTAGAGGCTCACAGAGCACCTTATGCAGCACATCCCGGGGTTAAGAAGCTACATGCAGATTTGAGGCAACTGTATCATTGGCCTGGCATGAGATTGCAGATTGCTGAGATAGTGGCCAAGTGTCTTGAGTGTCAACGGGTTAAGGCAGAGCACCGCCATCCTGGTGGACTCCTGCAGCCACATGAGATTCCAGTATGGAAGTGGGAGGTTATATCCATGGATTTTATAGTTGGTTTTTCGATGTCTTCCCGACGCCATGATGCTATTATGGTGACGGTGGACCGGTTGACTAAGGTAGCCCACTTTTCTCCAGTTCATACTACCTTCACAGCACCCGCAGTAGCCCAGGTGTTCTTACGAGATATTGTCAGACTTCATGGCATACCTCATAAGATTATCTCGGATAGAGATTCTCTTTTCACTTCATCATTTTGGAGAGAGCTTCAGGTAGCATTGGGCACTAGGCTCAATTTCAGTACAGCCTATCACCCAAAGACAGATGGGCAGACCGAGAGGGTCAATCAAGTTTTAGAGGAAATGCTTCGCATGTATGTTATGGATCATCAGACCAGGTGGGAGGAGTACCTTCATCTTGTGGAGTTTGCCTATAACAATGGGCATCATACATCATTGGGAATGCCTCCTTTCCAGGCATTATATGGTAGACCTTGCAGGACCCCACTGAGTTGGGATAGGATCGAGGATAGAGTTTCTATTGGTCCTGAGTTAGTTTGAGATATGGAGCAGCAGGTCACCCTGATTAGGCAGCGTCTCTTAGAGGCTCAGGATAGATAGAAAAAGTATGCAGATGCGAAGAGGATTGACCGAGCATACCTTGTGGGAGATAGAGTATTCTTGAGAGTGCGACCGCACAAGAGTCCAATCCATTTTGGAAAGGGCTCTAAGCTCGCACCTCATTTTGTTGGTCTGTTTGAGATCCTAGAGAGGATAGGGCTCGTTGCTTATCGTCTAGCCTTGCCACCTAGCCTGTCACGAATCCATGATGTGTTCCATGTATCAGTTTTGCGAAAGTATATCTATGATGAGTCTCATATTATTGACTGGGATGCCTTGCAGGTGGAGTTAGATGGCCAGCTAGCACTAGAGCCCATTCGCATTTTGGCTCGACGGACATTGGTACTTCGAGGCTGAACGCTGGACCAGGTTAGGGTCCAGTGGGATTGCTACGATGAGGTCACAGCCTCATGGGAGGATGCAGCTCAGATGAGGGCCCAGTATCCGCACCTCTTTGATGAACTCCAGGAGGATGTTCATACCTAGAGGGGGTGGATGTAAGGCCCACCTTCGGCCCACATAGTGATCCTGTGTTATGCATATCAGCCTATCTTTTTTATTATGTTTCTTTCAGAGATACTTGGACTCTGTCGACTACTGTTATATTATGTTTGACTCGTTGGACTGTTCTTTTGATGATTCTGCATATGGGATCCATGATGTGTAGATTTGGTTTATGTTTTTATATGATGTTTTGTGAACCTGATGATCTTGATGATATTTAAATTACGTTATGGAATTTCATTTGAATTATGCAATCAAATCATGAATATTACATGCAATTGAAGTATGAGTTGAATTATGCAATTGAATGATTAATTTTCGCTATATCATATATGGTTATTTTAATGGTTTTCTTTCTTGAATTACTGATGCTGCATTTAGGTATTGCAGGTGGAAGGACCATGGAAACACATTCCGGGAAATCACATTGAACGTAGGGTAACCAGTTAAACCAAGGCCCTATCTATTAAGAGACCTGAGGCCTCGTTGTTAAGTATTTATATTCGTAACAGTAATTTGAATGATTGTGTGTTTTAATGTTGTGACATTGGACTTACCTTTCGTGAAATGTTATTTTGTAAAGTGTCACTTGAAACTAATGTTAAATGTTATCAAGGTACGTCGTGTGTTGTGTGAGAGCACTTGCTAGGAGTTTTAGGGAAATCTTAGCACACCTTTTTGCCATAGGAACCATAATGCAGTTTCCATTCCCCATTTCCGATCTTTTTCCTGGACATGAGTTTAGAGGGTTAATAGTGGCCTTAGGAGATAGTTTTATGCTAAATTTGTTAACCCATTCAATGTACCCATGGGTTAGGGGTATTTTCACCTTTTTAGAAGCCTAAAATTGACTTTATGACCCTTTTAAAATTTCATATTCTATCTTGAGCGAAAATTGCAACTTGCTTGATTGAACCTTATTTATGAGGTTAGGTGTGGAAGCCCTATTTAGAGGAATTTTTGGCTAAGGATGATTCATTCACCCATTCTCTATTTTTAGAGAGCTTCCAGAAAGTTAGAGGAAAAAAGCTTGAAGCTTGGATTAGGGCTGAACAAAATTCTTCCATAGCTTTGGACTTGAGGTAGGAAATCATGTGCTCTCTCTGTTTTTATGAGTTGTTTGTAATTGTGATCATGTTCTTGGCTTCCCATGGTTGGTCATGGTGGTAGCTTGTATTGTTTTGTGTTGTGTTTTAGCTCCCCATGGTTGGTCATGGTGAGAGCAAGCTTGCAAATGTGTTTTTTTTTCATGTAATTGGATTTTGGGTTGTTTACTCTTAGATTCACTCACCCTTGGGAGGGAAGAGAAATCAAGAGGGGGTGTGGGAATGGAGGCAACTCCATGTGTAGAGTCTCCTCCATGTGTGGGGAAAGATGAACTTGGGTGAGTGATTTTCCCCAAGAAACCTTGCATTTAGCCTTTGTGGCAATGGGGGTATAAGGAGGGAAAATTGGCCATGTGTGCCTTGTATGTATTTGAGAAATATGGGTCCATGTCTGGCCTTGTTTTATTATGCAATGGTTATCTCCATGGTTTTGTCTACCCACACCCTACAAAGGAAATTCATGGAAATTCCTTAGTTTTCTTCTTGAGGGAATTTGGGATTTTTACCAATGTTTATAATCTTGTTGTGTTTGTGTGTGTATGATTGTATCCTGTTCATTGTGTTCTCCCCAAGCTCGGGGGTGGTCTCATGAGAGGCCTTGGATGGGAGGAGAGCTCCCATGGTCTTTTCCTTGCCTTGTTTTTACTTGCAGAAATTGAAGTCAGGATGTATGAAGATGAAGACGTTAGAAATTCTTGCCTTGATGTTTTTGAATGAGGAAATCACTCCATGATTTGGATGCATTGTTGTAAATTTTATATGATGTAATTCTTCTTTCTTTGGAGCACTTGTAAATTTGTAAATTTAGAAAGGAAAATGAGAAAGATAAGCATGTTGCTATAATAAACTTTCATTGTCAAATTGATGTTTTTAAAAGATGTATTCATTATGAAATTCTTGTAAAGAAAATCAAGCTTCATCTTGAACATTGCAATGTTAATTTGAAATCTAGGATGATGTAAATTTCAATGGAAATATAGATAATGAAAAGTTATGTAATTCATATTATGGAAAGATGAATACTTGCTTGTCTCATAAAAGACCTTAATCTCTCTCTACCATTGAAATTACTCTCTTTATCATTGCAATGAGTTCTTCAAGTTGATAGAATTATATGTTGAATAGTTATCATTAAAATCACTTATTTGAATGAAATAGGAATATTGTAGTTTCTATTAGATGTTTTTAATTGTCTAAGAACATTGGAAATAAACTCTGTATAAATGTTTTATATCACTCTTTTAGTTCTATAAGATGGTGATGAAACAGCTATGAAATATGAATGAATTGTTAATATTAGATTTACAATTAAACTATGCTATTCATGAATGAACACTATCCTGTTAAATCTCATAAACTCCTAATTCCATCTAAGAAATCATTAGATTTTCAATTTCTTGCTCTGCTCATATATTGTAATGAAAATTGACATAGAGGTGCTAAAAAAAAATAGCACTCTACAGCAAACTAAAAAAAAGAGCAAAATGCTCTCTGGATTTTGTATGGGAAAGAATTCCCATACAAAAATCCATCCACAGTCATATTTTATTATAAAACTTGCCACCTTTGACATATGCAAATAAAATAAACTTTAATTCAAAATATCATCACTTACCCTATTTACTTCTTCCCCTTCCCTAGGCGCAGGTGTAAAGAGAAACAAAGTCTTTGTCTTTATTGCACTTTAATCCCATTGGATAGAGGGAGTTTCCTTGATGCCACCTCACACATCCACTACACTCCCATTTCCTTTACCTTCCCCAAGGACTCACGCAGGTTCTTTTGATTTAAAGAAGTCTTAGTAAACAATGAAGTGGAGGTACGTGGCCCAAGGTTTTGTAAGGGCTGTCAGATCTAGCTGATAATAGCCCCTCCTTGACTTGCGCTCCCTTAGGGGAATTGTTCAAAACAACATTGAATGCATTTCATCATTCCTCCATGCGTACTCCAAGGTCAATAATCTTGGGAGATAGCTGTTTGATGTGATAGAAGTGGCCATTCCTTGGGGCACGTAGGTGGAGAGAGTAGAAAAGGTTAGTTTGATAGGATGTTTAGTGTAATGATAAGGTATTTTAGTATGTAGTTAGTTTATAATTAGTTTGTTAATAAAGTTAGTTTAGTGGTTAATTAAGTTTGCTAGTTAAAAGGTGTTTTATGTTATTTTGCATATATGGTTTATCATTAATATAAATAGATGTTATGTTGCCTTGTAATTTTTATATATATTAATTTGTTAATGTTATTAAGTTCAATGATGTAAATATTAGAACATGTTATGTTTTATAGGTTAATATATTATAATTTATTAATTAATTAATATTTTATAATTATTAATATTCCTCTAGCATCCTTTATAGACAACATTGTCGAGGTTGTTCACCTGATTCATTGTAACCTCGTCGTTGAACTCATTAACCCGCATCATGATCGTAGGAACTTTATCACTTTTTAAAAAAATTTGTTGGTTGTGTTTTGACCCAACTTTTGGGCATCACATAGGGGATATTGTTAGGAATGAATGCAAAGTGTTTGGCAGTCATTCTGTAGTAGTTGTTGTTGCATTCATGACTATGATTGTCATTGATGTCAACACAGTGATATTCTAGAGTTGCAGAGTTACAGATAGTGTTTGGATTAGCACACGTGGGATATTGCAATTGGTGATTTGTGACATTGAGGTTATGATCAGTGATATGTCATTTATCTATAGTTAAGAGCATTGATAGTAATTCATTTATTCATGAAAGTTATGAGCATTTTAGTGGAAGCAGTGTTTAGACAGTGTTCCTAAGTAGCGGTTTTTGGAAATCGGATGATACCTCCTAATCAGGATGGAATCTAGTTTTTTGCAGTTAAAGGGATGTTAGAGACTCATTTTTAGTGATGTGGTTGATAGCACAAACTTTGAGGTGACACAAGTGAAGATTTATTGTATTTGGAAGCCGACAGTTTTGAGTGAATTTGATGTAGCGTATGGAATCTTTTATTTTGAATTTGTATGCTGATTCATTTGTAATTATTTGAGTGGGGTATAAAGTAAGGAATGTATTTCCTTGTTTTAATATCAAGAGAATGAAAATTGTGAGTTGAAGTGAAAGTTGGAAGCGAAGTTGTGAAGGAAGACATGTGAAGTACAGAGATCTGGAATTGAGATCTATTGTAGCAGTGAGTGCAGTTTAGGCACACTGTGGAGGTAACATATTCCATATTATTTTGGAGAATAATATTAAGGTCATTTGGACAGTGTGGTCAGTGATCTTTCCTTTGAATCTATTTGGGCAGTGGGTCCTTCTGTCTTCCATAACTCTTAATAGGGTTAGAATCTTTTAACAGGGATTCAAAATCTCCTAATAGGGATTTATATGTATTGAATGTATTTCATAAGACTCCTAATAGAGTCCATCCTCTCACAAGAAATATTCATATCAGTGAATCTTTTTTGGGCATCATTCCCACCAGGGTTTAGTCTATGATCAAGAGGTTCCCTAGTTAACATAGCTTGTGTTATTGTGTCATTGTGTATGAATATCTTTCTATGGTTGATAAGTATATTGCATACATGGTTAATTGATATTGAAGATGATAAAAGTTATAATTAGCTGATAACTGATTCACCCCCCCCCCCCCCCTCTCAGTTATCTTGGTGGACTTTACTTTCTAACAATTTCATGTTACCCTTTTTAATGATAGACCTATGTTAAATGTATATTAAAACAATAATGGATAAATTTCATCATCCTTCATCATATGTCACACCTTATTAATGAATTATTTCTCTCTACTATATTTATTTCTAATCATATTGGTTCACTTTCAAACAACTCATAAAAGATTATTATTAATAGAAAGCAATAAATCTTTTATAAAAAAAATTTTAAATACTACTTATCTCAATAAAAATCAATAGTTGAAATAATAATTTAATCATCATTATAAATATGAAAAAATACATTTTACATTATCTTTAAGTACTTTTAAATTATAGAAATTTCAACTGAAAAATATAGAAATATTTTATATACTTTTCTAATTTAACCTTTGAAGAAATCTTTTATAGACTTTTTAAAAATAATATATCTAAAGATAACAATGTTGTTAGTATTTTACATTTATAAAAATGAAAAAATATTTTTTTAGTAATTTTATTAAAAAACTAATATGTTTCTAATTACTTTAAAAATATCTTGAATCCCAATTAGATAAATAAGAATTATCTATACTCTTTTTATACTTCTTCACTTTTCTAATTGAGAATGAAGATGTTTCTAATTAGACAAGTATAAATAAACATCTTCGTACTTTACTAATATTCTCATTAGAAATGTAAGATGTTTCTAATTACCTTTTTACTATGTTCATATATTTTATTTATAGTTAAATTTCTTATATATTTTTTAAAATAATAATTTTATTACAATCTATATGAAAAGATAATTTTAACATTATATTACGTTATTTTAAATAATTAAATTATAGAAACATCATAGAATATGATAATTGAATATAAATACGATAGCTATTTAAAAATAATAAAAAATTGTTACTTGTTTACATTTTTAATATGGAAAAATAATTTATAAATATAAAGAAATAGATCGTGAAGCATGAAGGTTTTTTCTACTTAAATCAATTAACCTAAGTGAGGTACCTTTGTAAGGAAGCTAGGTTATTTGAGCAAGGATTCTAGTTTCACTCCCATCACCATTGATAGCCCCTCTAAAGTTGAATGAGGTATCTAAGAGTGAATTCCCCACTATGGATATTCATTGTGATGATGATGTTCCTTCAATGTTATCATTCGAAGAATTGATCTAGGAAATGATTTATAGAAATATTTCAAATTATTCCCAAACATTTGAAACTATGCTGAAGACAAAATACAATCATTTATGTAACTGATAAATTGTTATCAAGAGCCACTTCAATTAAAATAGTATCCAATGACAATATATAAAATTGATGTTAAAAAGGAAATCTCCTTTCATTCTTTTTCCATTTAAAATTTGTTGGGCATTGAGGGAGGTGAAGATATTTCTTGCTAGATCCTTGTTGGATTCACTAGTTATATGGGTCCAATTTAGGTTTCTTTGACTTGTATGTCAGTTGGACTAACTATGATTAAATAATAGATCGAGTTTAGTTATTCCATACTTGTCAACTAACTAATTTGGATTTCTAACAATTGAGGAGTGAAGAGAGGAAAATCATCGAATATAAGAAATGTTATGGGATCGACAAAAGATTCGATAGATTAATTTGGATTACTAATGATCGAAGAATGAAAAGAGGAAAGTATAGAATATAAGAAATGTTATGGGAATTCAAAAAGATTCATCAAATTAAAAGAACAAAAAAATATTTATATTTTTAGAAGTGCAATAACTATGTAAAACATGGGGAAATTGGAGATAGAAATCTTCAAACATGAAAATAAGACTATTTTGGGGATAGAAACCCACAAGGAGAAAATCATGTTTTAAATTTTCACTATGGTCATGAGGTGTTATCAGATATACAGAGCATGCCTAGTAATTTATATCAAACTAGTAAATTTTAATTTTCCCAAGAGATGTTTGAAGTGAATATATATATTTAAAAAAATTCTTGCTGAAGTATTTCTAGGTGTATTGTATATACGCATTTAGTTGAAGTTTTTACAAAGTTAATGCCTTTTATGTTAGAGTTTAATAAATAAAGATAGAAAAATTTCTAACTTAGGCCATAACACAATATTGTTACATAATTAATATCATTTATGTTATATTTATCTTTATAAGTACAAAAATAAATATGATTATGTTGAGAGGCGTTCCTATACAGTCGTAGTGGAGAGGGAAGACACCAGAACGACATATTCCTTAGAATATGTCATGTACATAAAAAATAATCATAGTCAGTTACAATTACAATTAATAAAATTAAAAAATATAAAAAATGATTACAAAAATGAATCACAAAAAAATAAAAAATGAATCACAAAAAATCAAAAAATGATTTCAAAAAATAAAAAAACCATTGTATTTCGAGTGGGGGTCGTGCACTGCAGAGGTGGTCACTTGGCTACCGACACTGGTAGGGCCAGTGCAATGCATACGTAACGCACTGCACTGGCGCTGCCAGTGCTAGCAGCCAAGTGCACGGTGCTAGCACGACAGGCGAGGCATTTAATATGCCTTCGATTTGATATGTGTTCGCATGGAATACCAAAAGTTTTGAAGGAATATGAAATGCATTCATTAATATGTGTTCGCACTGAATACCAAAACCTTGAGCAATGAAGAGTCACTCTTCATTGCTCAAGCTTATAAAATAGTGCTCTTCATTGCTCGCATTAATTTTTTTTGAGAGTGCAAGTTAGATTTATGAGTATTTGTGAGAGAAATTTATATTGCAGAGAGGATTTGTGAGAGAAATTTGTGAATAATAGAGAGGAAGAGGAAGATTGCATTGAAGAGAGAGGATTTGTGAGAGAAATTAGTGAATAGCAGAGAGGAGGATTGTACTACAGAGAGGATTTGTGAGAGAAATTTGTTAATAGCAGAGAGAGGATTTGTGAGAGAAATTTGTGAATAGCAGAGAGGAGGATTACATTGCAGAGAGCTGAATTGCATTGCAGGGAACTTTCATCAATTTCAAACAGGTAAATAGATTTTTTTTTTTATTTTGCATTTAATTTAATGTTATTTTATATAATTTGATAGTAATTTATTTTAATATTGTTTTATATAGTTTGATATTAGATCTAATATCAGACTATATAAAATGCAATATTAAATATTGCTTGATATTAGATGCAATATTTCATATTAGATCTAATATCAAATATTGTTTGAGATTAGATATAATATCTGATATCAAATATTAGATCTAATATTATATAGTTTTTTTTAGAATAATTTGATATTTTAGATTAATTTTATATAGTTTGATATAGTTTGATATTAGATTATTTTAGATCTAATATCAAACTATATAAAACTATATAAAAAATATTTTTTTATATAGTTTTATATTAGTTTTATATTGTTTTTAGATTGATATTATTTTTAGATTAATATTGTTTTTAGATTGATATAGTTTTATATTGTTTTTAGATTAATATTGATAGGTGGTATTTCTAATGTAACTATTATTTATTATGCAATAAAATTGAATTGATTTAATATACTTATATATAGAAACATCTTTTCTAATGAGAATATTAAAAAATATAAAGAAAATGTAGAAACCTATCATTTTTCTAATTGACAATAAAAATGGTTCTATATTTTTCTTATCCTTTTCTAATTATAAACATTCACTTTAGATAATCTATTTATATATTTAAATAATCTATTTACATTGTGGATGGCAATGCGGCCATGGTGTAATATTTGTTTTTTATATAAATTTAATTTTGAATATTAACTTTCGTTAGATATATAGTTTTTTTGTAAAAATTTATTAGATATAGATTTTTTATTTAAATAATATGTTTACATTATGGATGGCAATGCTGCCATGGTGTAATATTTTTTTTTTATATAAATTTAATTTTGAATATTAACTTTGTTAGATATAGATTTTTTATTTAAATAATTTGTTTACATTGTGGATGGCAATGCCGCCATGGTGTAATATTTGTTTTTATATAAATATAATTTTGAATATTAACTTTGTTAGATATAGATTTTTGTAAAATTTTATTAGATATAGATTTTTTATTTAAATAATCTGTTTACATTGTGGGTGGCAATGCCGCCATGGTGTAATATTTGTTTTTATATAAATTTAATTTTGAATATTAACTTTGTTAGATATAGATTTTTGTAAAAATTTATTAGATATAGATTTCCATTTACAATATTACCATTACAATATTACATTTATATTTCAATTCCTGATTAGATTTTAAAACTTAATTTATTAGTATTTTAATAGTTACTTTGAAATGTTAAAATTACATTTATTTTAATAGGATTTATATAATTAAAATTGCAATTACTAATTTTTTAATGTTACAAATTAGGATTTAGATTAATTATATAAATTGAGGACATTTCCATTTCTAATATTACCTTTATTTGATTTGTTTGCTTTAAATTTGATTCATTTGCTTTACAATTAGTAAATTTTATTTTCTTTAAATAATGTAACAATTAATAATTATAATTTATTTTTTATTTGATTTAAATGTTAGAAATATGATTCACATTAATTCTATTTTATTTTTGTATAAATTTAGGAGATTTCCATTTACTATGTTACCTTTAGAATATTAGATTTAGATTTCAATTCCTTATTATATTTAAAAAATTAATTTATTAGTATATTAATATGAATGTATAAGGTCTTCTAATGTTACAAGATTGATTTAGAACTTGGCTTAATGAAGTTGATTTTGTTTAATGACATTAATATTATATTTCTTTTATTGCTATTTTCATAGTTAGTTTAAAATACAACATTTTGTTGCTATTTTACAAAATATGTGAATGTTGCAATATTTATGTTACTCAATTTCAATTAAATTAGATTTAATGAAATTGATTATGTTAACCTAATTTCATGAATTTCATTAATGAAATTCACGAAATTAGGTTTACATAATTTCATATAAAAATTTATATTTTGAAACTCATTTGATGAAATTAAATTTGTTAATTATAATTAATTTATGCTTTTAATCATAAATTAGGCATAGACATGAACTTTACTATGGGCATGAAGGCTGAGATTAGCATTGATGAAGAGGGGTTCGAAGGGGCTTGGTTCGAAGCAGCAATTATAGACATTATTCACAATGGTGAGGTGACAAAATATTGTGTCAAATATCACCATTTCGTAATCGACAAATGGGCTCAAGAGCCCCTGTTGAGGAGGTCTATGTAGATTATATGAGACCTGTTCCGCCTCCTATTACTTTGTCATGATTTGTACCTACTGGATTTGCAGTAGAAGTACTAGATAATGACTGTTGGTGGTCGGGTGTCACCGTTGATAGATTTGTTTCACCCCTTAGTCAAGTAGACTTTTATGAGGTGTACTTTCCTGATTCTCACACTCTAAAGCCATATTCACATGGCCACATATGAGTAGAGCAAGAATGGGTTAGGGGAAGATGGAGGCAAATATACTGGAACTAAAATGTTGACAATTCATGTTTGTATTGAGATCCAAATTGGATCACATATGTTTTTGGATTGATTGCTTAGTATTACAAATAAGAGATCCTGTGTTGTTGTGTTTTCACAAAATAGCCTTTAGACCATTCCAATCCTTATTGTATATCAGTTATTGTTAAAAAAATTCATTTTTTTATTCTTCTATATCTTGGCTCTAATTCACTTCATGTATGTCAAATTTTTATGGTGTCTACACTCAAAATATTCTTCTTGTCTTTTATTTTTTAGAATTTCTATTGTATATGTTTAAATATGTATTTAACTATGATACATAAATTATCACAAATAAATTGTAATGTATTATAAATTGGCATTTTTTAAGTCAAATGTATATATATAAAAACATATTAAATGACAAGTAAAATTCTTTCTTTCTAATCATTACAATGTTTTAACATATGTATAATATAACATTTGCTTAGGTCACTAATTTAATGTTATTTCATACTAAATATGGTGAGACCAAGGTTGATCTTTGAATTAGAAGAAGCTAGAAGAGAATATCAAAGACAATATAGAAGACAGTCTCGCAGACGTCAGCAAGAACAATTGATTGGAAGTCAAAGAGAACAACATATGGTCAGGAGTAATCAAACTGATAGACAAAGAATTCATAGAAGAAGGGCAGAAGTAACAGTCGAACAATTATAAGTTGAAAATAGAGCTGATATAAATGTTTCAATGAACAACCATCAATAAACTTTTGTTCAAATCCTTCAAAATGAAGGGCCTCAACTAGTTCAAGATGATCCTGAACCAATCCATAGATATAACAATCCCCCTAATGTAAACATTCAGTTAGATGTTGAAAATGAAGATTCTGTGTCTATAGAGTGTGTTCTACAAATGCCACAACATGAAAATCAATTAGAAATGAGTTTTGATGTTGAAGGTACTGTGGAAAACATGGGAAACCCAAATCATATGCTTGAAACTAAATTTAGAACATTGGAAATGCAATTTAGGCATCAGATAGATAGTTTGAGAATTCCTCAAATGTGTCATGTTTGTCAAGATTCATATCTTGCAATGAAAGTATATCACACCTATGAAGGCCCAATATGCAAAAGGTGTAGACAAGAAAGAGGAACTCACAGGTTTTCATCTTCAAACAATATGGACCCTGGATCTCAACTCGAAGAGCTTGCAAATTTGACTCAGGTTGAAGAGATGTTGATTGCACGTGTCAATCCTATACTGCAAGTTACACATGCAACTGGTGGTCAGTATAACTACAAAGGACACACTATAAGTTTTCCTCAACATGTAGAACAAGTGGCCAAAGTTTTACCACATACAATTGAGAACTTACCAATTATTATTGTTCGTAGAAGGGATCAATGTGGTACACATTATAACTTTACCGTAAATAGGGATCATGTGTACAGGGCCTTGAAATACAAAGTAGACCATGAAAATTTTTATGCAGATGTTAGAATTGATGAACATGCTCTCAATGAATTTCCTACAAATACTGATCAAAATGTTTTTAATAGATTGAGGACATTCCACATGGAATTTGATTCTGATGAAAAAGAAGTGGTTTTTGTGGGTCCATTCATGGAGACAGATGAAGGTAATGTAATTCAACCCACAATGTCTATGGCTTCATGATCACCTAATGCTCAAAGGGAAATGGAATTTATCCAAGCATGGGTTAACAATCTTGAGGTAGTTCCATCTACATTAATTGAATGACTAGCTATAGGTGTTGTTGGCATTAAGCAGAATTGCCACTAGTGACAACACTTATTTGCATTCTGGGTGCAAACCGAGCAGAAAGTGCAAACTGAGCAGACAGTGCAAACCGAGCAGATAGTGCAAACCGAGCAGACAGTGCAAACCGAGTAGACAGTGCAAACTGAGCAGACATTGCAAACCGAGCAGACAGTGCAAACCAAGCAGACAGTGCAAAATGAGCAAACAGTGCAAACCGAGCAAACAGTGCAAACCGAGCAAGACAGTGCAAACCGAGCAAGTTAGTACAAACTGAGCAGGACAGTGTAAACCGAGTAACATCATGTCTACCGAGTCACCAGTATTTACCGAGTTCAAAACCTACCGAGTGGTCAGTATGAACCGTGCCTTCACTTCTACCGAGTGCATGATGATGCCGAGTAATGCAGTGGACGCCGAGTATCAGAAAGTCACCGAGTTAGTTTGCAGGAATCATGTAACCATACTTGGGCCGACTTAGTAGCACTTATGTTTATTTGTCAAGCCGACTTTGTAATTGTAATTGTAATTAATTGTTTAGACTTGTATATAAACAATTTTGTAAAGATGTCAAGATGTAATAATATGAGTATGTATGTGAATAAAAAGAAAAGGCAGAGATAAGTGAATTACAAAGGGCTTCAGCAGTATAAGGAAGAGCAAAGACAAATTCATCATAGAAGGTGATCAGTACAGCAGTGAATCTCAATCAGCAATCCAGTTGCAAAGCAAGAGATCTATTGTTTCATCCTAACAGGTGAATCAGTACTAAATCCTTTAACCGGGTAGACTTAACAGTCTTTTATAAAATCTCTTTACCAAGTGCATACTTCATTGTATGTTTGTAAATCCTTTAACAGGGTGGATTTAGCAATCCTTATTGCTCCTAACAGGGCAGATCATCAGAAGTGATCAAATTGTAAGCCTTAACCGGCCAACTTTATTCTATAGTATTAAAGCTTTGTGGGTTTCATCCCCACCCTAGTTTTACTTTCTTTTTGGAAGGTTTCTGGGTAACCAAATCTATGTGTCATTATTGTGAATGCTTTTAAGTTTCATACTTTCTGTATGCAAAGGTTAAAGTAAATTACATGTTAATACATCTGTAATTGAAAGAAAATTTGGAGTTACTAATTCACCCCTTCCCTCTCAGTAACTCGGTTAATTCCTGAATATTTCCAACAATTGGTATCAGAGCAGCATTGGTTCTCAAGACAAAGCTTAACTAGCTTGAGCGAAGATCCAGGACAATGGAGGTATTCAAACTGAACAAGGTGATTGAAAATGAAAAGCTAGATCTGGAAATGGCCATAGCTAAACTTAAAGAAGCAAAAGAACATCTTTCCCAATCCCTAAGAAGAAGGAAGGAACTTGCAAATCAGATGAATGATCAGAATTACATTGAAGAAAAGATTGAAGATCTTTTTCCCTCAAATAGCTCAGATGAAGCAAACAATGTTGTCAAAGAACTCCTAGAAAAGAATGGGTCTCTGCAGGAAGAAGTGAGAAAATTAAAAAGAGAACAAGAGCTACACTCTAAAAGATTTTGTGAGATCTTGGAACAAAGAAACAAGTTGAAAGATGAATTAGATGGAAGGAACATTGAAGTCCAAAATAAAACCCTTCAGCTAGAAAACCTAATTGATCAGATCTCTCATACAAATGAGGAAATTCTAAATCTAAGATCAAAAATAGAAAGCACAAGAGAAGAACTAAGATCTGAAAAGGAAATCAATCTAAGATTGATGGATGACCTAAATGCTGAAAAACAAATCAATGAAGGAATGCTGAAAAGTCAAGAAGACTTGAATCAGCTGTATGAGCGAAATCTTCATAGGCAAAAAGGAAAAGCAGGACTTGGATACAAAGGAGAAGGTGAATCTTCTAAGCAAGGTACTCAAAGAAATCAAAAACCTACTTGTAATCACTGTGGTAAAATAGGACATACTTCAAATAAATGTTGGAACAGTGAAAAAGTAGAATTCAATGGAAAATGCTACAACTGTAGTCAACATGGTCACAAAGCAAATGAATGCAGGGAAAAACCAAGATTCAGAGGTAATTGTCACAAATGCAACAAACAAGGTCACAAGGCATCCGAGTGCAGATCCAAAATATTCAATCCAGCAGAACAAATTATGAAAGCAATGTTTGGATGGGACTACAACACCTGGTGTAGATGTCATTACTATGGAGAATATGGACACATTGGCATGAATTGTATAAAACATCATCTAAGGAAAAGAGATACTACCGTAAGATGCTTCAAATGCACTAAACTTGGTCACATAGCCAGAAACTGCATGAATGCTAGTGAAGTTGAAGATGGAAAGAAGAATGAAGCAACTAAGGTCAGGAAACAGGTGAGACAAAAATGGATTCCTAAATCTACTGAGCAAACCAGTCCAAGTAATGGAATGGGTGGCTCTACCGACTCAAACTAAATTTCCAAGAAAGCACTGGAACTGTATTCTCATAGACCAATCTCAAGCAGTTCCAGAACCGAATTAAAAGAAAGATCTAAATCAGCATACAAGATGCAGTAAGATCACAGGGAGGTCGGTATCAGTCTTTACCAAGCAAGGTCGGTACCAGTCTTTACCGAGGGAGGTCGGAGCAATATGAATTCTCAAGTTCACCGAGTTGTGAAGTCTTTACCGAGCAATTAATTCTTAGTGGGTGACAGTCTGTTGGAATTCATACCCTAATTTGTACTGAGCATTAATGACAGAGTTGTAAACAAAAGGCAAGTAATCAAACTCATTCTTCACTGCGAACCTTTAGCACTTTGAGAGCAGAAAATTTCAAGAGCAACCCAGCGATTCAATACTTTTGTGAAAGGAATTTTCTGTGAGCTACCATGGCATCATCCAGCACTTCAGCGAAGAAAGGATCAGATATGTTAGTCCAAGGGGAATGGAAAGCACCAGATTTCAAGATCGTGCCCGCAATTGCAGCAGCCCTAGATCCGAACGGAGCTCAATCTCAGATTCCTCCTAAGGTACTACTTATTAACGATATCCGCAATCATTTCAACTGTTCAATTCATGAAATGGGGAACCTAGAACTAGATATTGTGCGTGAGGAACTGTGTGTGGATGGTATTCTGAAACCCGAGCACAAACATCTGGAAGATAAAGGTTTAGTTCACATTGCACATTTGCCTCAAAACTTTCAGGAGAAATGGGTTAGATACATTCTCAGCCATGTACATGATAGCAAGATTTGGCTTGAGCAACCCATAGAGATCACAAAGAAGATGATTCATCAAATCACTGGTCTTCCCATGTTGAACAAAGCAAAAACTACCAAAACCCTAGGTCAGACGGAACTAGAGAAGAAAACCCTAGCCGAGTGGGATGGTAGAGGCATGAAAGTTAGCAGCATTACTGATGCTGAACTGAAGTTTGGTACACACATTATTGCCCATAAGATATACAGTTCTAGTCGACAGAATAGTGTCTCCTGTGAAGCTATTGACCTAGCATACAAAGTGGTCAAGAATAACTTAGCATTTGACCTAGCAGACTTATTGTTAAAGCAGTTTAACAAAAACATGGAAAGCATTCAAACTTCCAAAAACAATCCATGTAAGTTTGGATCCTTATTGGTCTATTTATTCTTCTATGCTCAGAAATTCTTCCCTTCTAAAGGAAAAGTTGTATGGAGAAAAGATGTGCCAGTCCTTTATGAAATAAATGAATACATCTCAGAAATGGGTGAAAATTTTGAAAGCATCATGGATAATTATTTTGAGTCTTTCAAAGAGAAAATGAATGACAGATTCTGGATTCCACAAAAGTTGGTGGAAGATTACAAGGATGACATTTGTTTTATGGTGGATTGTGACAATGTATATATTCAAGCAGCTAAACCGAGGACTGTATATGTAAAACCTCTTCCTTATGAGGTAAATATTGATGAAACCAAGAATATCATTGAAGCTCTTCTTAATCAGCCTGTCAATCCCAAAGGTCCATATTTTGGAACATATGATGAAGCTAAGTTGAGAATTGAACTAAGCATAAAGCTTCCACAGGCGGTAAACAAAGGAAAGAAGAGGATAGCCAAAATGCAAATGATAACCGAGGACAAAGAAGAAAAAGATGAAGAAGAAGAGGAAAAGGATGAGAAAACAGAGGAACTAGAACTTGCAAAGAAGAAAGGAGAGGTATTCATCACTAAGGCACCTAAGCCTCCCACTGCTGTATTTACAAGGAGAAGTGCAAGGGGTAAGGCAGACAAGGCAGACAAGGCAGATAAAGACATAGTATTCAAAAGGCCTCCTCTAAACTTTCAAGAAAGAATCAAACTTTTTAGAGATGGATCAGGATCTAGAGTAAGTAACATAAAATCTTTTAAATATGAAACCAGATCGGAAACAGAATAGAAGGAAATAGAAGATGTTGTTATTGAAAAGATGGGACAGTGGAAATACTCTCCTGATGACATAGCCCCACAGGTTCTAGCTGTCTTATTAAATCCAATAAAAATGAGATGGAGCAATGCAAAGCAAACTGTGATAGGCATATTTGATCAAACCCTGAGACAGTTAATGCTGAGCTTGAAAAATGATGAAGTAAAGAAGGCATTAAAAGAAAATGAAAATAAGATGACACTAAGGTTCAATACTTGTTTGATTCTGATCAACAATATTGAATCGGTTGTGAAGGCTGCAAATGCCACATGGAAAAACATATACCATCTTCACCAACCGAGTACTAAAATAGTAATAATAAAAGATATTGAAGATGACAGTGATGAACAAGAAGAAGCCACTGAGGTAGATGATACTGTGAGGATAGCAGCAGAAGTCATTGCATCCCTTCCTACCTCTCCAGTAAAAGTCTTTACATCCAGCCCGGAGACACCTTCAAGCATGGTTGTGACAACTTCAACATTTGTCCAATCATCTATAGCAACAACAGAAGAAACTACCATTTCTTCTACCGAGTTGCAGTCTCCCACATCATCAAGTTTTCCAGCAGTAAGTTTTCCAGTTTTTGAATCTACAAAAGTAAATATTTTAAGTTCTCCAGTAGAAAGTATACCAGTCTCTATAGCTAGCCCTACTATATCTACTGTCACTACTACTAAGGCATTAAGTACAGATAAGACTAAGGCTCTACCGAGTATAAAATTTTTGGGTAAGAATATAGTAGAGGATATAGACCTAGATGAAGAAATAGAGATTCCAACATTAGATTTTGCAAATCTATCAGCAGACCAAATGCAAAATATAGGTGAAATCCTTCAAAGGAAAGCAAAGAAAAAGAAGCTTAAAGAGGAGAGAGACAAGGAATATCAAATCATCAAGGATGCTAAGGACGTTTTGTCTGATGCATTAGGTATTAAAGTAGACTCCTCCCAACATGTTTTGCTACAATTAGCAGAAGCAGTTAATAAATACAATGAGGACTCATCTGGGACAGAAAAGTTAGTTGAAAGAGCCGAGAAG
This sequence comes from Chamaecyparis obtusa, assembly GCA_027943335.1. Lineage (NCBI taxonomy): Eukaryota > Viridiplantae > Streptophyta > Pinopsida > Cupressales > Cupressaceae > Chamaecyparis > Chamaecyparis obtusa. The sequence goes on along the minus strand of BSBK01012500.1, from coordinate 9,442 downwards.
AGATTCAACAATAAAGTGCTTGAGCACATTGCTCAGCACATAGCTATTAACCAAGTAGAATTGTCTTCAGTTTTGTCAAACATTGAATCTACCTATTCGAATGCTACCTCTCTTTTGGCCAGATTGTGCAATATTGCTGAGTTCACAAAGGATGTTAAGGATAAAATGAATAAAATGGATGAGGATATGAAGATTAGCATACAGAAGCTGCAACTTGAACCAAGTTCAAGCTCTGCTCATCACATGAAAATCTCATACCTATCAAATATGTAGTTAGATCTACTGAAAGAAGACACAAGGATCCGGTCCACACTGCTAGACATCCAACACATGATCCTTCCCATCATGAATACAATGTATAAGCACATTGAACATTCCAAAACATTGATTCATGACAATCAGTTCTCTATAGCAGATCACATGATTGAACTCTCTGTAGAAGTCCAAATTGCAATCCAAACATGCAAGATTCTGCAAGAAAGTTGGGACAGAACCCTGGCACTAATAATGAAGGTACATTCTAATTTTCTATCAAATTTTGGATTCTCTCTATAAATCACTTGTATATACACCTTTGGCATTATCGTCAAAAAGGGGGAGATATGTATAGAGGGAGATATATGTATAGAAGAAGATTTGTATAGAAAAATTTAGCACATTGAAAGGGGGAGACAATGTATAAAGCCCTATAACAAAGAAAAATTTTGAAAAATCAAAATAAAACTTAGCATGATTCATGTATATAAGTTTTGGCCAATAAGTGTTTTTGTCACTAATGCCAAAGTGGGAGATTGTTGGCATTAAGCAGAATTGCCACTAGTGACAACACTTATTTGCATTCTGGGTGCAAACTGAGCAGACAGTGCAAACCGAGCAGACAGTGCAAACTGAGCAGATAGTGCAAACCGAGCAGACAGTGCAAACCGAGCAGATAGTGCAAACTGAGCAGACAGTGCAAACTGAGCAAACAGTGCAAACCGAGCAAACAGTGCAAACTGAGCAAGACAGTGCAAACCGAGCAAGTTAGTACAAATCGAGCAGGATAGTGTAAACTAAGTAACATCATGTCTACCGAGTCACCAATATTTACCAAGTTCAAAACCTACCGAGTGGTCAGTATGAACTGTGCCTTCACTTCTACCGAGTGCATGATGATGCCGAGTAATGCAGTGGATGCCAAGTATCAGAAAGTCACCGAGTTAGTTTGCAGGAATCGTGTAACCATACTTGGGCTGACTTAGTAGCACTTATGTTTATTTGTCAAGCTAACTTTGTAATTTTAATTGTAATTAATTGTTTAGACTTGTATATAAACAATGTTGTAAAGATGTCAAGATGTAATAATATGAGTATGTATGTGAATAAAAAGAAAAGGCAGAGATAAGTGAATTACAAAGGGCTTCAGCAGTATAAGGAACAGCAAAGACAAATTCATCACAGAAGGTGATCAGTACATCAGTGAATCTCAATCAGCAATCCAGTTGCAAAGCAAGAGATCTACTATTTCATCCTAACAGGTGAATCAGTACTAAATCCTTTAACCGGGTAGACTTAACAGTCTTTTATAAAATCTCTTTACCGAGTGCATACTTCATTGTATGTTTGTAAATCCTTTAACAGGGTGGATTTAGCAATCCTTATTTCTCCTAACAGGGCAGATCATCAGAAGTGATCAAATTGTAAGCCTTAACCGGCCAACTTTATTCTGCAGTATTAAAGCTTTGTGGGTTTCATCCCCACCCCAGTTTTACTTTCTTTTTGGAAGGTTTCTGGGTAACCAAATCTATGTGTCATTATTGTGAATGCTTTTAAGTTTCATACTTTCTGTATGCAAAGGTTAAAGTAAATTACATGTTAATACATCTGTAATTGAAAGAAAATTTGGAGTTACTGATTCACCCCTCCCCTCTCAGTAACTCGGTTAATTCCTGAATATTTCCAACAGGTGCATCACCTATCAATGAATATGTCACATCAGGATTGTTAGATATGGCATTTCCAACATTGTTTCCCGATGGAAGATGTGATTGGTTAGAGCCGAGAATGAAGAGAATTCATCTGCATGAATATGTGAAGCATTTGTTGTGATATAGGGATCATCGGTTTGGTAAACATCCCAGTTAGGTATTTCATGATGAATATGATAATGAGACATCGTGCACAAAATTCATCTTCTATATTTGTAAAAAGGAGTTTTGAAGACATGCCAATTACCATCAATGAGCTAAGAGAACATATGGAAAATATGCCACATAATCATTTGGAAGATAGGTTGATGAGATTTGGAACAACTCTAAGAGGAACAAGATCATATTGGTGTAAATGTAGAGCAGAATTAACAAATATGCTTCACCAAATTGGGACTCCTACAATTTTCTTCACGTTGAGTGTAGTGGATATGCAGTGGCCTGATTTGCATGCCCTAATGCCCGAAACAGCACCAACTGATCCATGAGAAGCTCAAAAGTGGAGAAGACAGAACATCATTCACTATTTTCATATAGTTGCACATTACATGCATTTGAGGCATACAATGTTTTGGAAAGAGATACTTGAAAATGGTATGAAAGTCAGTCATTTTTGGTGCAGGTATGAGTGGCAACATAGGGGTTCACCTCATGTGCATAGATTTTTATGGATTGAAGGAGCACCAAACATGGAAACTATAGACTAGTCAAATGAGGAGGAACGCAAAACTATTGAGAGGTATTTTCATTCCATTATTCATGCATGGAATCCTAGACATGATCCTCATCAAAGAAATATACAGGTATGTTTTATCATTTAATCATATATATACATAATGTGATGCTCGCACTATATGTTCATATGTATGAGAAACAAGAAATTATTATAAAATTTAATATGATATTTAATTCGCAACCCTTTGTAGGTTTTCCAACATTTTGGTCAACATCCATGTCTTAAAAATATTGGACAACTAGCTCAGATGGATATTGACCATGACTACGAAGTGATAGTCAACTGTGTCGAATACCACATAGTCTATAAGGAGGGTGCATGTTTGCGTAAAAAAAGGGGAAGAATGGTTTGCAGGTAATTTTTTCATCAATTAATATAGAATAGATAAAAATTATATATTAACTATTCCCATAAATTAATCAAAATAAATGCTCACTTCTTTTTCTGTTAGGTACAATGCACCTTGGCCATTGAATTTGGAGGGATCCAAGTTATGTGAGGATCCAAAATTAGGTGAAAGAAAATTTGAGCCTGCTAGAAATGATGATAAAGTGAATTCACATAATCAGTACATACTACAACTATGGAGGGAAAATGTAGATTGGCAACCCATTCTTTCAAAACATGTAGTTATTAAGTACATTGCAAAGTATGCAGCAAAAGCTAAGAGGAGTTCAGAAACCTATTCAAAAATGTTGATGCATTTGTGAAACCTGGAAAATCTTGATGATTTGGCTACATGAGCATATAGAAAGCTACTCATAGAAATAATTATAGAGAGGGATATAGGAGCCTAGGAAACATGACATATGTTGTTAGAGCTTCCATTGGTTAAGAGTAGCAAAAGGTTTGTTAATTTGAATGTCTCACATAAAGTTTTCAAACCCGTAGCAGTAAACAATGAGGAAATTGATGAAGAACATGCCAAATCTTTTATAGATGGCTATAAAATAAGGCCAATTTGTATGGAAGGTATCACCTTAATTGATGTAGCCAGATCTTGGATATACAATCCTAGAAAAAGAGGAGACAACAAATGGGGACCAAGGCAAAAGATGGCTATTGTCATAGTTTTCCCTAGGTTTGTATCGATTCCTCCGCGTGATTCGAGTAAATGGGTAGAGTTTTGTTTATCTGATTTGTTGCTATACAAGCCTTTTCATAACATTGAAAGAGACATTGGTCATGATAATGATACTATAGTACAAAACTGGGAATCACTCAATTATAATCCTTGGCATGTTCAAAGAGTAGCACCTATAGAAAATGATGATCCTAGCAGTGCTTCTAAAGTAGAAGATAATGAAGTTGTTCAAGAAAATACCATAGAGAATGAATGGGAAATCATCTCCAGACTACATCATGGTCAACATATGCAGGTTTCTGAGATAGATATGTTAGGAAGAAGAGATGTTGATAGAAATACAAATTGGTGTAGTGAATATCAAGGTGAAGATCATACTGCTATAGCAATCAACTTCATAGGAGAAATGAAGAAACATGGATGTCTCATGTATGATGACATACCATAGTGCATCAACTTAACAAGCCTCAGTGAGAAGCAACAGAAGGAAATTGATATTATTATGACACACTACCACAGAAATTAGGTCGGGGTGCCTTTATTTATGATAATTCAAGGAACAGCAGGAACAGGAAAGTCTTATCTGATTGGTGCCATCAGTCAAATTCATCAAACTACAGCTTTGCCTCCTTCTCTAATTTTATTACTTGCACCAACTGGAGTTACGGCATTCAATATAGGAGCTTCTACATTTCATTCAAAGTTGAGAATACTAATTAGAGATTTTTCTCAGCTAGAGGGGATGTGACTCACAAGTTTGCAAGAAGAGATGACCCATATCAGGTATATTTTGATTGATGAAATGAGCTTCATTGGTCAAAACTTGCTGGAAAATATAGATTCTCGACTCAGGCAAGCCTTCCCGCAGAGTGCTGACATAATCTTTGCAGGTATACTTTCATTTTTTCTAATGATGCTATTTTTGTGCTATAATATTTATTATTATAACTCATCTATAAATACAATTATGTAATTTTCATAGATAGTCTTCTAATCATTTCTCTTACTTTATTTTAGGTATATCTATTATTTTGGTTGGTGATCTTGGTCAATTGCCTCCAGTGAATGAAAAATTGACATATGCTAGCAATAGGTGGGCAAAGTTACTCTGGCAAGAATTCAAAATAGTGGTTACATTAGATAAAATATTTAGGCAAGATGAAGAAAACATCCACCAAAAAATATTTCATCAACTTCTCACAAATGTGAGAGATGCGAGTCCAAACTTGGATGATTGGAACTTGCTTATGATGAGAACCCCTATGAGGTTAGATGCTACAACCAATGATGAGTTTGACAAGACAATGCATTTTTTCTCTACAAATGCCAATGTTCATAACCATAACTTGAGGATGTTGTATTTTTTGAGGCAACCTCTTGCATGTAGCCTTGCAACTAAGTCAAGGAATGGTAATACAATTGAAGATTTCTCGAATGAAGAACTTGATCTAGAGTTATTATTCAGTAAGGATTCAAGGGTCATATTAACTACAAATCTATGGATTGAAGCTTGTCTTGTCAATGGATCCTTGGGAAATATCCAAAATATTGTGTACAAACCAGGAATCGCCCCACCTGAACCACCTACTTATGTTATATTTGAATTTGATAATTATTCTAGATTACCATATGATGACCATCATCCAAGAATATTTCTAATATCACCAGTCCAGAGGGGTAGAACCTTTCAATTACCATTAAGGTTGGCATGGGCATTGACAATTCATAAATCTTAGGGACTAACTCTTTCGAGAACCACAGTTGATATAGGCCCAAGAGAAAGAGCAGGATTGACATTTGTAGCTGTATCTCATATAAAGTCTCTAGAAGGCTTGAGAATCATGCCACCTTTCACATATGACCACTATGAAAAAATGAGGACTGTGAAACAACTTTCCAATAGGAAAGTAGAAGAAATTAGACTCAAGTGTCTTGAAAATCAATGATGTACTGTAATGTTGTATTGCTATTAAAAATTACATTGTTTATTAATCTTCTATTTGTGTCATTATTGTTCAAAATTATCCTTATGCGTTGAATTAGTGTATCATATTTCAATTTCATGTTCTCTTTTGTTTAAATATGTATCATTAATATAATTTATATAATGTTTGCGAACACGACTTCTTAATTTGAATATAAAAAAATTCCACAAAATCATATATACTATTCCAATATAGCTAATGGAAAATGGTTATTCTGATTAATTATATATACTGATGTTTGTTTAAAACTTTACAGGATACCATTCCACCTATGGCTACCTCTGACAAAGACTCCAACATTATGGTTACAAGCCCCTCTGCTTCGGTGGGCTCAAACCATATTTTTGAGAGTGAATTTGAGAAGTGTACATGAATCATTCAAGAGTCATGTGTAACTATAATCAAAGCTATGGAGAATGCAGCATTATCAGTTGACTATGTTGACAAACTAGATATAAAGCAGATGGAAGATGTTTCAAAAGTTTTACGCGAGAAATCTGCAAAACTAGATGCGTTTCCATCAATGATGAAAGAAGTATACCGTGATCATTGTACAAATAAAGGTTGTCATAACAACTTTATTGTTGAAGAATATGTGATGTACTTGCATCATTAGGAAGAAATGTTATTTATTTAGATCGTTCTTATCTTATCTTTCATACTTCTTAAATATCTAATGGTTGTAGTGGGTCTTCTATTTCCCCTTTCATCTTTGTTTGTAAGTTTCACAAACAAGATAGTGAATATATATTTTTTCCTACTCTCGTGATGGTTACCCCTATACTTTCCAACATTTTGCAACATGTTTTGTTCATCTCTACATTTCTAATATTTATTTGTTCAATGAATGCACCAATTAAATGTGAGGAAATAAATATATAGGACATTTGATTCATTACTATTTCTAACCTAACCCCAAACAATGTTCAACAAGTATACCAATACCTTTAACTATATTAAATAAACTATTAAAACTTAATCTTCAATGGAAACTAAATACTATTTTTTTATTTTAACCCTAATACTAATCCAAACTTAACATTTTGCATGACATCATTAACCCGTGATTAACCCTCATTAAATAAGTAAATATAATAGTAATCATAACTCTAATCATAACCCTAACCCTAACTATAATGTACGCTTACTTCAAGCATAAATCGTAATGTTAAATATCCCATTAACATGAATTCTCGCCCTATCGATAACCCTAACCCTGCTACTAACTCTTACTCAAATCCTACGTCATGACATAAAATGACCTACTAAACCCTAACCCTTATCCGATGTCAACTTATTATGATAATTTATCATTTTAAAATATAATAAACCCTAACCCTTATCCAATGTCAACTTATTATAATAATTTATCATTTTAAAATATAAAAACTAATTTTTTATTTTAACCCTAATAGTAATCCAAACTTAACATTGTGCATCACATCATTAACCCATGATTAACCCTCATGAAATAACTAAATGTAATACTAATCATAACTCTAATCATAACCCTAACCCTAACTATAACATACTCTTACTTCAAGCATAAATTGTAATGTTAAATATCCTATTAACCTGAATTCTCGCCCTATCGATAACCCTAAACCCTACCACTACTCTTACTTGAACCCTAAGTCATAACATCAAATGACCTACCAAACCCTAACACTGTGCATCACATCATTAACCCACGATTAACCCTCATGAAATAACTAAATATAATACTATTTATAACTCTAATCGTAACCCTAACCCTAAATGTAACATACTCTTACTTTTTTGCATAAATCATAATGTTACATATCCTATTAACATGAACTCTAACCGTATCGATAACTGTAACCCTACCACTAACTCTTCTGCGAGCCATACGTCATAACATAAAAATGACCTACTAAACCCTAACTCTTACCCGGTTTCAAATAATTTTAATAATTTATTATTTATAACTATATATATACATAAAAATTATAATTCCTAAAATGTAACCCTAATCCTATTCCCTTACCCTAATCTTAAACCTTAATGTTACACTTAACACTAACCCTAATCATAATTGTAACCCTAATCCTATTCCCTTATCCTAATCTTAAACCTTAATGTTACACTAAATATGATAGTAATCATAATTGTAAACCTACCATCATATCCCTAACCACATCACTAATCTCACCCTATCCCTAACCCTAACCCTAATTACAACTCTTACCCAAACCCTAACCCTAATTACAACCCTAATACTAATCAAAACATAACACTGCGCATCACATCATTAACCCATGATTAACCCTCATGAAATAACTAAATATAATAGTAATCATAACTCTAATCATAACCCTAACCCTAGAACTGTAACATACTTTTTACTTTTTTGCATAAATCATAACGTTACATATCCTATTAACATGAACTATCACCGTATCAATAACTCTAACCCTACCAATAACTCTTACGTGAACCCTAATTCATAACATAAATTGACCTACTAAACCCTAACTCTTACCCCGTTTCAAATCATTTTAATAATATATTATTTATGACTATTTGTTTTGATATAAACATTAAAATTCCTAAAATGTAACCCTAATCCTATTCCCTTACCCTAATCTAAAACCTTAATGTTATACTAAATATGATAGTAATCATAATTGTAACCCTAATCCTATTCCCTTATCCTAATCTTAAACCTTAATGTTAGACTAAATATGATAGTAATCATAATTCTAAACCTAACATCATATCCCTAACCACATCATTAATCTCACCCTATCCCTAACCCTAACCCTAATTACAACTCTTACCTGAACCCTAGCCCTAATTACAACCCTAATACTAATCGAAACATAACATTGTGCATCACATCATTAACCCATGATTAACTCTCATGAAATAACTAAATATAATAGTAATCATAACTCTAATTGTAACCCTAACCCTAACTTTAATGTACTTTTATTTTTTGCATAAATCATAATGTTACATATCCTATTAACATGAACTATCACCGTATCGATAACCCTAACCCTACCACTAACTCTTATGCGAACCCTATGTCATAACATAAAATTACCTACTAAACCCTAACTCTTACCCCATTTCAAATCATTTGAATAATTTATTATTTATAACTATATATATACATAAACATTACAATTCCTAAAATCTAACCCTAATCCTATTCCCTTACCCTAATCTAAAACCTTAATGTTACACTAACTCTCACCCTATCCCTAACCCTAACCCTAACCCTAAATCTCACCCTCTCCCTAACCCTAACCCTAAGCTTAACTCAAACCCTAACTCATACCATAAAATATCTTACTAACCCTAACTCTCACCCTATTTGTAACCCTAACCATAACTCTTACCCAAACCCTAAGTCATAACGTTAAATGTCCTACTAACCCTAACTCTTACTCGGTTTCAAATAATTTTAATAATTTCTAATTTACAACTATATATATACTATTTTTTTTACAACATTAAACCTAATTATTATTATTATTATTATTATTATTATTATTATTATTATTATTATTATTATTATTATTATTATTATTATTATTATAAACATTACAATTCCTAAAATCTAACCCTAATCCTATTCCCTTACCCTAACCTGAAACTTTAATGTTACACTAACTCTAACCCTATCCCTAACCCTATCCCT
>BSBK01012499.1:62500-198652 GCA_027943335.1 Chamaecyparis obtusa | reverse complement strand
GATCTAATTATTATGAAATAGGTATTAATGTGTGAGTTAAATATGAAAGGTGAATTAAATTTTTTAAGTCTAATTCAATTATTAAAGTACATCATTTAATAGAGTTCATACTTGAATAAAATGTTTGATAAGAAGGAAAGTTAAGTTTAATAATCTAATAGAAAATAATATTATTTAGTTTTATTTTATATTACACAAAATTTACACAATTGAATCACTTATATTACATAATATAAAATGGTTTAAAAAATTTATATTTTAGTAAATTTCTAGATAAAAGTAATAACATAAATGTTTAACTATATATTTAAAAAAACCATAATATATCAGGCTCACTAATAGATGTCCAAGAAATATGAAAATCCAATAAAAAAAAGAAACATAAAAACATGTGTGAGAATCTCTCAGCTTAACTAAAGTAATATCAGTATTAAAATAATAAATAATATTTCTAGAAAAATAAATTTAAATGTGAGCTAAGCTTAATGCCATCTCTATATATTATTTTGATTCTATATATATTTCATACCTTCTTCTTCCCAATATATCTATCATCGCTTGGCCTTTTTTTGATTAGCATAGGAACTCAGCATTATTTTTTATTTTTTTTGGCAATTTTTTTTAAATTTATATTAATAATAATCTAGTTCAAAGGGCTCCCAGAGAAAGAATAAATAAAGAAAACTCCATTTGTTACCCATTTATATACAGAAAAGAGAAAAAACCTTGCTCCAAGAAGATTTAGTAGTGTACCCAAATGGAACTCAGCATTATTATATTCTAGTTTTAAATTATTGATAGCTAACATAATGCTTTAAGGTAAAGGTGACACAATATTTATTCCAACTTGATAGGTATAGGCATTCAATCCTCACTCATTGAAGCTAGCCGCTGACATCATGTCATTCTATATTCTCGATAGCCTCTGACATCATTGCATCTTTATTCTCTTTCGATTCTATCATCTAGATAGCAGATGACATCAACTCATATGATGCAGGAGCATTTTGGGTTTTTTAGTCTTGGAGGAATTCCCTGTCAAAGGAATTCAATACTTTGTTTTGGGAAGCTTTCTAAGATTTTGTATTGTGATGATCTATGGAGATATCTCGCATGTACGATGTGTTAGGAATAATAGTCCATAATACAACTGAGAGTGGGTAAATCAGTTGTATGATAAAATATAATAAATTATACTTTTAATCTTATTAATATCAAATCCAATGAATGCCAACACAATAAAACAGAATTTTGGTTTTAGGGAAACCCTATTAAAGGTAAAAACCCTAATGGGAATTAACACCCATAAATGATGTACTGAGAGTATAGTAATCCTTGTTAGAAGATATAGCTCTATTAGGAGCATATTGGAACATTACAATACATAGTCATTGTTAGAGGATAGACCCTATTAGGAGTCAAGAACAAGAGAGGGATCACTACCCAAATAAGGTTAGATCCACCTTTAGAACTCACTAGTTTGCAATAGGTGTATATAAAGAAATACATAATATTTGAATTATTTACCAGAAACTATCTTTGCTTGATTAGTTCCAATGAAGTCCACTAGTAATCCTCTACTCTACATACAATAGACATAAGCTCATAGATTTTGCAATCACCTTATCTCACATATATCCCATCCATATAGTTTCTAAAGAAAAGACCTTTCATTTATACCTTCTTAGAGTTTACCAATGGTAGGTCGGCCCATGAGGCTTTTCTAAATATAAATAATTACATAAACCCTTGCTAAGATACACATGGTATTGAAAAAAACTCTACAATGATTTTATTACCATGATTAAGGACCAACATCCTTAATTTAAGCTTTCCAAACATAACACATGCTTCATTCCCTAATTCAGCTTCAGAATAAACCATTGTCAGAGCACACACCATAGATCACATCACCAATCATTATGTACCTTTCTCTAACCAATGAACATCTATCAGTACCTCTTCCGTCATCCTTCAAGTTCACATACCTTGAATCCAATCCCTCTAAAAGATATATCAAAAACCTAGAGGCTAACTCTGTGAATTCTCACTGTCATGGTCCAGTGACCAGTCTTTACCAAAATAGTTGTAACTCTCAATATGAAACATTTAAGGATGAAATCTGAGCTTTAAGATCACAACATCCATTTAAACTCCCAATTTACTTTGCAGCATCTGGAACGTTCATACAGTATCTGTACACTATAAATGCTAGTCTGGTTCCTTAATAGAAGCATATGTTGACATTAGTGACAAAACATAGTTGACAAAAGTATGAGTGCCCATTTAGTAACGTAGTGATTAAAAATTTAGAATTTCTGAATCACCACCCATGCATTAGCAATATCCACCAATCTCCCCCTTTGGCATTGATGTCAACATATGGGACAAATTTGTCCCAAATTTTAATCAATCCAAAGTCCTTCAACTGAACAACTTCCTCCAATAGTGAGGATTTTCTCACAGCAACACTCCCCCTTTGACAACAATGGAAAAGGGTGCCATGAGGCTTCTTCTGCCTTCACATATAAACTTTCTTCCATGATCACTCCCCTTAAGGAGTAGATCCCTGCATCCAGTCCAGAAAATGATGAAGCTTTGAATACCTCCAGACTGATGCAGCTCTGCATCATTTAGTTTTGACTGGGAGGGGCTTGAACCCCTATAATACCCCTAAGGTATTCAAAGGTATCTTTGGGTAATGGCTTTCTAAAAATGTTTACAATCAACTCTTTTGTACTGATATATTCTAGCTTGATTTCCTTGTCTTCCACCTTGTCTCTCAAGAAGTGATATTTGATAGAGATGTGTTTAGTTTTGGAATGCATCACCGAGTTCTTTGACATATTTACTGTGTTGGTGTTATCACAATGAATAACCATGGGATCATTAAAGGTTATTCCAATGTCTATTAGCATTTTCTTCATACAAATAATCTGAGTGTAGTTTATAGCAGCAGAAACATACTCAGATTCAATAGTAGATTGTGCTATATAATCTTGTTTCTTACTTAGCCAAGCAACCAACTTTTTCCTAAGGAAAATTGCACCACCACTAGTACTTTTTTTGTGATCAATATTTCCTACCCAATCAACATCAATATAATCATCAATTTCAAATTTATCATTTCTATCATACCATAAACCATAGTCTATGGTTCCTCTGAGATACCTTAGTATCCTTTTCACAGCAACTAGATGAGTCTCTTTGAGTTTTGCCTGATATCTAGCCACAATTCCAACATCATTAGCAATATCTGGTCTGGTATGAGTCAGATATTGTAGCTCTCAAACCATTGATCTATAAAAAGTCTGAAAAACACATTTTGATTCATCATCAACTGTTAGCTTGTTTCTAGTCACCATAGGTGTACCTACTAGTTTACAATCTTCCATACCAAATTTATTAGGTAATTCTTTGAGATACGTGGTCTGAGCAATGAAAATACCATTCTCATTCTAAGTTATTCGTAGTCCAAGAAAGAATTTCATTTCACCTATCATGGACATTTCAAATTCACTTTCCATTTCTTTATCAAACTTATTAAATAGATCATCATTACTTCTAAAGATAATGTCATCCACAAATACTTCTACTATCAAGATTCCATCTTCAGTAGTTCTTAAATACAAATTACTATTCGCATTACGTTTTCCAAATCCAAGTTTAAGTAGATACTCATCCAACCTTGCATACCAATCCCTAGGGGCTTTCTTCAACCCATATAGGGATTTCTTTGATTTGCACACCATGTCTTTGTCTTCGCATAGAGGAAATCCATCCGATTATTCTATGTATACTTCTTCTTCAAGATCTCCATTGAGAAATGCAGATTTAACATCCATCTGATACACTTTGAAGTTTTTTGTGTGCAACATAAGATATGAATAATCTTACTGCATCTATTCTAGCAATAGGGGCAAATGTTTCTTCAAAGTCTAGGCCTTCTTGCTATGAGTAACCCTTACACCCTAGTCTTGCTTTTTACCTTACAACTATTCCTTCTTCATCCATTTTCTTTCTAAAGACTCATTTTTGTTCCTATAACATTTTTATTTTTAGGTCTTGGAACCAATTCCCAAGTATTATTTTTCTTTATCTGATCCAATTCTTCTTTCATATAATTTATCCAAGATTCATCTTTAAAGGCTTCATCTGTAGTTTTTGGCTCAACTTGAGAAATCAAACAAATTTCTTCTCCAACTTTAGATCTAGTTAGCACTCCCTGACTAGTATTGCCAATAATTTGATTTTCAAGATGGTTATTTTTTACATACCTTGGAGTTTTAGGCATCTGAGTAGTCCTTTTTTTTCAGCATCACAAACTTCTTTTTCACTTTCTTCCTCAACAAGTTCTTCTTCTTCTGTAGTAGTAGTGGTTTCTTTAAGTTTTGACATCTGACTACTGTCATACATTCTTTCTTGTATCTAAAATTTTTCATCTATTCTTACATTGTTACTTTCAACCATCTTCCTTAATCTCAGATTGAAACATTTGTATGCCTTTCTTTTAATAGAGTAACCAAGGAAGATTCCTTCATCACTTCTACAATCAAATTTCCCTATCTCATCATCCCTCTTGATATAACATTTACTTGCAAAAATTTTGAAGTATTTTATAGTAGGAGTATGATCAAACCACAGTTCATAGGGAGTCTTACTTGTACCTTCTCTGATTTGAATTTTGTTCAATGTGTATACTATTGTTCCAACAACCTCTCTCCAATGTACATGAGATACATTTTCTTCAATTAGCATTATTATGGCAGCATCAAGTATAGTCTTGATTCTTCACTCTACTATCCCATTCTGTTGTGGAGTCCTAAGAGCATATGTTTGTCTTTTTATCCCATTCTCTTCACCTTATGAATTAAATAAATCTGATGTAAACTCTCCACCTTTGTCTGATCTTAAACACTTTATTTTTAATCTTGATTCATTCTCAACTTTTTCTTTAAACAACTTGCATTTATCAAATGCTTCTAATTTTTCTCTTGAATAGATAACCCACATCATTCTAGAAAAGTCATCAACAAAGAGTATAAAATACATTTCACCATAGTATGACTTTGTTCTTGTAGGCCCACATAGATTTGTATGTACCAAATCCAACTTTTCTTTTGATGTAAATGTTTTTCTTTTATGACTGCTTTTAGTTTTCTTTCCCATAACACATTCTCTACATATAGTGTTAGAAGGTTTCACAATCTTCAGTAGGTCTCTTACTACATTAGCCATATTTCCTTGACAATGTTATCAAAATTAACATGAAAAAATCTTCTATGCCATAACCAACTATCATCTACCTTCGTAACAAGATAGGAGGCTCCAGATGTGTTTAGCTCAAATACATTACCTCTAGATTTTGAACTGATAGCAATCAACTTTCCTTCCTTGCTTCTGATAAAGCATTTACCATTAACAAAATTTAACTAAAAGTCTTTATCCATTAACTATCTGACACTCAACAAATTATGTTTCATTCCTTCAACAAGTAGTACATTGTCTGTATTTGTCTTTCCATCCAAAGTGATGGATCCAACTCCTATGATGGATTTTGGGAGGTTTTCCCCAAACCTTAAAACACCTCCATAGTAATTTACTAATTTAAAAAACTTTTTCTTATCACTAGTCATGTGATGATAACATCCAATGTCAATTATCCATTCTGTTTTCTTGTCAACATGAGATACTAAGGGTTTTTCTTCATGAACTGGCTCATCTTTAATAACAACAAATCCAATCTCTTTATTGTCTAAATTATCATCATCAAATATTCCTTAACTAGAATAATAACATTCTTTTTCTCTGGGTGGTCCCACAATAGTGTGTTCCACTTTTTGGCCAACTTTGACACAGAGATCACCGTTTTGAGAAAAAACTTCACTTTCAAACACCTATTGCTGCAAAACTATTAGGAATTTGAAGAAGATGTAAACTAGAGTCTTTTAGATTTTTGTTTCTAAGTTTTAAATATGTATATTTTTTATTAAAAAAAATTCATTTAAATTTATTTTTGCTTCTCCTAAAAGTGGTTTGCCTGGAAAAACTATGTTTTTAAGGAGGTACTGTCACTTGGATCAACATAACTTTTTTTAATAATATGATAATGATGTAATTCCTTCGAGATTATATTTTTAACTTAAATATCTAAAGGATGAAATTGGTTTTATTCATTTTGGATCAATATTTCATAGTTTATTAAGTTTTAAAGTGACAGTAACTGTAATCTAGACATAAGGTCACTTGGATCGCTTTAACTTGATCTGTGTATATCAAATTTTATTTATTTATTTATTAATAGAAAGGTAACACAAATATGCATTTCCTACATATTTTTGATAATTTTTTTTTTATCATTTACTATTTTTCCTAAAGTCATGAAGAGACAGGTTGTTGAATGACCAAACAACCTATGTTTAGTTAAAGTAATATTTAAAAGTGATAATGAACTCAATATGTATTAGAATTATATTCATTAGAAAGCTTTTTCTAAATAGCATCTTTTGACATCATTTTTTGGGAAAAATCATCTTTTTTAGTCCTTGTTTCAGGCCCCAGAACATTTTTCTGCAGTTAAGTTGTTTTCTGAGGGCAAATTTTTGTTTTTTTTTGGCTTCATGCGAAGAGGGTCTTCGCACGAAGCCACCTGGGGGTCTTCGTGTGAAGACCCCTCACATGAATCCCTTGGAGTGAAAATTCTGGCCAAAAGCCATTGCCAAGATTTTTCCCATGGCTACTTCGTACGAAGTACCCTAGTCGGCTAGTAAAATATTTTTTGTAAATTTTTTTAAAATGGTATAAAAGTAAAAAATTTTAATTCTATTTTACATCAAATTGCTATTCATAAATTCTGATTTTCTATTATTGAAGGCATTTTTTGAAGGAGGATCCATATTTCTATTTGTTCAAAGACATAATTTTGAAGAGGAAAAATATTAATTTTGTAGTATTTTTTGAAGAAGGAATTTTTGTTGACGATCTTATGGAAGACATTTTTTGGAGCTTGAAGAAATGGGGAACAAGAAGGGCAGACAAAGTAAATCTTCTAGAAAAAGGTCACCCGGTACTGAACAAAGAAATCATGAAGCTGCATTGACATATTATCATAAAACTAAAGAAGCTGAAAGGCAAGCTGAAGTAGGAGGGTCAAGTCAAGTCGAAGAATTGCACATTGAAGAAGGGTCAGAATTACTCCCTAGAGAGGCTCAAACAATTGATGTTGGATAAGGGTCAACATCATGTGCTCCTACTGGTATGGATGAACTTTTAAATTTAGCTCAAAGTGTAAAGAAGAATATTAGTTATAGAAACTTAGATCATTTACTTACAATGAATGTGGACACTTTGAGATCACTTGCTAATGTTCAATAATTAAGTCTTGCTAAGAAGAGATCAATGAAAATGATAGCAAGAGAAATATTGGGTAAATTTGATAATTTTGAAACACTTGAACAAGCTCGATTGCTTTCACTTATACTTATAGACAAAAATTTGGAAGGGGCATTAAAATTATTGAGTATAGACACATCATCAAAGAAGAGAAAAGTTGTTGACATGCAAACTGATATGATTGAAAATCTTAAGAAAGGTTTGAACTAGCTAGAGAAGCAATCTCAAACTATAGATAAGTCCATTATAAGAAAATTTATGTTGACTTCTATTGTAGGTAACACTGTGGGACGAAACAAACAGATATCTTTAGTTTCATTTCACATTAGTTTTAATAGGAAAACAATATCATGATATGTTAATAAGAGAATACTTTTGGATGATAGAACCTTGGAAGGAAATTGGGCAATCATTTTTAGAGCTCCTCATTCTGATAGGATTGATGAAGGAATAAAAAATTTGATCACATCATTTTAGAATGATAATACACGTCCTTCATCAAACACTAGAGATGTTATCAGACATAGAAGTTTAGCTAATCAATATGAATATCATACAAAACATTGGTTGGACACAACACAACATGAAATGTATGTGTCATTTTGTAGTTCAAATCCTAATATAAAGATTGGGCAAACATTGTTTGGAAGATTGAAGCCATATTATATCAGGACAAACAAAGTGTTTGAAAGTTCTTGTTGTTGTTATTATATTTAATTTGATCTCCACTATCAAGTTTTTTGAAAGTTTGTAGAAGACACTTATGGTTTTGAAAAGGCTCCTCCTACTAGACGAAGTGAGTTCATCTCATCCATTTTATTTGACAAAAGAGATGATGTAGCTGGACAAATAAATTGCATAAAAGGAATATGCCAAACATGTGCCGATTTGTCTCTTTTTCCTTTGAAAATTGAAAATATTGATGTAACAAATATGGTAAATTGCAAGAGTTACAAATATGTAAAGAATGAAACAAAATTTGGGAAAGAATCCAAAAGGTTAGAATATGTTGAAGACGCAATAAATGTTGGAGTATTTATGGAAAAATTTAAAAATTTGATTCAACCCTACATTCATCATGCTTTTTTTGCAAAGTGGCAAGCACAAAAATATCAAACACTAAGAGAAAATTTCCCACTTGGAACTATTGTATCAACACACACAATTAGATTTGGATGGTATCCAGAGCACATTTGAAGCACAGGTCATCAAGAAGGAATATCATTTTTATATAAGTGATGATAGGGAGCATGACATTCATTATGTGGAACACTGCTTCAAGATGTTTTTTGCAAATTTGAAAGAAAGAGGTATAAAAATTGATAAACATTATGTTTGGTCAGATGGATGTGCTGCACAATTTAAATCATTGAGACCATTTTATGCACTATGTAGATATCATCGTAATGAAAACATACCACATGTCTGGAGTTTCTTTGAGAGTGGACATGGAAAAGGTGAACATGATGGTGCTGGAGCTTGCATCAAATGTGCTATATGAAAGTATCAAAAGAATTATAAGGGAGTACATATAAAAAATGCACATGATGTGGTTGAATGGTGCAAGACACATTTCACACCAAATGAGAATGACACATCATCAAGATTGACTTGGGCGGTGCAATATAGAAAATTTTGGGAGATAAAAGGTATGCACACATTTTTTAATTATTTGAAAGTGTTTAAAATTTTAATGATATTTTTTATTCAATTTATATTTATATAGAATGTATTATATATGCATTTGTTCAGGCGTGGATAGAAAAATTATGCATGGTTGTAATAGGATAGAAAAGACGTGATCTTTGCATTTAGTTATGAGTACAAATTGTTGCAATTGGATGTTGAACACTAGGGACTACTCATGCTTTTGTTGTCACTACATTGTTGACAATTATGAGGAATATATCAATCAAGATCATGGATATGTAGGTGCATGGAATCTAGTGCCACTAGTTGTTACTGATACATTTGATAGAGATGAAGATGAAAACTTCGATGATGTTCCTTTGATTTCTACTAATTACAATCATATCTCAGATTGGTCAAAATTGGTAAGTATATATATTTCACATTATATGGTACATTGAGTTTCATGTATAGATCATAGATATAGATAGATCTATATATTGAACTAAGTATTTATTTTAAGGTCTCACACATGTATATATAAAAATTTATTGTGCAAGAGATGTCTTTCCAGTGATTGTTGAGAGTGGAAATGTAGAAGGAGTTGATTATTAATTACTGCGTTGTACTACAAAGAGGATGAAGTTACTTGAACCTAAAGAAAGCAATGGAATCTTGTTCTCCATAGGTTTGTATATGGTTTACATCAATATATTGAACTCAATTTGTAAATTTTAAATTTCAACCTTTTAACAAAATTCAAATTGAATTTGTTTAAATTTATATATTGTTAAAATTTGTGACTTGGAGGTTCTGTTGTATTAGAGGGAACATATTTCAAACAAATCAAAGTAATTCAACATGGTATTCACTTTGTTGATTACAAACTAGACAATAAGGTGTTCCAATAGAGTCACCTAGTTGTTGCCACATTCATTCATCTCCATACAGTTAAATCTCAATGTGGACATCGTAAGTGGAGACTAGATAGTGAGGATCATGAGAGAATATTACAGGTTCTCCATGAAAGGTCTGAACCACTTGAGTTGGTTTAAAAATTATAATACATGTATACTTATTTCTTGTGTTAGGACCTATTTGATATCTCTGGATTAAATTTCATTATACTTTGTTTATATATTTAAACATATGGTAGACTATAATTTGTTGATATATGATGAACCTATTTGATGGTTCAATGGTTTTAATATATAGAATTTTATACGCATACTTTGATTATTCAATGATTTTTATAGATTTCATGTTAGTTAAAGATTTTATGTATGCTTGAAATTAGTTATATTACTCATGACATGTGTTAGTTCCAGAATTAGTAAAATAGTTATTATCCATTAGTTACATGTATTAACTAGTTATCTTTTATGATATTAATTATAGATCCCCTTAAGACACTAAAAAATGATGAAATTAGTTATATTACTTATGACATGTGTTAGTTCTAGAATTAGTTAGAATAGTTATTATCCATTACTTACATGTATTAACTAGTTATCTTTTATGATATTAATTATAGATTCCCTTAAGACCTCCCCTTAAGACACTTAAAAATGATGAAATTAGTTATCATATCATCTAATCTAATCATATATCATGTAATAAAATCAAATCATAGATCATCTAATCAAATAAAATCATATCATCTAATCAAATAAAACCATCTAATCTAATCATATATCATCTAATCAAATAAAATCATATCATCTAATCGAATAAAACCATCTAATCTAATCATATCATCTAATCAAATAAAACTATCTAATCTAATCATATAGATCATATATCATCTAATCAAATAAAATCATAGATTCATCTAATCTAATCATATCATCTAATCAAATATATGTCTCGAATCATATATATCATATAATCAAATAAAATCATATCATCTAATCGAATAAAACCATCTAATCTAATAATATCATCTAATCAAATATACATCTCCAATCAAATAAATGTGTCTCATATCATATCATCTAATCAAATAAATATGTCTCATATCATATAATGTAATCATATCATCTAATCAAATATACGTCTCGAATCATATTCTCAAATCATAAACCGAGTCAAAAATTAAATATATGTTCAACACGTCTTAAACTAGGGAGTCATCTAGGCGCATACAAACAGAGCGACCCTCTAAGTGACTGCCACGAGCATCCTCTGGCTCTAAGACAACAACTAATCCCTGTGAATATAAATGCATGTATATATGATAATAATTTAAAATAATAAAAATATTATAAATGCATATTTAAACTTACATATTTTGAAAACTTACCTGACCACTAGTAGGTGTATCATCTGGTGGCAAAGCAGCGACTGACCTCTACAAATTTAGTGTACAATAGTTGGTTATATACATGTGTGTAGTACATATATTATGTAAAGTACTTGAAATATAAACATGTACCTACATATATATCTAAAACTTACCTGAGCACTAGTAGGTGTCACATCATGTGGAAGATGCTCTGAACCCACACTAGAGATAACCTGCTCTGCTAATTGTGCCTACAAAATATTATGCATTGAAAAAACATTAATACATGTACAATTAATTATTCACTAAAACTCCTAATAAAAAAGAAAAGAAATTTTTATATGTACCTAAGTCTCAGGAGCTGGAGGATCATCAACACATTGCACCATCATATCATCAACTGATACTACATCACCCACCACCAGCTAAGGTCCCAAACCTCTATAGTAATGAGGAGTGGTAGGGGTGACACTAGCTACAAGGGGAGTGATGTAGAATTTGAACCATGTGGATGAAATAACATATCCATAAATGACCTGCCATCAGTGGCAACATCCACCTGACCCAACCCATGCAACTGCTCATCAAAAGTGTCTAGGCCCTCACTAGTGATGCGTACATCTCCAATCTCTATACCTGGCTCTATAGCTATAGAGTGATCTATGGGTGCACAGTGCTCTGCACTGTCCTATGCATGGTGCTCTGCACTATGTTGTGCCTGACTAGTAGATGGTGCATCCTATGTCAGTGGAACTACAAAGATGCCATGGAAGTGCAATGTAATCCCTGACTGAATGTATACAGATCCTCTACGTATCAGCAATATGAGAATAGGCCTGCATGAGATCCTCCAAAAAGTAAAGGGCCATATCTAAAGTACTCTAATAACCTATCAATGCTCATATCTCTCCAGGTACAGGAAGACTAGTAGCTCTATATGTCTCATCACTCACACCTACAATACTACTAAATGAAGCCTCAGAAGATGATCTGGCTCTACTCGGTCTAGTCAAAATGTATCTGCCCCATTGAATCTAAACTAATTGATGTGGCTACAGAGCAATCTTCCCTATGCTATCTAGAAATCCCCTCTTAGAAGCAATGATGACACTATCTACAGTAGCAGCCATCGTCGGTGTCACTACCTGACTCCTCTCTCCAACTAGCAGTTTATAGGGCTGCACAAATCAATCAACCCTATGATAATGAGGGTGGTCTACAACCCTACCCTATCCCTAACCATTAAATGCTGGGATATCAAAATAGTTGGACCCTGAGTCCCAAACAGAACTCAGCGTACAACTATTGTGCAAAGTATAATGGAATTTGGTCGTTATTTGGAAAATGACCATCGACTGCAAGATGTCAAGGGTATATCATACAAGCAATCTGAGGGATCACGCATCGTGTGACCTTGATAAGTCCTCACCACTCTATACATCTCATAATGTGGGGAACATCTCTCATTTGATGGTTTCCTTAGAGATGAGGCTCTGAACCATTGCGAAGGAAATATCACTCGAGATCTCCTCCCTCAACTCCCAAAAAATGGCCTCAACTACTTGAGGTGTAAATGAAGAGTAAGCCCTCAATCTACTAGTCATAGAGTCCAAACTAGTCAGTATAGTAGCACAAGTGTCTCTATATTATTACCATCTCCAATAGATCTACTGATAGCATGTCTAAGTCTAGCTACCTCTTGTCAGCCACGTGGAAAAATAGTATGAATGTTAGGAGTCTGAGGTGTACCCTAAGAAGCCATCTAGATACATCATGTGGTGAAAGAGCTAAGGTGTTAATAATTAAGTACTTGATTACAACATTATAACTACGTGTAAAGTGGAAACAAATAAGTGGTCCTAAGGTATAGATAAGACATCAAAGGGTCATAGGACATCCTAGTATGTACATCAATGGGTCATATGAATAACTTTAATATTTACTAAAAATGTATTTACATAAGGGGTCATCGGTAACATAAGTGGTCATAGCTCATGTCTTAAGGAGTCGTGGGTAACATAAGTGGTCTTATTGGGTCTTAAGAGTCCTAATAGGTCCTAATACATCTAATCGGCCAGACTAATGTTGGTTAAAGACCTAATACCTATCTAATTGGTCCTAATAGGTCCTAGTTAGGTCTACTTGGTCCTAATAGGTCTAGTTAGGTCTATAAGTAGAGAAATAACTTCGATGTATACCTTATTTCCTAATATGACCTAATGTGACCTATTAGGACAGGTAATATGACCTAGAGTGTCTTAAGGGGTCGTGGGTAATGTAAGTGGTCCTTGATTGTCTTAAGGGGTCGTAGGTAACATAAGAGGTCTAAGGTATAGATAAGAGTCATGGAGTGTCTTAAGGGTCATGGGTAACATAAGAGGTCCTAAGGTATTGATAAGAGTCATGGAGTGTCTTAAGGGGTCATGGGTAACCTAAGAGGTCCTAAGGTATAGATAAGACATCAATGGGTCATATACCTATCCTAATTACCTATCATAACATACATAGATAAGAGTCATGTAGAGTTTCTTAAGGGATCGTGGGTAATATAAGTGGTCCTAGACTATCTTAAGGGGTCGTGGGTAACATAAGTGGTCCTAGAGTCATAATTGGTTCTAATTGAGTCTAATTAGACCTCCTAACTAGTTCTAATTGAGTCATAATTGATTCTAATTGATTCTAATTAGGTCCTAACTAGTTCTCATTGATTCTAATTGAGTCATAATTGGTCCTGGTACAATTAGGTCTAGTTAAGTCTAATAGGTCCTAGATTTTGGTCGTAATAGGTCCTAATTGGTCTAGTTACCTATCTAATTGGTCATAATAGGTCCATATAGGTTTAGTTAGGTCTATTTGGACATAATAGGTCCTAATACATCTAATTGGTTAGACTAATGTTGGTTAAAGATCTAATACTTGTCTAATTGGTCCTAATAGGTCCTAGTTAGGTCTACTTGGTCCTAATAGGTCTAGTTAGGTCTATAAGTAGAGAAACAACTTAGATGTATACCTTATTTCCTAATATGACCTAATGTGACCTATTAGGATAGGTAATATGACCTAGAGTGTCTTAAGGGATCGTGGGTAATGTCAGTGGTCCTTGATTGTCTTAAGGGGTCGTAGGTAACATAAGAGGTCCTAAGGAGTCTAATTAGGGCCTAATTAGTTCTCATAGGTCTAATTGGGTCTAACTAGGTAGATAATTAGGTCCTAGATTTTGTGCCTAATAGGTCCTAATTGGTCTTGGTATAGTTAGGTCTAGTTTAGTCTAATAAGTCCTAAATTTTGGTCGTAATAGGTCCTAATTGGTATAGTTACCTGTCCAATTTGTCATAACAAGTCCACTAATACATTTGGGGTGACATTGCGACGGCCATTTGCGACGGGCAGGCAAATGTCATGTGGTTTTGCTCTTTTTTTTTTCAAATATAGCCCGACACCGTCGCAATTTGTGACGACAATACATTTGTAACTGTCGCAATTGCGACGTTGTCGGGATATAAGCGCAAAATTTAAAAGGAACGTTGTCATGTGTGTTTTGAATAGCGCCGTAACCCTCCACGAAATCACATCAGGATATAACGGCAAACAAAATAAGAAAATTGTCATTTGTGTTTTCAACAGCGCCGTAACCCTCCGCGAAATCACATCGGGATATAAGGGCAAAAAAAACAAGAACGTTGTCATTTGTGTTTTCAACAGCGCCGTAACCCTCCGCGAAATCACAGCTACAATTTCTGAGTACGTTGGGTTTATTTTTTCTTTTGTCATTATTATGTAATCTGGTATTCAGCTATTAGAGAGCTAAAATACCTAGAAATGAGGACATATCTATGTTGAATTTATTGTTAGCGGCTTTGGTTATTTAGAAGTTTAATTTTATTTGTTCATCTTTCAAGCACAAACATTTTGTGGACCGTAACGTCTTCATTGTTTCGGGTATGCAGTGAAACAGCCCTAACTTGCAATTACGATGTTGTTGGGATATAAGGGCAAAAAAAAAAAGGAACGTTGTCATTTGTGTTTTCAACAGCACCGTAACCCTCCGCGAAATCACATCGGGATATAAGGGCAAAAAAAACAAGAACGTTGTCATTTGTGTTTTCAACAGCGCCGAGAGAGATTCCCTCCGCGAAATCACAGCTACAATTTCTGAGTACGTTGGGTTTATTTTTCTTTTGTCATTATTATGTAATCTGGTATTCAGCTGTTAGAGAGCTAAAATACCCAGAAATGAGGACATATCTGTGTTGAATTTATTGTTAGCGGCTTTGGTTATTTAGAAGTTTAATTTTATTTGTTCATCTTTCAAGCACAAACGTTTTGTGGACTGTAATGTCTTCATTGTTTCGGGTATGCAATGAAACAGCCCTAACTTGCGACTACCTTCACGGTACTTGTGTACATTATCATGTTGTCTTTACAGTGACTGTCCTCATTCAAGTGGCAATTACACAAGGGACAGTCACTGTGAGATGTCCTCATTTGTGACAAGGACAGTCACACTTAGGACATCTCATAGTGATATTCCCTTGTGTAATTTCCACTTGAATGTATTGCTATTGAACCACATTAATGCTTTTCTTCTTCAACAAATGAGGATAGTCACTGTAAAGACAACATGATAATGTACACAATTACCAAAAAATGATCTTGTTAATTGATGTAACACTTTGTCTTGCTCACTCCCTATCCTTCACTAGGGTCTCTTTAGGCCAATGTTTTGACTTGATAGGGTACGTAACTATCCCTACACTCTTTAGGTATCTCTACCCAAGATCCCACTCCTTCAACTAGTGCACACCAACAAGAAATACAACGAACTCTGCTCAATACCAATCTAGCTACTAGGACACTCCTAGTCTTGTCTTCACAAATTGAAACACATTCAACTAGAACTTTACTCCATGGAGAGGCTGGCCACTAGGACCTCTATTGGTTTCAATATTACTCCTTCACCTATACTTTTCATCAGTACTTCAATCCGGTTCATCAAACCATGCATGCCAATTGCACCCAAAAATAGGCTGCTAGCAATTAGGCCTTTGTCAAGCCTTTTTGTTTATATTAAGCCACCTAAAGGGCTTAGGATTCAGATGCCCTTTATTGAGAACTCCAAGATATCTAAGGTCTTCTCCTCCTAGATTTTTTGTACACCAACTGCTACAGCCATGCCTGAAAACAAGTATTTTGACACAACTTGGACAGTCTGACTAAGAGTTTGTTTTCTTAGCAGCCAAAGAAACTCACCCAATCTTCTAATTTGACTTGGGGCTTCTTTAGATGTGTGTCTACCTCTCCATGAGATTTTAGTTGAAGCAACCAATGCATTCAACTTGTTGTAATCTTCTTGTAATGATTTGTCATCCCTAACTGTGCTCAACTGACTCACCTAGGACATCATTGCAAACATAGAAAATGAGCTTCCCAGGGCCCCTCCTTCCAAACATATAGTACATGGAGTCTCCTCACCCATTCCAAGAGCTCGTACAAAATTGACAATGGAATGATGAGCTAAGACTCCATTTGTTCAACCTGCCTGGTTCAAACCAATGATAGGGTACTTAACAAAAGAATTAACAAACTAGTTGGAATGCTTCAAAACTCAAAAAAAACACAACACAAAATAAAAAAACAACTTGTACTAACTTTTCCAATAGACACTGCGAGCTATCTAATCCATTAATCAACTGAAAACAAAGAAACAAAAAAACTCAAGAATTCACTAAAACCATGTTACTCTACAAATCTTCTTAATTCCAAATGTTTTTCCCCCCAACCTTTTGCACAGATCGATGGAGGCCTCTTATAGTTGATCTGATGCCTAATTCAATGGTTTCATATAGTTACATAACCATCTTACTCGAAAATGCTCCCTTGCACAAATGTTGTCAATGTTGTGAATGACAACATTGACAACTTGTTACAACCTTTGGGATTTTGGTTCAAAACTTATTGTTCAAACACCATAAGACCCTAACCATGACTTAGTTAGGCTATTTAGACCTCACATAGGCCACTTCTACACTTCTTTGCCCAATTTGACCCCTAAATGCTTCATTCCCACTTTTGCCACAATATTGGTAACTTGGGTAGAAATTGGCACTTGCCTTCACAAAGGTCACACATGAGGACATCTCACAGTGATCGATTGTCCCTTGTGTAATTGCCACTTGAATGTATTGCTATTGAACCACATTAATGCTTTTCTTCTTCAACAAATGAGGACAGTCACTCTAAAGACAACATGATAATGTACACTCACTGTAAGGACAGTCACAAATGAGGACATCTCACAGTGACTGTCCCTTGTGTAATTGCCGCTTGAATGTATTGCTATTGAACCACATTAATGCTTTTCTTCTTCAACAAATGAGGACAGTCACTCTAAAGACAACATGATAATGTACACTCACTGTAAGGATAGTCACAAATGAGGACATCTCACAGTGACTGTCCCTTGTGTAATTGCTGCTTGAATTACACAAGGGACAGTCATTGTGAGATGTCCTCATTTGTGACAAGGACAGTCACACATGAGGACATCTCACAGTGATTGTCCCTTGTGTAATTTCCAATTGAATGTATTGCTATTGAACCACATTAATTCTTTTCTTCTTCAACAAATGAGGACAGTCACTCTAAAGACAACATGATAATGTACACTCACTGTAAGGACAGTCACAAATGAGGACATCTCACAGTGACTGTCCCTTGTGTAATTTCCGCTTGAATTACATAAGGGACAGTCATTGTGAGATGTCCTCATTTGTGACAAGGATAGTCACACATGAGGACATCTCACAGTGATTGTCCCTTGTGTAATTGTCACTTGAATGTATTGCTATTGAACCACATTAATGCTTTTCTTCTTCAACAAATGAGGACAGTCACTCTAAAGACAACATGATAATGTACACTCACTGTAAGGACAGTCACAAATGAGGACATGTCACAGTGACTGTCCCTTGTGTAATTGCCGCTTGAATTACACAAGGGACAGTCATTGTGAGATGTCCTCATTTGTGACAAGGACAGTCACACATGAGGACATCTCATAGTGATTGTCTGTAATGTCCCCTTTTTGGCTAACTTGGAAAACAGGAACAATTACTCCACTTCTCAGACTTACTCTATCAGATACTTACAATTAAACTAAGTAATGGAGGTTACTTAAGATATCAACCGCTATTTCAGATTCAATCACAATATGTGTGCAAGATGATATTGATACCAATATGTTTAATAGCACTGTCGGATATAATGATATGAAATATGCTATGGATATGATGTTTCCTATCACTTATAGTGATAGTATAATGATGGTATGTCTGATATAAACAATATCGATATACAATCAATAAGTATTGCTTACAGCAATGTATTTGCTGTGTCTGATATGATGATGTAATTATGCAAATGTGTAATATCGCTATGAGTGATATGTTGCTATTTCAGATTCTGAATTATATGCTTGCAACTTCAAATATTGATGCTGTTTTTGACTATCCTTTCTATCTGTGCAATCATGGTGTTGTCTCTGATCTGCAATGATAAACTTGAAACCAAACTGCCAAAGGCAGATGCTCTATTGAGTATATCCAAATATGGATAAGTAAATAAAGTTCTAATGATGCCTTGAGTGACTGACGAGAATGCATTCTTATATTTTCTTTAACAAATGAAGAGATGCTATGAATGAGATGTGTCTTGTTTCTTCCTCCATGTCCCTTTGTTAAGCACACCTTTCCATAATCCGACAGTTCACATAATATTATTTCATTATTTTCTGATCATAGATAACTCCCAGATTGACTCAATATCAAATCTTTTTATGAAGGTAATCTTCCCTAATTGGTAGTGCAACCAGTAGTTAACATCCATTGTGTTTGTATTAGTTTGGTCTAACTATCATTAGTATTTAGTCAATCGATATTAACTCTTGCCTTATCCCATATTGTTATGATGATATCCAATCTTTCTACTCTGATATAAGTCGATATCATTTTCTGATAATTGTCCAT
The DNA here is from genome assembly GCA_027943335.1 of Chamaecyparis obtusa. Classification (NCBI taxonomy): domain Eukaryota; kingdom Viridiplantae; phylum Streptophyta; class Pinopsida; order Cupressales; family Cupressaceae; genus Chamaecyparis; species Chamaecyparis obtusa. The sequence continues at coordinate 179,323 of BSBK01012499.1, read as the reverse complement.
TTATTGGTTGATTGCTGGTAATGAAGTTTGATCTTCAAATTGACTTCCATTCCTGTTAATACTTAAGGATACATTGTACTTATTATCCATGACTGATGCCTCATTCATCAATAGCTTGTGATATAATCACTGATGCTTTTGTGTTTCTACAAGATGTGGTTTATCTCAGACAATCGATAATCTTTCAATCCTTTAGTCGATATCCTCCTATGTGGTGTCTATTGATATAGATAGTAGAATTCAATCTAGTTTATGTTATTGTCATGATAACATAGGAAGTGATGGTGCATATTTGCTAGCGGGTCTTCATGTTTGATATTGCTTTATCGGATATGTCATTGTCTAAACTTGTGCAATTAATGATTATTTATAATATATGAATGGTTATCCTTCTTGCTTATCAATACATCTTCTGAAACACATAGCGACCTATCCCTTATTCATATCATGTTGATCTTGACTTCATAGTATTTGGTTCATTAATCATCCTCTCATGGTATCAATGTGTAATGACTAGTGATTGTTGTATCACTTCTTCGTTCCTCATCGTGATAGATAATGCAGATGTTTAATGTAGATGTATATCGATTACAGATATTCGATATTGCTTTAAACGTTATTATTATTATTATTATTATTAATGTTATTGTTATTATTAAATATTATAATTAATGATGTTAGTAATATTAATAATATTATAATAAATATTATTATAGTGATAACATATTGTTTTATATTGAGAGGTTTATTAATATTATTTATATATTAAAATTATTATATCAATAATTGATTTAATATTATTACTTAATATATTATTATAATATAATATATATAATTTATTAATAATTATTTATTATTAATTTATATTATAATTATAATCATAATTATATTATTTATTAATATTTTAATATTATTTAATTAACATATTACTTATTATGCTAACTATATATTATTATTATCTTTTGATAATAATTATATATTATTGTTATATACCGTTAATAATAGATTATTATATATCATCTAATCATTTTATTATTATACTAAGTTCAATATGTCACGGCTCATGACATTGTCCCTTGTGTAATTGCCACTTGAATGTATTGCTATTGAACCACATTAATGCTTTTCTTCTTCAACAAATGAGGACAGTCACTCTAAAGACAACATGATAATGTACACTCATTGTAAGGACAGTCACAAATGAGGACATCTCACAGTGACTGTCCCTTGTGTAATTGCCACTTGAATTACACAAGGGACAATCATTGTGAGATGTCCTCATTTGTGACAAGGACAGTCACACATGAGGACATCTCACAGTGATTGTCCCTTGTGTAATTGCCACTTGAATGTATTGCTATTCAACCACATTAATGCTTTTCTTCTTCAAACAAATGAGGACAGTCACTCTAAAGACACCATGATAATGTACACTCACTGTAAGGACAGTCACAAATGAGGACATCTCATAGTGACTGTCCCTTGTGTAATTGCCACTTGAATGTATTGCTATTCAGCCACATTAATGCTTTTCTTCTTCAACAAAGGAGGATAGTCACTCTAAGGACAACATGATAATGTACACTCACTGTAAGTGTACATTATCATGTTGTATTACAAATGGACCTTATGTTGGTCGGGATATAAGTGCAAAAAAAAAAAGGAACGTTGTCATTTGTGTTTTCAACAGCGCCGAGAGAGATTCCCTCCGTGAAATCAAGCGGGTTATCATTTGTGTTTTGACAAAGCGGGTTGTCATTTGTGTTTTGAACAGCACCGAGAGAGATTCCCTCCGCGAAATCAAGTGGGTTGTCATTTGTGTTTCAACAGCACCGAGAGAGATTCCCTCCGGCAAAATCATAGCTATAATTTCTGAGTACGTTGGGTTTATTTTTCTTTTGTCATTATTATTTAATCTGGTATTCAGCTGTTAGAGAGCTAAAATACCTAGAAATGAGGACATATCTGTGTTGAATTTATTGTTAGCGGCTTTGGTTATTTAGAATGCTTCCCCACAATACTTAATTACACAAGGGACAGTCACTGTGAGATGTCCTCATTTGTGACAAGGACAGTCACACATGAGGACATCTCACAGTGACTGTCCCTTGTGTAATTGCCACTTGAATGTATTGCTATTCAACCACATTTATGGGCCCGTTTGGACCATGACACACAGTAGCATCTACAAAGAAGAATATCCCAGGTGTAACAAGTTGTAAGAATATACCAACAGTTCTAAGAAGTTCCCTAGCACGTAGTAGCATCTACAGAGAAGAATATACAACATGAGGGCAGCCACTGTAAAGACAACATGATAATGTACACTCATTGTATGTGTACATTATCATGTTGTCTTTACAGTGACTGACCTCATTCAAGTGGCAATTACACAAGGGACAGTCACTGTGAGATGTCCTCATTTGTGACAAGGACAGTCACACATGAGGATATCTCACAGTGACTGTCCCTTGTGTAAGCCACTTGAATGTATTGCTATTCAACCACATTTATGGGCCCGTTTGGACCACGGCACATAGTAGCATCTACAGAGAAGAATATCCCAGGTGTAACAAGTTGTAAGAATATACCAACAGTTCTAAGAAGTTCCCTAGCACATAGTAGCATCTTCTAATTGTCTATACCACTTCACAAGGTATTGTTTGCACACATTGTTTTTGGTTCTTTTGATGACCCTTGTTTTGAAATTGCTATTAGGCCTTGTAGCTTATATGTTTTGATTGCTGGAGAGCTTCTAAAGCTAAGCAAGAAGACCATTGGACGAGTTATAGCCGCGCGCTCAGGTTTGAAAATTCTATATTTTTTAATCTAATGTATATTTTAATCCTTTTGCCATGTCATGTAATATGTCTTGCCTTGTAGCTTATATGTTTTGAAATTGCTGTTAGGCCTTGTAGCTTATATGTTTTGATTGCTAGAGAGCTTCTAGAGCTAAGCAAGAAGGCCTTGTAGCTTATATGTTTTGTGTACTTTTGACAATTTTGCTTAGTCACTGAAAGTTGTAGACCGAAGTTTTCATAGCCCAATTTTTGCTTCCTGCGAAGAACGATCATGTCAGATAATATAAGTGAAGAACAAAATAGGGAGACAATCGCTAGATTGTGGTCTAACTTGAAAAGAAAAGGTGATGGAAAATATTATTGTCCCTACAAAATTTGTAAGGGCTTAAACCGTAGAAGATTGCTAATCAAAACAGTTAAGAGACATTGTAGGGAGAATGGTCACATTGAAGGGGGGCATGACTATCATCCACTGGTAAGTTGTTCATTATATCATTTTAACAATTTATATACATATGAAATCACTTGATGATGAGTTGAAGATCATGGTTTATTTATGTTAATCAATTTTATATAGGTTGATCTCCCCAGGGAAGTACATGATATGGAGGAACATGGGGGTGCGAATATCCAAGGTGAAGATAATGATCCCATGGAAGATGACGATCATGTGCCAGAAAACACAATTGAAGATGATGGTATAAATACATTGATCCATGACACATTTAGTCCAAGCGGATCTGATCATGATGATGATGATAGCCTTGATGTACCTCTACTTGAGAAGGCATACGAGCCCCTATACAAAGACTCCCAAACAACTCTTCTCTCTGCTGTATTGTTGTTGTTGAACTTGAAGGTTATGAATGGTTTATCCAACATAACAATGTCACGTATGTTAAGGTATGTCATATATGTCTTTATAGTTAACAAAGGGTGAATAATGTACCACTAATATTGTTTATATTAACAACTTATATTTTTTGCTGTAGATTGATAGGTGAGTTTTTGTTACCACCATAAAATATTCTACCTCGCTCATATTGAGAATTATCTGCTATTATGAAAGATATTGGAATGAAGTATCAAGCAATACATGCTTGTCCCAATGATCATATTATATATTATAAAGAACATGAATTTGTAACACAATGCCCTGTATGTCATACGAGTAGATATCGAACAGATCGAATAACAAAAAAGGTGCCTCACAAGGTTCTTCGTTACATCCCCATTATTCCACGGATGCGACAATTATTCAGGTGTACTAGCTTGGCACAATTTATGGATTACCATGCACGCAATAGAAGTCGAGATGACATTATTCGAATCCCTGCAGATGGTTCAGCATTTATGCACATAGAGGAAAAGTGGCAACACTTCAAAGAAGAACCTCGTAATCTCAGGCTTTCATTGGTAGCGGATGGTGTCAATCCATTTGGAGAGATGAGATCTGTTTGCTCGGTGTGGCTTGTTTTTGTTATCAACAATAACATTCCTCCGTGGATGTCAATAAAGAGGGAGCACATTATGTTGGCAATGATTGTTCCAGGTATTTTATCATTTGATAGTTATTAATTTACATGTACTTACAAATCTTACAGTAAAATGGTCACAATAATTATGTAATGTTACTGTTCATTCAAGTAGGTAAATATCAAGTTAAAGATATGAATGTATATATTGAGCCTCTTATTGACGAGTTGGTGGAGTTATGGAATGGTGTCACTATGTATGACGTGTCTAGACCAATAGGACAAAGACAATTTCAATTCCATGCAATACTTGTATTGGACAATACATGATGCCCCAGGGCTAACACATTTTTGTGGTATGTTATAGTGAATTCAAGTTGCGCATGATAATTCTAATTATAAAAATCAACATATTTAATAATCCAATTATATCATTATCTTGTAGGTCTTCAAACAAAGGGAAAATTTGCATGTCCAGTTTGTGGTCCAAAGATGAAATCTCGTCATTCAAAAAGTTTAGGAAAGCATGTGTTTGATGAGTACAGACACTTCCTCCACAGGAATCATAAGTATCGAAGTATGGAAAAACATCTTTTCAATGGGAAAGAAGAGACTACATCAAAGCCACGAAGAATGACACCTCGCCTATGGAAGTTGGAATATAATAGAATTAATCGTCGAGGTAATGTCGTTCCACTTAATGGTTTATGTTTGTAATTTATATATTTCTATTGTGATTTTTGTTTACTAATTATGTAATTGATGATCATGAAGGTCGTCAAGGCACTACTGACAACCTTCCAAAGGGACTAAAAAGCTATCCCAGACAATTTAGTAGGTTGCCCTACTACGAGGACCTACAAATTGTGCATTTGTTTGATCTTATGCATGTTGGAAAGAATATAACAGAGACATTGTGGAAAATACTGGATGGAAGGCGTGACAAAGAAAAAATTGTCAAAATTTGTAATGACATTCATGAATCCAATCATGCACTGAAGAATTTCATTCACTCAAATAGCAATAGAGATTAGATTAATATAAGTGCCCTTCCTTGGTTATTAACGGAGCAGCAAAGTGATGCCATAAAAGAAGTCATACGAAAAATTTGATTTCCCACAGGATTTGCTGGGAACATAAGCAATCTCATATCAAAGAAAAGTGAATTTGGGCCAGGGCTCAAAATGCATGATTGGCATACTTTCATCAAGGTAAGTTATGTTCTTCTGTATTTACAATATATTCATAAACTACGTGTACTATTCATTATGTTATGTTAGAAAATAATGAAATGATCGGTTTATAATTACTGCAGTACGTGCTACCTCTATCTCTCCCAGAGCACTTCAACAATAACATCAAACAAGTGATATATGATCTTGGAAAATACATGAGGTAAGCAGTAATATCTGTTCAATTTGTTGTATATATTTATTATATTCGCGATTTGTTTTTCTTGCTATGTAATCTATTGTATATTATTTTGTAAAGTCTCGTATTTATATACTTTTTGTGACTTGAATCTCTTAATGTAGGTGGTTGTCATCTAAAGAAATCCATAAAGAAGATATAAACTATTGGAAGAGAAGAATTCCTCATTTATTGTGTGAAATGCAAAAGTGTCTACCTCCAACTTTTTTCAATGCACAAGAACACTACCTCATACACCAAGTTGAGGAGATTGAATTGTGTGGACCTGCACACACTAGGTCAATGTGGATGGTTGAGAGGCACTTGAAATCTTTGAAGGCTTTGGTTCGACAAAGAGCACATCCTGAGGGTTCTATGGTAGAGGGATACATGGTATACCAGACTATGGTGTACATTACTGAATATCTTCCTAAGTTTGCTTCAAATATCCATGTAGATCGCATTTGGGATCTCGACCCTTTTAAAAAATTCAAAGGGGAGTACTTGATGGGGAAAGGTAGATTGAGGAAAGTGACAGGTAATAAATTATAAGATGTTATTGTAATAAATTATTTCTTAATCTTCAAAATAAATCGGTTGTAAGTCGTCTATTTTTTTTTGGTACAGTTGCTCGAGAGTGGGATGCACTACATTTGTATATTGCAAACAATCTTGATTGGATGACGGTATGGATTGAACGATGTCAACATTCTGGTCACACATTAACATGGGAAGGTGTATCTTCATTGGTTAAAGAAGCTCATCGTAATGGAGATTCTAATGTTACGCAAAGGGAAATAGATTTAGCATATGGTTTAAGAGATTTCCAGGTACGTACAAAATTATTAATCACCCGTATGTTTATCAACTCATGATATAATAATTTTGACATGTTTCACATATTATTGCAGGTTAAACACCACAAGGGTATGTTCTGTAATGGTCAAAAATTTCACGTCAAAGTGTTGGATGACACGAAGAAAACTTGTGATTCTGGAATAACTGCAGTCTTTCAAGTGACTAATATTTCATCTAGAAATGACTTAGATCCTCAAGAGTCGAAAAATCAATACTATGGCATTTTGGATGATATATTTGAGTGCAACTTTAGTTCCTTCAAATTAGTACTCTTCATTGTCAAATGGTACAGGCTACGACTTAATCCAAATGATCCTAATAGAACTGTTATTGAACATGATAATGGATTTACAATGGTTAATACAAGGTCATTTGAGCCAGTTGGGGATGAGCCCTATGTTCTTCCAAGCCAATGTGAACAGGTATTTTACTCAGAGGTTTCACATAAACCGGGTTGGTCATTTGTTGTTAGACATGAACCGAGAGGAAGGCCGATAAAGTATAATGCGATGGAAGAAGAAGATACCGAAGAAGTAGAAGATGATGTAGATGATGATCATGATCGACAATTATTGGATGATGTTCCTGAGACAAATTTTCATGAAGAAGAAGAAGAAGATGATGCTGCTACTGATGATGATGATGAAGATGATGTTGATGTTGATGATGATGATGTTGATGATGATGACAATGACGACGATGACGAGGATGATGATGATGATGACGATGACGAGGATGATGATGATGATGATGATGATGATGATGATGATGAGGATGATGATGATGAAATTTAAAGGTATGCCATCAATCCTTAATGTATTTAATATTCATTTCTTGATAGAAATATATTTGTCTTAAATGGTTACATAGTTTATTCATTATCTATTTAAAAGCTATAAGTGTTATAATGTGTACGTTTTAATGTTTTTAATTTTTATGTGATGCTTATGATGGATGTGATTATGATTATGATGTGATTATGCTCACGATAATTGAATTATATTTTCAGGAAATTGAACCCCTTTCAAGAGCATCCCGCACAGTCTCATCGATCGACAGGTATAAGTCAATACACCTTATAGAAAGTCTATTTAATACACTTATCAATAGTAAGATTGATGTCTTCTAAGATCTCTCCCATTTGCAGGTACCAGCAAATAGGTATTTGTCAGAAGTGTCTTCCTCGAGTGAGGGTAATATAGGAATAGAAGAGGAAAGTGAGACATGCAGTTTATCTAGAATAGGGAGATTAACTAGAGGTCAAAGGACTAGAAGGAAATTCAATAAACACATGAAATTTTTCCTTGCTCAAGGGGGGTCATGTTCTTATGATGATGAGACGAAAGGTGACATCGAGGTGCCCTTGAGGTACCAACATCTACAGAAACATTGGGTACCCAAGGAACTTCCTCCAATAAACATTGATTTTTGTGTTAATGAGAGGATATATCGCATAGCACCATCATCATTACATGGTTTGGGCCTATTTTCTATGGATGGCATAAAGGTGTCTTACAAAAAAGTTTCTGAATTGATGGAGTATGTTGGACCATGTTACGATTACAAAAGTTGGATGCATATTGTTCAATATAAAAAAAGTATGCGTAGGTATGCACTCTCGGCAAATTATATACAACAGCAAGACAATAATCAAAGTAAAAGTGTGGCTATATACATTGATGGAAGGCCAAAAGCAACAGGGAATATTGTGGGTTTTATAAATAGTACACGACTTGGGTCAACTATAAAGCAACCCAATTGCATATTTGAGGCGCGCGAGGGAAATCGTGTATTCATCTGTGCGATAAAATCAATACGTGCAGGGGAAGAGCTTCTTATTGATTACAATTTGAACCGCATAGATACAAACGAGGCTACTATCATGGGGGTGGTACATACTATTAAACCAACTTCTAATCAATGACTCCAACATACCATTTAGTTATTAAATTTTTGGCTAACATTTTTATACTTGATCTTTGACATAGGGGCACAATATGGAGCAACCGCCCGAAGGTGATGGTGACGATATTCCTAGCTCATCTACACATGAGCAGGTAAAATTCATTGTAATTGTGCAAACTAGATAGAAGCAAAATGTTATTTTTTTTAATGTTATTTTCTTCATTGTTTTGGAGTAATTTTGATAATACTAATACTATTGTTGTCACAGAGGGCCGGTGGTCAGAGAGAGGGAAAGCAACCTGCAGTCCCTCAGGAGTCCCCCCTTGTGGACCCTTTTTTTATTGATTTAGCAGAGACCGATGACCCGATCGGTTCCATTAAAAAGCTGCTAAAGAAAATTGGGAAAGAACTTCTACGTTTGGTATCCATACATCCTCAGACTCAGGAAATAAAAGACAGGGCAGCTGAGTTGTTGCGTACTTCTGAAAACTTTAAAGTAAGTATTAATGAAATTTTTAATTATTACAAGAGTTCAATAATGGTTTTTATGTTATGCTCTTTTATGACATTAATTAAAATATGGATGCATTGTCTTTACAGAGTTATTTGCGTAATTTTGAACCCCATTCCCATGATGAGGCCGATATTGCAAGTGGTTCAGGTAGATCACATGTTCCATTCCCCACTTGTGTTTTCCACTGAATATATATAGGAATGATCATAATCATTGACAATACATGCTCGAACAATCTTTTTTTTTAATGCTCTAACAATCTTGTCCACGCTAGTCCACGCGTTCTATATTTATGCATGCTCTAACAATTTTATTCTTCAGCTCCTTTCCATGATGATATGACAACACCGCCTCCATCCAAGATAGCCACAAATGTCTTGCCGACTGCCATGTCAACAACACACAGCCTAAATGCACCAACTGTTGCACCATCTACTGGTACACAAATCCCTCTTTTTCTCTCTTTTGTTATGTGTTTAAGTGTTATGTGTTTACGATGTAGATCCCTTGATTGTGTTTGTGCCATGGGTGCTCTGCACCAATTTATTTCCCTTGAAGTATTATTTCTTGGAGGCATTTGATAATGGTTTTCATTTTTTGCAATAGGAGATGCAACAAGTCCCGATGCAACATCATTTCCTGGATGTTCCCGTGTTCCTAGTACGGGAACGGTGAAGGATTGCGTATTGATCATCAGTGATGATGAAGGCGTTCCCTTAAAAGTATCCAAACTTCCAGGTACTTTAAAGTTATTATTATTCTATAGTGATATAATAGTAATTTAGTTTTTGATCACTCTTCATCGACTAATGATCCCATGATTATTTTGTAGGGAATGATATTTTTTGGCGAAAACTTGGTGACGAGTGTTTGCAGATATTCGGGCCCACCATACGTACATGGTGGAACATCATATCCTAACTAAAACCCCAAACCACTATTTTGATTTCATATCATTGCTAGAATAGTTTTCATTTTCATCAATTTCTTGAACTATATTAAAGGTAGCTTCTCTTCATTTATGAGTCTAACATGTTTTTTTTTACTTAAAAGGTGGAATAACCAAGATAAAAATTTGAAGGATGATCTTGTACATAGTATGACCCAGCTTTTTGGACCTCGTGCATTCGAGAGAAACAAGCTCCTTGAAAGAGCTGGTTTATGTTTGAAGTATATTAGGGACCAGTACAGGAAATATTTAGAGGTTAACCCAAGGCACGAGCGTCCGCCCTGTGTTCTTGAGGCTGAGTGGCAGGGTTTGATTTTGGATGGAAAGTATAAAGCCGACATGAAAAAAGGAATTACGCCAGTAGAGAGTAGAGCAAGGTATGTGATACTTTTGAGAATGTAATTATGTACTAATTAACCTCTAAATTTTTCCTATACTGGTCTCTAACATATTTCAAACTTTTCATAGATTGCCTGACACATCAAAGGCAACAAAGGCAAGATTAGAAAAGCATGGGACACACAAGCTCGGCTCTGGTGGTTTTTCCAAACTTCAAGCACGAGTTGTAAGTATTAGTAAATGAAAACTTGTATCAATTTTTTTATATATTGCAAGGAAATTTTTTTTGATCAAAAAATGCAAGTAAAATTCACCATACCAAGAAAAAATGTAGGGGTTAGAGTTCAATAGATGCCTCACAGAAGAGGACAAGAGAATTGGCTTCCAACAAGGCTATAGAGCCGTGGCTGAACGGCTACGAGCTGAAATCAGTGTGCAAGGTTCAAATAATGATGCATCTGAGCCACAGGTAAATAAGCTAAATGAAATTTATTTCAAATTGAATACTTTACCAATTAGTCTATTTGATGTTAAGTTCTAATATAAAGTGAGTATATCTGTTTTAAGAAAGCAATGATAACAATGTGTAGGATATTGGAATGCAACCTGACAATCCTTCTACACAATCTATGCATAATGAAGGTTCGCATGATGTGCATCCTAGTGGTGGAGGTATACATTTGCTATTAAAATTTTTATATTTAATTACAATTGGTGTTTGGATTAATGTAACATTTTGTATAGCAACTGTAGAGGATCGAGGGGTCGGTGCTCATGAGCATGTTGAGGTTGAGTCTAGACAAAATGATGTGGCTAGATCAGGTAATTAAAGAGCGCCACAGTTATGTTCTTTAAAATAATTAAATACTTGTAACAATTATAATTAAATATTTTAAATTTAACTCTTTTATTTGTTATTGTAGAGGACCCCCCTTTGCAGCAGCATAGGAATTTGAGATCATCAAGAACAAAGAACAAAACAACTGATGAGGGGGGTATTGATGATAACACTGATGCTCCTCTTAGAGCTTACATAGAAAAAAAAATTAGAAAGAGAAAAAAGAAATGATTGTCATCTAAATACCTTAATTGATAATGACTGAATTTTATGTCTCAATGAATTTAATTATGTACTAATGAATGTTCATGAATTATGTGTTTATTTTCATATTGATGAATGTTGTGTGTTAACGAATCTAATGTGTTAATGAATGTTATCATGTGATATTGATTGAATGTTACATTTTATTAATAATTGAAAGAATGAATGAATGTTAGATGTTAACGGGGAATGTAGAGTGATGTTAGGAAGAGGGGGGTGGGGCCAAATGAGCTTCCACCTTCACGTGGTTGGCCCTGTTTAGTAGAGAATATTAAACTATATTCTCGAAACAAAGTGAAGCTCAATAAGATACTAAATGAGTCAAAATGGTTATCAAGGTCCTCTATCCATAAGATACTTGTAGTCAAAATGGTTATTAATAAGATACTTGTAGTCAAAATGGTTATCTAGGTCCTCTATCCATTCCATAAGTTCTTCACCATTCAAACTTCCTCCATAACAAGGAATGTGCTCTAGGTTAGTCATGAAGCCTAGCATGGACTCTCTGTCAGATAGAGCCACTATTTTAGAGCCTTTTTTGTGCATTTCCTTCAAGCACTGTACAGTGTACGGATGTGAAAGGGAGGGCAGACCAGTGTGGAAGTTAGAGTATTTATATCTTATGCTTTGAGAGTTTATTTGGTAGATTCAAGACACCTTATATCAAAGTTATTCCTTTTTCTTATCTGTTGTTCTGTCAAACCCTCATTTTTTGGGTTATTGCATTCAAATGGCCTTAACTTGCAAATAAACCATAGGATATCCTCTGTTCTTTGTAAAATGCAAGTTAAGGGGGTTTATTTTCATATTTTAAAAGCTTTGGAACAGGATACTAAGCCAGAGAATTTCAAGAGCAAGCCCTAGGTCAAGAATCTCAATGTTCTTGACTAGGAGTTGATGGATTATGCAAGATCAGAGGGTAGCGGCAAGTAAAGGACCTCAAACCTTGTTGAATATAGATCTTTAGAGCATGGTGGACATCTTCAAACTCTGATCTTGGTTTCATGAACCCATTTTCAATGCCTTGTTTTGGAACCCACACCCAAAGGCATGCATTAGGTCTGCGGACTCAATAAGGACATTGATATGCTGGAGTGGAGTCAAGGTCTGGGAGTTTGAGGATTATTATAACATCAAAAAGGGTACTCAAAAAACATATAAGTTCATAAGGTCCTTTGTCAAATTGAAGAGTTATTGCTGCAGAATAGGTTTTGGAGACCTACTAGAGTCACTAGGTCTATTTGGACCCGTTTGGACCACGACACATAGTAGCATCTATAGAGAAGAAGTTTGGTATGCAATGGTCTTGAAACCTCCTGAGAAATTCTTGGTATGCATTTGTGTGGTGCAAAAGCTTCGTTGAAAGAGAAAAAGAAGAAAAGAATAGAAATGATTTTTTTTCTTTTTATGTCATATACTGTAACCAACTACTTATAACTTGCAAAAATTATTATAACCATTTGAAATTGAAACTTAGTTTAATGTGAAACTGAGAACTGCTTTATTAGAGCTTTCTGTGATTTAGATTCAGACATCAAGAACATTGTTTGCCTAATATTGTGATTAATGTTTATTTATTAATATCTCATACTGACAAACAATTGATAATTGTAGGGAAAACGTCATTGGGGGTCTTTGAGGATCCACCAGAAGCCAAGGAGAAAATGTATTCAAATGCTAAAGATGGTGTAACAGTCCTTATAGCTGTTGAACCTTGCTGTGTAGATCATCTCCGATTCTCCAAGTTCAACAGTACTGTGGTATTCCTTTGGATACTTCTAATGGTAAATTTCAGACATCAAGTTCTTTTCGTATGAAACTACTACATTTTTAATCTGTAGTTTTAAACTTTTAGTTTATAAATGTTCATCAGCTTTAGTTCGTATGCTGCCATTTCAAGTATGATTAATGAAGTTACCTTTATCACAGGATGAAAGTGAGTAGTCAGCATACTGGTACGGAGCTGGCAGCATTGATACGGTGACTAGGGCATCGTTTAATGGTGGTATTGTGTTTTCCCATATTTAGGGCATCGGCCTTTTGAAGCATTGCCTTCATCTTTCTTAAGTCTGAGTTTTAAGTTTGTTTATCTCTCTCGGCGCTGTTGAAAATACAAATGACAACGTTCTTGTTTGTTTTGCCCTTATATCCCGATGTGATTTCGCGGAGGGTTACGGCGCTGTTGAAAACACAAATGAAAACACAAATCCCTTGTGTAATTGCCACTTGAAGGAGGACAGTCACTGTAAAGACAACATGATAATGTACACTTACAGCCCATGTACATTATCATTGTGTCTTTAGAGTGACTATCCTCATTTGTTGAAGAAGAAAAGCATTAATGTGGCTGAATAGCAATACATTCAAGTAGCAATCACACAAGGGACAGTCATTGTGAGATGTCCTCATTTGTGACTATCCTTACAGTGAGTGTACATTATCATGTTGTCTTTAGAGTGACTGTCCTCATTTGTTGAAGAAGAAAAGCATTAATGTGGTTCAATAGCAATACATTCAAGTGGCAATTACACAAGGGACAATCGATCACTGTGAGATGTCCCCATGTGTGACTATCCTTGTCACAAATGACTATCCTTGTAAAGAAAACATGATAATGTACACATACAATGAGTGTACATTATCATGTTGTCTTTACAGTGGCTGCCCTCATGTTGTATATTCTTCTCTGTAGATGCTACTATGTGCTAGGGAACTTCTTAGAACTGTTGGTATATTCTTACAACTTGTTACACCTGGGATATTCTTCTCTGTAGATGCTATTGTGTGCCATGGTCCAAACAGGCCCATAAATGTGGTTGAATAGCAATACATTCAAGTGGTAATTACACAAGGGACAGTCACTGTGAGATGTCCTCATGTGTGACTGTCCTTGTCACAAATGAGGACATCTCACAGTGACTGTCCCTTGTGTAATTGCCACTTGAAGGAAAAAAGCATTAATGTGGTTCAATAGCAATGTATTCAAGCGGAAATTACACAAGGGATAATCACTCTGAGATTTCCTCATTTGTGACTATCCTTACAGTGAGTTTACATTATCATGTTGTCTTTACAGTGACTGTCCTCATTTGTTGAAGGAAAAAAGCATTAATGTGGTTCAATAGTGATGCAGAGTAGTCAGGGCTTTTAGAATATACAAATATACATCCTTAACTCTCATTCCACCAAGGAAGAAGGAATTCCAATGGTTGAAACGTGAGTTAAGGTCTTTACATCAGTCAAACCCTGAAAATGAGGGTTTGTAAACAATGCACAAAAAATTTGAAATAACTTAGATATAAAATAAAGAGAATCAATCAAACCAACTTCCAAAGCATCAGATGTCACTATTACAACTTCCAGGCAAATTTTATCATCCAACCACCATCCGTACAGCCGTACAGAGTTCGTTTTTCACCAGAAATGCACTAAAACAGGGTTATTTTTATTTTTTATGAAAGCAAAATGATTACAATACTGGTTCTCTGTCTGTCTTCGACCATTTGAAGCCTAAAATAGGCTCTCCAAACATTGGTTCAACCATCTAGGTGGTTAGAATAGTTTATCCAAAAAATGTCAACTTTGCTAAGCAACTTTTAAAGTTGCATTACAACTTTGCAAACAACTTTGCCGAGAAGGTTAAAAATGTGTTGTGAAACTTTAGGAACCTTATTAAAGTTATTTTGGACCTTCAAACTTCTTAAAAACATCTAAAAGACACCTAATAAACACTTACTATGCTCATTTCATCCAAGGACTCAAAAGATGCCCAAGGTTTATAAGTCACCAAGGGGTCTTGTGTCCAACAAGTGGATGTTTATAAGGAGATAAAATCAATCCTTAATATTTATTACAAACCAAGAAAACATCTAAAACTCCTATTCTAATTTATTGCCATTCAAAAAGACTCTGATTTGTCATTCAAAAAGACTCTGATTTGTCAATCAAAAGGACCTTTCACCAGTCAATCCTTCAAAGCTCCAAGGTGAAAATCTTATGTTCCAATTGATAGGATTTGACTCCTTGGCTTCATGGCAACTTCCTTCAATCATGGTGTCTTTGGCTTGCATTAGGGATGCCCCTGCATCAAATAGCAATGCATTCAAGTGGCAATTACACAAGGGACAGTACATGCCCATTAAAGTTGGTGTTTTGTTATCCAGCATGACAATGGAGACAACATACTCTGTGTCAATTTTACTGATCAAATTTCCCTCCGCCAGGAAAAGCAACAATCTGGGTATGATAAGGTGAAATTTTGTAGTCCTTTTGGGTATGATAACAGTTCCAGTTTCCAATAAGATGGTTCATTTTTATAATCTAGCTTCAATTTCTCTTGTGAAAATCTTTTTTTCATTTTATGGGTGGTAAAATATAATTATTATGCTAGAGGTGTGTACTTATGGATGATAATGAAACAAAATGATAAGATTTAAGACTCTTGTTTTTTTTTTTAAATAGCAATTTAAGTTTCCTTCTATTATAAATTACTGTTTTTCTATTTTTTAATGTATCTTTCCAAATCTTTTATATCAATTTTATTTATGAAATATAAATATATTAATAATGTTTTAGTGTTTTTAGGATTAGTTTATATCAATTCTATGTATCATCATTCGTCATTCAATTTTCAGTATTATTAATTTAGACTGTGCAATTGTAGAACTACTCGAATATGGGTTGGATGGATACTCAAGCAGGGGAACCCTCCTAAAATATCTCAAGCAGTGAACTTGGAAAAATGTGTCCTGAAGGAACCCTTTCCATCAGAGAGATAAAAGTACAAACAAGTAAAAGAAGCAGGCTCTGCAAATATGTTTTTGAGAAGAAAAATGATAGATTATTCGAGTATGGTTCATGAGGTATATCTAAAAAGACATTTTTTTTCTTATTATAATAAAATAGGAAGTTGTGAATGTCAAAGTTGAGTGAAACAAAAATTATTTTCATCAAATTTTATTAGGCTTGCTTTTGGGAATAGTTTCTTACAATATTGCTATTAAGATTTTTATTGTGTAGTTTTTAGATTAGGTTTATAAAAGTATATTTCATGAGTAGTGATTCATATTAATCAATTAACGATACTTTTGGAAGGTATTTTCAATGTGTCAAATTTTGATATTTTTACAAGAATTAGATTGTGTAATTTTTTTAATTAAAGTCATTGACTCATATTTCATAAATAATAGTTCTCATGAATCCATCTCTTATAAGATTGAATAGTCTATTTAGGAAGTATTTCTGATAGTATGTCAAATTATGATATTACTATTACCATTAGATTGCATGGCTTTGAAGTCAACCTCATTGACCCATATTCTTCTCTGTAGATGCTACTATGTGCTAGGGAACTTCTTAGAACTGTTGGTATATTCTTACAACTTGTTACACCTGGGATATTCTTCTCTGTAGATGCTACTATGTGCCGCGGTCCAAACAGGCCCATAAATGTGGTTGAATAGCAATACATTCAAGTGGCAATTACACAAGGGACAGTCACTGTGAGATGTCCTCATGTGTGACTGTCCTTGTAACAAATGAGGACATCTCACAGTGACTGTCCCTTGTGTAATTTCCACTTGAATGAGGACAGTCACTGTAAAGACAACATGATAATGTACACTTACAGCCCGTGTACATTATCATGTTGTCTTTAGAGTGACTATCCTCATTTGTTGAAGAAGAAAAGCATTAATGTGGCTGAATAGCGATACATTCAAGTGGCAATCACACAAGGACAGTCACTGTGAGATGTCCTCATTTGTGACTGTCCTTGCAGTGAGTGTACATTATCATGTTATCTTTAGAGTGACTGTCCTCATTTGTTGAAGAAGAAAAGCATTAATGTGGTTCAATAGCAATACATTCAAGTGGCAATTACACAAGGGACAATCGATCACTGTGAGATGTCCTCATGTGTGACTATCCTTGTCACAAATGAGGACATCTCACAATGACTGTCCCTTGTGTAATTCAAGTGGCAATTACACAAGGGACAGTCACTGTGAGATGTCCTCATTTGTGACTGTCCTTACAATGAGTGTACATTATCATGTTGTCTTTAGAGTGACTGTCCTCATTTGTTGAAGAAGAAAAGCATTAATGTGGTTCAATAGCAATACATTCAAGTGGCAATTACACAAGGGACAATCGATCACTGTGAGATGTCCTCATGTGTGACTATCCTTGTCACAAATGAGGACATCTCACAATGACTGTCCCTTCTGTAATTGCCACTTGAATGAGGACAGTCACTGTAAAGACAACATGATAATGTACACATACAATGAGTGTACATTATCATGTTGTCTTTACAGTGGCTGCCCTCATGTTGTATATTCTTCTCTGTAGATGCTACTATGTGCTAGGGAACTTCTTAGAACTGTTGGTATATTCTTACAACTTGTTACACCTGGGATATTCTTTTCTGTAGATGCTACTGTGTGTCGTGGTCCAAACGGGCCCATAAATGTGGTTGAATAGCAATACATTCAAGTGGAAATTACACAAGGGACATTCATTGTGAGATGTCCTCATGTGTGACTGTCCTTGTCACAAATGAGGACATCTCACAGTGACTGTCCCTTGTGTAATTAAGTATTGTGGGGAAGTATTCTAAATAACCAAAGCCGCTAACAATAAATTCAACACAGATATGTCCTCATTTCTGGGTATTTTAGCTCTCTAACAACTGAATACCAGATTAAATAATAATGACAAAAGAAAAATAAACCCAACGTACTCAGAAATTGTAGCTGTGATTTTGCGGAGGGAATCTCTCTCGGCGCTGTTGAAAACACAAATGACAACCCGCTTGATTTCGCGGAGGGAATCTCTCTCGGTGCTGTTCAAAACACAAATGACAACCCGCTTTTTTCAAAACACAAATGATAACCCACTTGATTTCGCAGAGGGAATCTCTCTCGGCGCTGTTGAAAACACAAATGACAATGTTCCTTTTTTTTTCTGCACTTATATCCCGACCAACATAAGGTCCATTTGTAATACAACATGATAATGTACACTTACAGTGAGTGTACATTATCATGTTGTCCTTAGAGTGACTATCCTCATTTGTTGAAGAAGAAAAGCATTAATGTGGCTGAATAGCAATACATTCAAGTGGCAATTACACAAGGGACAGTCACTATGAGATGTCCTCATTTGTGACTGTCCTTACAGTGAGTGTACATTATCATGGTGTCTTTAGAGTGACTGTCCTCATTTGTTGAAGAAGAAAAGAATTAATGTGGTTCAATAGCAATACATTCAAGTGGCAATTACACAAGGGACAATCACTGTGAGATGTCCTCATGTGTGACTGTCCTTGTCACAAATGAGGACATCTCACAATGCCTGTCCCTTGTGTAATTCAAGTGGCAATTACACAAGGGACAGTCACTGTGAGATGTCCTCATTTGTGACTGTCCTTACAGTGAGTGTACATTATCATGTTGTCTTTAGAGTGACTGTCCTCATTTGTTGAAGAAGAAAAGCATTAATGTGGTTCAATAGCAATACATTCAAGTGGCAATTACACAAGGGACAATCGATCACTGTGAGATGTCCTCATGTGTGACTATCCTTGTCATAAATGAGGACATCTCACAATGACTGTCCCTTCTATAATTGCCACTTGAATGAGGACAGTCACTGTAAAGACAACATGATAATGTACACATACAATGAGTGTACATTATCATGTTGTCTTTACAGTGGCTGCCCTCATGTTGTATATTCTTCTCTGTAGATGCTACTATGTGCTAGGGAACTTCTTAGAACTGTTGGTATATTCTTACAACTTGTTACACCTGGGATATTCTTCTCTGTAGATGCTACTGTGTGCTGGGGTCCAAACGGGCCCATAAATGTGGTTGAATAGCAATACATTCAAGTGGCAATTACACAAAGGGACAGTCACTATGAGATGTCCTCATGTGTGACTGTCCTTGTCACAAATGAGGACATCTCACAGTGACTGTCCCTTGTGTAATTGCCACTTGAATGAGGATAGTCACTGTAAAGACAACATGATAATGTACACAAGTACCGTGAAGGTAGTTGCAAGTTACGGCTATTTCATTGCATACCCGAAAAAATGAAGATGTTACGCTCCACAAAATGTTTGTGCTTGAAAGATGAACAAATAAAATTAAACTTCTAAATAACCAGAGCCGCTAACAATAAATTCAACACAGATATGTCCTCATTTCTGGGTATTTTAGCTCTGTAACAGCTGAATACTAGATTACATAATAATGACAAAAGAAAAATAAACCCAACGTACTCAGAAATTGTAGCTGTGATTTCGCGGAGGGAATCTCTCTCGGCACTGTTGAAAATACAAATGACAACGTTTCTCTACATTATCATGTTGCCTTTACAGTGACTGTCCCTTGTGTAATTGCCACTTGAAGGAGGATAGTCACTGTAAAGACAACATGATAATGTACACTTACAGCCCGTGTACATTATCATGTTTTCTTTAGAGTGACTATCCTCATTTGTTGAAGAAGAAAAGCATTAATGTGGCTGAATAGCAATACATTCAAGTGGCAATCACACAAGGGACAGTCACTATGAGATGTCCTCATTGTGACTGTCCTTACAGTGAGTGTACATTATCATGTTTTCTTTAGAGTGACTATCCTCATTTGTTGAAGAAGAAAAGCATTAATGTGGTTCAATAGCTATACATTCAAGTGGCAATTACACAAGGGACAATCGATCACTATGAGATGTCCTCATGTGTGACTATCCTTGTCACAAATGAGGACATCTCACAATGACTGTCCCTTGTGTAATTCAAGTGGCAATTACACAAGGGACAGTCACTGTGAGATGTCCTCATTTGTGACTGTCCTTACAATGAGTGTACATTATCATGTTGTCTTTAGAGTGACTGTCCTCATTTGTTGAAGAAGAAAAGCATTAATGTGGTTCAATAGCAATACATTCAAGTGGCAATTACACAAGGGACAATCGATCACTGTGAGATGTCCTCATGTGTGACTATCCTTGTCACAAATGAGGACATCTCACAATGACTGTCCCTTCTGTAATTGCCACTTGAATGAGGACAGTCACTGTAAAGACAACATGATAATGTACACATACAATGAGTGTACATTATCATGTTGTCTTTATAGTGGCTGCCCTCATGTTGTATATTCTTCTCTGTAGATGCTACTATGTGCTAGGGAACTTCTTAGAACTGTTGGTATATTCTTACAACTTGTTACACCTGGGATATTCTTCTCTGTAGATGCTACTGTGTGCTGGGGTCCAAACGGGCCCATAAATGTGGTTGAATAGCAATACATTCAAGTGGCAATTACACAAGGGACAGTCACTGTGAGATGTCCTCGTGTGACTGTCCTTGTCACAAATGAGGACATCTCACAGTGACTGTCCCTTGTGTAATTGCCACTTGAATGAGGACAGTCACTGTAAAGACAACATGATAATGTACACAAGTACCGTGAAGGTATTTGCAAGTTACGGCTGTTTCATTGCATACCCGAAACAATGAAGATGTTACGGTCCACAAAACATTTGTGCTTGAAAGATGAACAAATAAAATTAAACTTCTAAAGAACCAGAGCCGCTAACAATAAATTCAACACAGATATGTCCTCATTTCTGGGTATTTTAGCTCTGTAACAGCTGAATACCAGATTACATAATAATGGCAAAAGAAAAATAAACCCAACGTACTCAGAAATTGTAGCTGTGATTTCGCGAAGGGAATCTCTCTCGGCACTGTTGAAAATACAAATGACAATGTTTCTCTATATTATCATGTTGCCTTTACAGTGACTGTCCTTTGTGTAATTTCCACTTGAAGGAGGACAGTCACTGTAAAGACAACATGATAATGTACACTTACAGCCCGTGTACATTATCATGTTGTCTTTAGAGTGACTATCCTCATTTGTTGAAGAAGAAAAGCATTAATGTGGCTGAATAGCAATACATTCAAGTGGCAATTACACAAGGGACAGTCACTGTGAGATGTTGTCATTTGTGACTATCCTTACAGTGAGTGTACATTATCATGTTGTCTTTAAAGTGATTGTCCTCATTTGTTGAAGGAAAAAAGCATTAATGTGGTTCATTAGCAATGTATTCCCAGCATCTGTACCTGCATCTCTCTTATATACTACAAGTTACTTGCCATCAGAAATTGCAGTTCCCTCACGTGACATTGATGGTGAAGTGTTCTTTTCAAAACCATCATCTGTGGTTACCAATGCTCCTGTTTTAGGCAATAAGTTTGTTGCATTCCATGAGCCATTGGTCAAGTTTCTTCTATGAGCTTCTGATGCCTCAAAATCTAAGCAGCGCCTACGCATGCCTCGTTGTGGTTGATTATCATTTTGTACATGAATTATAATGAGTAATCAGTTTTGGGCCTTGGAATCTTGTATGTAACATGCACAGGCATTTCATGGCTAAATGAATCTATTTAAAAGCATCAACTTTTCTTACATGATGCTGGATACATAAGTAGAACAAGCGTATATGAAATTGGAAGCAATCAGAAATCCACAATGACATATTATTTAGAGTACTCTTCAGTTTAAGTAATAATGCATATATTGACACTGTAAAGACAACATGATAATGTACACTCACTGTAAAGACAACATGATAATGTACACTCACTGTAAGGACAGTCACAAATGACGACATCTCACAGTGACTGTCCCTAGTGTAATTGCCACTTGAATGTATTGCTATTCAGCCACATTAATGCTTTTCTTCTTCAACAAATGAGGATAGTCACTGTAAAGACAACATGATAATGTACACTCACTGTGAGTGTACATTATCATGTTGTCTTTACAGTGACTATCCTCATTTGTTGAAGAAGAAAAGCATTAATGTGGCTGAATAGCAATACATTCAAGTGGCAATTACACTAGGGACAGTCACTGTGAGATGTCGTCATTTGTGACTGTCCTTACAGTGAGTGTACATTATCATGTTGTCTTTACAGTGGCTGTCCTCATTTGTTGAAAGAAAAAAGCATTAATGTGGTTCATAAGCAATGTATTAAATTAATTTTTTTTTTTTAATCCACCCACGGGCGTCGCAATTGCGACGGAAACCCATCGCAATGCGATGCAGGCGCCCGTTGCAATTGCTTGGGAGGTCCGTCGCGATTGCGACGGCCCTCCGAAGCCATGCGACGGGGGGGTGACGGCCATGCCGCTTCTTAAATCTTAGCCACATTGCGACGGATAGGTGTCGCAATTGCGACGGCTACCCATAGACGTCGCAATTTGCGACTAAAAAATAGCGACGTCTATGGGTGTTGCTATTGCGACACATAGCTGTCGCAATTGCGACACATAGCCGTCGCAAAATGACCCCAAATGTATTAGTGAGTCTAGATAGGTTTAGTTAGGTCTATTTGGACCTAATAGGTCCTAATACATCTAATTGGTCAGAGTAATGTTGGCTAAAGACCTAATACCTATCTAATTGATCCTAATAGGTCCTAGTTAGGTCTACTTGGTCCTAATAGGTCTAGTTAGGTATTTAAGTAGAGAAATGACTTAGACATGTACCTTATTTCCTAATATGACCTAATGTGACCTATTAGGACCTAATATGACCTAGAGTTTCTTAAGAGGTCATGGGTAACTTAAGTGGTCCTTGATTGTCTTAAGGGGTCGTGGGTAACATAAAAGGTCCTAAGGGGTCCTAGGTTACATTAATGGATCCTTGTATACATATAATGGGTCTTCAGGATCTGAAAAAGTCATATATATGTCTTTCTTAAAATATCATAAGGGATGTATAATGGTCCTAGACTACATCTTAAGGGGTCGTGGGTAACAATGAGTCCTATATATGTGTCTTAAGGGGTTGGGGGTAACATAAGAGGTCCTAAGGGATCCTACATTTCATTAGTGGATGATCCTTGTATGATATTAATTAAATCTAAGATGTACATAAATGTGTCAGTCATGCGCAAAAAAATAAACATCCAAAAAAAATGTAACAATTTTTTTTTATAAAGAAAATGATATGCTAAGAGCTGACTACAATGTTAGTTGTAATTCATCACCGCCCCCCTAGGTGAAATCTAGGATCAAGTGGTTAACTAATGTAAGAAGAGTCAGACCTCAAAAATGGGAACCCTAGTATATACAGTTTCCATAGGGACTAATGTTCAAGGTGCATTCCGAGTGTCTAGGGCATAAGTCTTTTTCCTAATCAACTAATTGGTTTGATAATGAAAGGAAGCAATCATCTTAAGGATCATTTTTCCAATTGACTAAATTCCTAATGTTGATTAATGCTAGGCTCATTTTCACCAACTACCGAAAGAATAAAATAAAACATTAACTTAACATATATGATACTTTTTTAAAAGTTAAATCCATTAACACCAAAAATACTATGACAAATTTGGTCCCTATTTAACTCAATGCCCTTAAGGAGATCTAACAATTGTGTCTTCAAACATACCCAAATTTACATTAATAAGAAGATGCCAATAAAAGAAATCCCCTAACTCAACTCTAATAACCTTAGCTTATTAACTATTAAAATAATCGAATAACACTATACTTAACCCATGATCCTAGGTTCCTTCAACTAAAAGTTGAAATAACCCCTAAACAATATGACACTAATTTCATCTTAACTTATTGTTAATCAGAATTACTAATGTAGTTAGGAATCAATAATTATGGAATGATAAAATAACATAATTACCACATAAAATATTTGTCTACAACTAGAAGATACCCCTTCCTATAAAACACTACAACTCTAAGTCTCCTAGACCCATTACCCCTCTATCCTTAATTTACATATACTAATTACATATACTAATTTATGAGAAGGGAATGGCAAAAGAGATATAACCAAATAAATAAAAAAATAAAACATTAACTTAGCTAGCTAATGCATCATAGCTAAATCTAATTACTCTAATCATAATTATTACTTAGCAAACATTTTCTGTAACTAGTTACTTTATTCCAAACAAAATACAATTAGAAAAAAAACAACACATCCTAACTCCCTACCCAACTCTATACACCTATCAACTCCATGGCTCCTACACCTACCACCCATCAAGTCTCCCCTCATCCCAAGGCCTAGAAAAGCACAAGGGAGAGGCATGGCCTTATTAAATGGTAAATGAAATATGAATAAAGGAACCAAAAGGGTACGTAGGGAAAGGGTAGAGGAGTATGTCAGATTTGGGGAGAAGGGAAATATGTCCACTAAATGATATTCTTCCCAAACAACAAAAATCTTCCATAACCATTAAATAATGCAGATTTCAACAAGGGAAGGTACGCATGGAAAAGTGCAAAGTGGGTTGACTTGCCCATCAATCAAGTACTATTTCCAGCTTGGGGAAGAGAGAGATATGGGCGCAGGTCTTGAGGGAAGACTTAATCATTTCAAAAGCATGAAGACATGCTCTCATTTAAGTTTCCCTCTCACTTACAACCTCAAATCCTACGTAGGGGGTAGGATAGGATTATTTAATGCTAAAAAAAACACATAAAGAAGAGACATAGTCTTAGCGTGGGTCCCACTAGCTTTGTTAGATTAGAGGAGGACTTTAAGGCATTATTTTAAACATTATATAGTTAGAAATTTGTGATAATAGCTAGTTTAGGATAGGTGTTAGTTTTAAGTAAATTTTTAATTAGTGTCTTAATGGGACTAAAAGGTATATTCTCTGTGTAGTATGGGAATAATATTATCCCCATACATTTTCCAGGGAGCAAAATTTCTCTTTAAAATTCTGGAAGTGTCTATTTTGGAGAACGTGGTTTTCATCATATTTTCTTATTTTGCTTACATTGAGTTATTGAGTGCATTAATATATAGATTGATATGTTATGGAGGTTGATACATAAAGTGTTAAGTAAGAGGTTCTCCAATAGCATCATTCATATTATTATCCCATGTTTCTTACTACAATTGAAGAGAGAAAAGCATAGAAATAGGTTCATTTGAGTTTGATTATACAACTATGACAATTCTTCAAACTATAATAAAGATTTTACTATATCCATGCATAAGCTAACCTTTGGAAGACATTGAAAACTATCATATTTCATTCTTATCATCTTGAATATCATTTCATGAAAATAACTCCACTATCTTAGGAAGCAAATTCTAATAGGCATGATAGAAATGAATGGCATTTTCATTATAGTCATCTTATCAAATTCATTACAAAATTTCTATGATGAAGGAGCATTCACATTCCATTTATATAATACAATTTGAAGGAGATGTTCAATGAGAGATCAACATATCATAACAACTTCACTTCACAAAGGACCCAAGAATGGGTAACAACTTTACAATTTACAACAAAAGGAGGAATCTTCCTCAAGATCAACAATGCAACAACACATGAGGATTTGATACAAACACATCAAGGAGGGGATTTCTTCAAGCTTTTTCCACATGAATCTTTGGCTTCCATACCTGCAATAAAAGGAGAGAGAACCATGGGTGCTCACCACCCAACCTAGCTCTCTTATGAGACCACCCCCAAGCTTGGAGAACCAAGGATAACGGGGTGCAACAAAACAACAAGATGCTCACAATTTTACACACATGCAATCACAACAAGTTACTCCCTCCAAGTCTACACAAATGAACTTTGCAATCTCATTGAAGAAGGGTGAAGGTGGGCTTTTCCAATGGGAGAATGCCATTGCTTCCACAAATTCCTCAACAAGAATATCTCATTGCCTCTTCAAGGCTACAAATCCATCTTACATGCACAACAATGTTTATCAACATCTTCATGATACAAAGATTGCAATGGCTTCATGGTGCCCATACACCATGAATTTTTTCCCTCTTCTCCAAGAGAAGAGACTCTCACCTCATGGAGAGCCCAACTAACCCCTTCACCCAAGGCCACTTCTTCCTCTTCTTAAAGAGGTGAGTAATGTCATACTCCCATAACATGAACACCCTCATTCAAGAAAAACAAAACAAAAAGGAAAAGGATGAATCCAACATCAAATTCTCTTCCCATACAACACAATAGCACAACATGGATATACTTCAATCACATGAAAGAGCAAGAACACAAACTAATCTATTGAGCAAAAACAAGAAAACCTCCATGGAAATGAAAGACCTACCTTCACAAGTGTGATGGCAATTGATAGTTGAGAAGAGCTAATCCACTTGTTCCCCTCTTTCCAAAACCCTAAAGTCTCTAAAATTAGAGAGTGGGTGAACACCCTCTAATTCTATCAAGGGCCTCTAAAAAGGCCCCAAATTCTACCCACCCACCAATCATAAATGTAGTCTTGACTCTATGGTCTACTTGGTTTTCCTTGTCCCCCCATGATTAATGCTTGATTGGAAGGAAAGGTGAAGTTGGGTAAGGGTCAAGATCCATCAAATCTCGTAGGTAAGGGTAAATGGGTCCAAAAAAGGGTTGCCAAAGTCTCTAGGGGGTTTAGGATATTCTCAAAACCTTCCTAACCCATACCCCTAACATTAAGATACTTAAATAATGCCAAAAATGACCCCTAGAACCTCTTATTGGCCTCTAGAAGTGGCTAGAATAAAATAAATTTAAATGAGCACATTACGAGTGTCAAGTGACACTAACAATTACACATTACCTACAAATGCCATGAATGACAACACGAAGCTAACTACTAATGCACATGAAAATTCACTTTTACGACAAGTTCACATTACAGTGAGGCTTTGTAATCCCACATTGGACTAAGCCTTGGCTTACTTAGTTCACATGTGTTTAACCTTGGTTCTCCAATAATTCCCATGGTTCTCTTACCTGCACACTTCACATCGAGCATCAGTAGTTCAAGATGATAACATTACATGAAATATACATATTCAATTTCCTATTTAGTATCGTAACTCAATATGTTTAATTCAATTCAAATTACCAATTTCTATTCAATGATATCCAAACATCATAAGTACATAAATCGTCAGGTGCAATAGTCAAATCTAAACATGAATAATTCATTTTACCAACCATGTATAATCAAAATCAAGACGTACTCTAGATCCACATCCACACATACATAATATAATAATCACCATCAAAATATCGTATCTCGAGTCTCTATCAAAATAGATCAACAAGTGTATCAATGTATCAAAATGCAGAAAGAAAAGATGCTATGATGGGTCGGGGTGAGGCCTCATAGTGTCCTAAGACAACCTAAGATATGTTAATGGGTCTTGATGATCTGAATGGGTCATAGATGTCTTAAAATGTCATAAAGGATGTATAATGGTCCAACAATGTTAATGGGTCGTAGAGGCATGATACAATTTGTTTAAGGTATCTTAGGTTACATTAATTGATACTAGTATGTCTTAAGGGTTCTTGCGGGCAACAATGGGTTCACATATGTATTAACAGAAGCTAAGATAGATGAATGTGTCATAGGATATTTTAATATATAATAATGGTTCGTATGGGTCTTAAGGGGTCCTATGTGTCAAGTAAGATGTCCTAATATGTATTATAAGATCTTGAGATTCATAAAGGATCCTAAGTGTCTTAATATGTCGTAAGAGAGGAATAAGGGTCCTAGAAACTTATTGCACTACAATTTTTTAATGTTTTCTAACATACTACTAGATCATTTTCAAAAATTGGACTACAATTTTCTAATATTTTTACAAACTAAAAATTATAAATAAAACAAATAGCTAACTTTAATAAGTTTACTAAAAATGCATGAAAATACATGTGTGTGTGTGTGTGTGTGTGAGAGAGAGAGAGAGAGAGAGAGAGAGAGAGAGAGAGAGAGAGAGAGAGAGAGAGAGAGAGAGAGAGAGAGAGAGAGAGAGAGAGAGAGAGAGAGAGAGAGAGAGAGAGAGAGATAAATTCTTAATAATTACAACTTTAAACTTAAAATTTAGCATTTTCTAACTCCAATCTTAATGTTTCTAACATTTCTACTATGGTTTCTAATGTTTTATAGATATTTTCTAACAGGTGCTAACAAACTACTATGATTTTCTAAAATTTTCTAACATATTATAACATTTATATACTACGATTTCTAATATTTCTATTATTTTCTAATATTTAATTATGATTTTCTAACATTCTATTATTAATTTCTAACATATTACAAATTTCTAACATTTATAGAAATTAAAAATTATTTAAAACAAATAACTAGTTAAAATAAATACAAAACATATTATTTACAATAAAAAATAAGAAAAATATGTGTAGCTGATACTGCTAGGAAATTGAGGAGGTCGACGAAGCTTGAGAGACGCTAGTGTGCTGGCGTGGTGATGTAGTTTGCTCCAAGCCTAGGGGTCCACAAATCACTATAGTGAAAATGATAGTTTAAAAAATGAAATGCTGGAAATTTATAAGAAATCCGGCCCTAAATGGCTTTGTGCGAAGTATATACTTCTCACGAAGCAATTTAGGGGTCTTCGTGTGAAGACCCCTATGTGGGGTCTTCATGCAAAGTATCTCGAGGACTTTGGGTGAAGTATTTACTTCACACAAAGGCAGGAAAATTTTTTTGTTTTGCGATTTCATGATTTCCTTCATCCCTAAAAGTGGGACACAACTTCGTGAGTTAACCCCTCTTCTAATCTTTGCATAATTAGATTTGTACTTAGGAACTCTTGTAGGACATCTAAATGCAAAATGACCTATCTTATCACATGAGAAACATTTCAAAGGTAATTTGCCTTCAAATTTTCCCTTAGCTATTTCTTTTCTTCTAGCTATCAATGCAACAAGTTCTTCCATCTTCTTTTCTTCTTCCATTATCTTCTCCCATTCCTTAGCATACTCACCAAGCTCTTCTTTCAAGTCTTCTTTGCTTGTGCTCAGAAGTGCAGATACTTTCTTGTGTGTTGATGCCCTAAATGCAGATTCAACTTTAGGTGTAGCTTCTCCTAATTCTGAAGCTTCAAAGGTAGTTAGCTTTGTAATCAACATTTCTCTGCTAAAGTTTGGAGTTAGGGGTATAGTTTCTTGAATAGACATTTCCTTGAAATTGTAAGGAGGAGTTAGAGATCTGAGAATTTTTGCAATGACTTCATCTTCATCATAAGTACCTCCACAATTTTTTATTCCAACTATAGCTTGTATAACCCTTTGAACATAGGCCCTAATGCTTTCATCTTCATTCATTTACAACTTCTCCATCTTTGTCTTCCAATTTTTCAACTTTTCTTGTTTGGTATACTTGTCTCCTTCAAAAAGTGCCTCTAGTCTATTCCAATTATCATGTGCCGAATCCAGATCTTTAATTTTAGTAAACTCACCTTCAGATAGTACACTAATCAGTGCTTCTCTTGTGACCATATTGCATGAAAATAGCTTCTTTTCATCACCAGTGGTTGACCCCAAGTCATTCTCAGCCTTCAGAGTTTCCTTCTTTACAATCATCCAACAGTCTATGCCCAAACATAGAAAATGTGTTTTCATCTTGTTTTCCCAACTGTTGAAGTTTTTTAGATCAAACATAGGACTATCCTTCCTATAGAATGTCATTTTCCAAGATCACCTCAAGATATCTAGATTTTTCTCTAAGGACCACAAGCTCAAGTACAAATAGTTAGGAATAATAGTCCACAATACAACTAAGAGAGGGGGGGTGAATCAGTTGTATGATAGAATATTATATTTCATACTTTTAATCTTATTAATATCAGATTCAATGAATGCCAACATAATAACATAAAATTTTGGTTTTGGGGAATCCTTGTTAAAGGTAAAAACCACAGTGGGCATTAGCATCGATAAATGATGTACTGAGAGTATAATAATCCTTGTTAGAAGATATAGCCCTATTAGGTGCTTATTGAAACATTACAGTACATAGTCCTTATTAGAGGATAGACCCTGTTAAGAGTTAAGAACAAGAGAGGAATCACTACCCAAAGAAGGTTAAATCCACCTTCAGAACTCACTAGTTCACAATAGGTGTATATAAAGAAATACACAATCTTTGAACTATTTACCAGCAACTATCTTTGCTTGATCAGTTCTAATGAAGTCCACTAGTAATCCTTTGCTTTATATATAGCAGACACAAGCTCATAGATTTGTCAATCACCTTATCTGACATATATCCCATCCATATCTTTTCCAAAGAAAATACCTTTCATTTATGCCTTATTACAATTTACGAATGATAGGTCGGCCCATGAGGCTTTTCTAAATAAAAATAATTACATAAACCCTTTCTAAGATACACACAGTATCTAAAATAAGTCTACAATGATTTTATTACAATGATTAAGGCCTGAAATCCTTGATTTAAGCTTTCCAAACATAACACACACTTTATTCCCTGAGTCAGCTTCAGAATAAACCATCACCAAAGAACACACTACATATGATGTCACCAATCATTTTGTATCTTGTGTTGACCAATGAACATTCATCATTAACTCTTCCATCATTTTTCAAGTTCACATACCTTGAATCCAATCCCTCTAAAAGCTATATCAAAAACTCAGAGGCTAACACTGTGAATTCTCACTGTCACAGTTCAGTGACTAGTCTTTACCAAAATAATTG
The DNA here is from genome assembly GCA_027943335.1 of Chamaecyparis obtusa. Taxonomy (NCBI): domain Eukaryota; kingdom Viridiplantae; phylum Streptophyta; class Pinopsida; order Cupressales; family Cupressaceae; genus Chamaecyparis; species Chamaecyparis obtusa. The sequence continues at coordinate 148,406 of BSBK01012499.1, read as the reverse complement.
TAACTATCTCACTATGAAACATTTAATGATGTGATATCAGATATAAGATCACAACATCCATCTAAACTATAAATTTACTTTGTAGCATCTAGAATGTCCATATAGTATCCATACACTACAAATGCTAGTCTGGTTCCTTCATAGATGCATATATTGACAGCAATGACAAAACACAAATGAAAAAAGTATGAGTGCCCATTTCGTAACATAGTGATTAAACATATAGAATGTCTCAATCACCACCCATGCATTAGCAATATCCATCATGATGAAAGTGGTTTTTTCCTTTATGTTTGTGGAGGCTATGTCTAGGAACACATCTCTTGAGGTGGCATGGTTTCCAAGATCTTAGATGATCTTCTTTGACTGGTTATGTGTGTTTCCTGCTTGGACCATTTGGAAGATTGGTTATGCGATCGATGACCATTGGGAGTTAGCTTGTGTGGTCTTGTCTCATTTTTTTTGGCCATTAGACCTATTTTAGAACCTTCTCCTATGAGCACATACGGATTGGATGGACCATTTCAAAGTTGGAGTTATTTTCCTTGTTGTTAGAGCCGTATTTTCCTACTTTTTGTGTGATGATTGCACATCGTGTATCCATTGATCCTTAATGAGTCAGCCTTTGTACTCTAAAATAATTTAAGATGACCTAAAATAATATCTTTTCCCAAGACCACAGATTCTAATTAGTTATGAGTTGGGAGTTATGACCATTTTCCTTGGGTATCAATTTTCAGCCTATTTCATGCGAAACATGAAGTTTTTCATCTTGTACAATCCTGTATGATGAGATGCGATCTTTCTAAGCTAGCGACATCTTCTTGGATCATATGTGGACTTAAATATGGCTTCACATCTAGTTTTGTTCATTCTTTACTTAGTTTTTTTTTACTCTTCCAGGCTTGACCTATAATGTTTTTTTTTACTCTTATAGTCAGGCATAATGAATGAAATTCTATTTTGAAGCATTATATTATTGTATTTTCTTGTAGTTGATGATGTTATAAGTGCTAGTGTAGGTTTGGACTACCCTTTTTGGATCCTCCATCGCTATCCTGCATCAAATGGTATAGGAGCTTGAAGATTTTGAGTGTGTATATAAAGTGCCAAAGGTGAGGCAGTTTGCACCAGGACCTTGGGTTGAAGATGCCTCCAAGGAGAGATGATTTGATTTGAGAGATGAATATTTCCTTGAGTGAATGATCATTGAATTAAGACAAGTTTTGAAGAAGGATAGTAGATCACTAACTGTATACAGGCAACTAGAATCTTGCAATCAGATCACCGAACAGAGGCAGTTGCACTTTGAAAGGAACTTGATGGATAAGTTCACTTAGTTTTGGCCTAAATTCAATCTGATGATTCAAGAAATGATGAACTCTCATTGGAAGAAATTTGTATGGCTGATTAAGAGGATTATTAAGAGAAAAATAAACTTTGATGTTAAGGAAGTGGTGAAGGATGACTTCACAAAAGATAATAAGGTATGTGTTGGTTTTCATGAATAGATGCATGGATTTGGCATGAGAATTGTAAAGCATCTAGTTGGCCTTGATCTGATTGTTGTTAGTGAAGAGTTACTTTTTTTTTAACACCTTTGTGATGGTGTTATTTTTTACTTACTTTTATTCGGTGTTATGGTGCAGATCTTATTTGCTAGTCATGGACTTGAATTGCTGGTTGATAGTAATGAGTATTATGATGAGTTGCAAAGATCAAATGCTGATGATTAGGGATTTCATATTGATGTGGATCTAAATTTGGATCTACTTATTGGGGAGTTGGATACTCTTGTTTTTGAGATGGGTTGTTGTGATTAGTGGTATGATAATTGGATTGTTGAGATTCATATGATCCTGATGTTTCAGTGGATGAAGCATAGATGGTTGATTTTCTAATTTTTTCTCTTGTCCTTGATGGATTGGAAGCCTTTGGTGAAGATGAATTTCATTGCAGATGAATATTTTGAGATTAAAGTATGGAACATACTTTCTATTTACCTTGGTAGTTTAATGTAGGAGCATTTTGGGTTCCTAAAGGTCTTTTTAAGTCTTCGAGGAATTCCCTGTCAGAAGGATACAATACTTTGTTTTGGATAGCTTTCTGAGTTTTTGTATTGTGGTGATCAGTGGAGATCTCTTGCATGTGTGATGAAAGGGGATTGTTCCTTTATGTTTGTGGAGGCTATGTCTAAGAACACATCTCTTGAGGTGGCATGGTTTGGGAGATCTTGGATGATCTTCTTTGATGGGTTCTGTGTGTTTTGTGCCTAGACCATTTGGAAGATTGGTTATGCGATCAATGACCATTGGGAGTAAGCTTGTGTGGTCTTGGGTCATGGTTGTTGTACCTTGGACCTATTTTGGAACCTTCTCCTATCATCACATAAGAATTGGATGGACCATTTCAAAGTTTGAGTTGTTTTCCTTGCTATTAGAACCGTATTTTTCTACTTTTTGTGTGCTGATTACACATCATGTAGTCGCCGATCCTTAATGAATCAACCTTTTCTCTCTTAGGGCCTTTAAGAGGACCTAAAATAATATCTTTTACCAAGAAGACAAATCCTAATTCATTATCTGTTGGGAGTCATGACCGTTTTCCTCGGGATAATTCTTCCAGGTTGAAGCGATTATTTCGATGTCATTACCATCGACAATTCAACAACTACTGATGTCGCAATTTCAATGGATATTTGATGTGTCATATTATCGATGAAAAAACTTTGGCAACCATTATGGTCAATTGGTCAACCAATTGGCGTCTAATAATCAACTAAACCTCGTCAAAAGACAAGCTAAAATTTACTAGTGAAACTTGGTCAAATTTTAAGCTTAATTATTTTGTTTTTTCAAATTGATTAGAGTTTTCAAGTTTGATTTAAAACTTATAAATTGATTTAATGATCAAAGTTTGATTTAATTTTTAAAATTTAATTTAAATATTATAAATAGATTTAATTACTAAACTTTGATATAGTTTTTGAAATTTGATCTAATTATTATGACTTAAGTATTAATTTGATGTAATTATTAAAGTATGATTTAAAAAATTATAAATTGAGTTAATTATGAAAGATGAATTAAATTTTAATGTCTAATTAAACTATTAAATTAAATCATTTAATATAGTTCATAATTTAATAGAAAATAATATAAATGTTTAAGTCTATATAAACAAAGCCGAGAGCATCATAGTTCCTACCAAAATATGAAAAATAAATTAATTGATTTTGAAATCATGAAATAGTGTACCAAAAGTTATATATAATTTTATATTTGATATTTTGAAATTGAATGTAATTTGAAACACAATTTAATAGTGATTTTTATTTTTTTTGTATTTTTTAAATAACTTTTTTCAAAATAAATTAGTTAATTTAAAAAATGCTTTCAATTATTAAAATATACACTATGAACACACACACATATATTTTCTAGTTTTAAATTATTGATAGTTTTAAAGTATTTAAATCTGGCTTAAGTTTGTAGTGTGACATAATTTTGAAGCTTGACTTCTTTATCATACGTTGACTTTGTTTAAGATATTTCTCTTTCATTGTAAAATTAAACTAAATTTATACATTTTTAATGGATTTGTATTCATTTTTCATTTTTTTGTAAAATTTAACTTTATTTATTAAGATTGACTTTATTGTCTAATTTTATTAAAGATGTTTGACTGTAATTTTAAAATTTAAACTAAATTGTTCAACATTAAACCTAAGTTTTTAAATATTGTTAGGAGATCCTTGAGATCAAATTTGAAACTTAAGTCAAATTTCAAACTTGGTCAAACATTAAATTTAATTGTTATTTGAAACTTATAAATTGATTTTATTATTAAAATTTCAATCACTTATATTACATAATATAAAATAGTTAAAAAAATAATATTTCATAAATTTCTAGATAAAAGTAATAACATAAATGTTTAACTCTATATTAAAAAAAATCATAATATATCAAGCTCACTAATAAATGTCCAAATCTCTCAGCTTAACTAAAGTAATTCCATTATTAAAATAATAATAAATAATATTTATAGAAAAATGAATTGAAACGTGAACTAAGCTTAAAGCCATCTCTAAATATGATTTTGATTCTATATATATTTCATCCCTTCTTCTTCCCTACATATCTATCATCCCTTGGCCTTTTTCTGATTAGCATAGGAACTCAGCATTATTATATTCTAGCTTTAAATTATTGATAGCTAACATAATGCTTCAAGGTAAAGGTGACACAATCCTGATTCTAACTCAATACCTATAGGCATTCAATCCTCATTCATTGAAGCTAGCCACTGACGTCATGTCATATGTATTCTCGATAGCCTCTAACGTCATCGCATCTTTCTTCTCTTTCAATTCTATAATCTAGATAGTAGCTGACATCAGCGCATATATCTTTCAGCTCAATGTTCTAATACTTTGGTAGTGACAACTGATGCTTTCAATGATTCTGATGGCCTTGTAGTGAGAAGTGAACTTTCTACTAAATACACACTCTATAAGCCTATATAAGGGGAAAAACTCCTTGCATTTAGCATCCATCCACTTTTATTTTCAAGCTTTTGATTTGTGTCGCAAAGTAGTTGAGCAAGGGCTGTCAGGAAGCTCCAACCATGTCGTTCAATGGTATGCAGAACAGCGGAAATGGGCAGGTGAATAACACTGCAGGCGATGGTTACAATATTTACAATGGAGAAAATCAGAAGATCAATGCGAACACCAACAAGAAGACGAATAAGTATAACGCACTGGACAATCAGAACATTCAGTCCAACAAAGGCAATGGGAACAAACAGCAGAACATTGGGAACGAAAGTGGGGGCACCAATAATTGGTAGATTAAAGCTGTTTTAGGGGACTGAGCGGTAAAGTCCGCGTAAACAAAACTCTAAGTATGTGTTGTGTCATGTCATTTTTGTTTTGTTGTTGAGCTGTCCACTCGATACATGTTTTGTAAGCCTATCTAAGGAAGATAACTAAGTACGTATCATGCTCCTTTGTTTACCTCAGTGTGTATATGTTCCTACGTTTAAAATTCCCATCCCTCAGTATTTAACAGTTTGAACAGTACTTTGCCTGTTTCTTTTCACAATTTAATGGATAAATTAATGTAATTCAACGTTAAACTATAACGAAAGGCAAAAAGATAATTTAGACAATGCTGTTGAAAACAAAACAGTATATATTAGAATAGAATTAATTGACTTCACAAAAGCTGAGCGATCAGTAGAAGAATTAACAAGGACTGTGCCACACCTGGATTTTGAGGGTAACACCTACCTCTCATGTGAAAACCTTATGACGCTTTAATCACTTCAAAGATTTATATTTCCACAAAATAATTTATTTGATGAAATTTTTAATAAAAACTTTTTATAACGTTACCAACAAAGACATAATCAACCTTTTTCAAGGTTCAAAAATCTGTGAAATGAAGTAATGAGTAGTGTGATAAAACATGATGTGGTCATCCTAATTAAGGAGGCAATAGAAATCGATCTATAAATCATGATTTGAGTATAAATAAACTAGTAATTACAATTTGGTATGCAATTTTTGGTTTAAGGTTTTTGAGGTTTTTTTAATTTAATATAAAAAGTTAATAAAATTTTATAAAATTATTAATTCAAATTTTTTTGATAGAAAAAGTAGCATAATGGTGCTGGCCCAAGTTACATAGGGACTAGAGACACATTAACAACATATTAATGGTACTAGTCATTAGTGTACACTCAAAATGTGCACTTCTCTAAGTCATTACTTCCAAGAGAATTCATGAATGGGAAATCTTGAGAAAGTGACCTAGACCTCCCTAGGTATGGAGTCACAAGGATATTTTGATTGCTCTCAGCTAGAGCTATTGTAGCATGCACCCTTGCTAGTAAACCACACAATGGGACATTCAATGAGACAAGGGCAAGAGTGTCAATATCTTCAAGAATCTTGAATGAAAATGCAATGCAACTATTCTAAGAATGAAGTTGCAAGTGAGCTATGGAAATGAATGTATTACAATCCTTGCTAATTAACTATGTGAATTAATCTAAAGCATAAAGGAAACTAAGCTAGATGCCATGAAAGCTAAAATGCAAGAATGAAGGCTAAATGCACAAGATCTCCAAAGCTTCCAAAATCTCTAAGAAAACTTGCAGCATAAGGTTAGTATTCAAAAGTGGGATCCTAAAATGAGAAGAGAGCTCTCCTTTTAAAGGAAATGAGAAAGAATGGACCATGGAGATTAAGAGGCAAAAGATTTAATCAAGGGTGGAACTTGAAAGAGGGATCAATCCATGTGCACAAGATTCCTCCAATAAGAAATAAGAGTTGACTTTTGTGTCCCATGTGAGACAAAAAGTCATTTTCTTCTTTTTATTAAATAGGAATAATATTTTATTTGTGCAACTTAAGATAAGGGAAAAAGTGGGTACTTTTTATTTAATAAAAGAGGAGGAAATTCCTTTTAATTAAATAAAGATTAAGGATAAAATGGTTGATCCATAGAATATAATCGAATAAATGATAGAATTAAGATTTGATCAAGCAAATTGATTTAAAAATTGTCAAGCATTGATTGAAGAAATTGATAAATTGAAGAATGGGACCCAAAGTCAAGGCAAACATTTTAGGGTGCATACATTTGCCCCTCTTTGACTAATGTGAGATCGATTTGGGATCACATGTAGACAAAGAATGAAACTAAAGTTTGAGATTGATTTGAGATCACAAAATAACACAAATGTATGTTCGACGGATGGGAACACATCAGGACAAAGATAAGCTGATTGAAAAAAGACAAGGCCAACACCCCTATAAATAGGTGATTGTCAAGTCTGAAATAAGAGATAAGAATCTCAATTTTTGATTGATAAAGCTGAATCAAAAATTGAAGTTTGATAGGTACTGGCCCCTTGAGATTAGAATTGAAATCTGGTAGAGGGGAAACAAGAAATTGATAAATTTGATCAAATCACTAGAAATCATAATTGAAGATGAAAGATGATAGAATAACCATTCAAATAGTGAAGATATGCCCCAGTTTGACTAGGTTTGACTTGGGAAAGATATAGGATAAAAATGAAGTCAAAACTTTACAGAGATGAAAATGAATGAAAGACTAGAAGGTTTGAAAGAGATGGGGATGAAGAAATGAAGATGCCCCAGCAAAGATTTTAAAACATGCTTTTGACCATCAAGATGAACTCAAATTTTGATTTCGATCCCAAAAATGGATCTAGGACATCGACATTAGCCAAAGGTGCAAATTTCACAAAATTCTGAGATGTTTTGAAAATCGGGTCCAAACATCAAAGAGCTATATAAGGGGCAAAAAGGTCATTTTCAAATTCATTTATCTTTTGTGGTATTAAGAATTTCAAGAGACCAGAGAGATAAAATGGCCTAGCAAGTAGCAGTTCTAATCCATAGACATCGATTCGAGCATGGTCAGTTGCACAACTGGCCTCCTCACTATGGTGCCCCGGTAAGTTTTCAGAAAAAACTTCACTTTTTTGAGTCATTTATGAGCATTTATGATATTTTAAAACATGGTTTTAATATTTTTAAATATTTCAAATTTTTAACCCTATGAAAGTTCATACGATATTTTAAAAGTATCACATGCCTTGATGTACTTTTTATTGTGCGATAGTTCGCTGGTCCACAAAGCATCACACAACCGTTCAATCTAGTATTGCACAATACTGGATGAAATATCATGTGATATTGTGTGAACTATCATACAAGACAAAAGTATCGCACTGCTCTTGAGGAAAGTATCGCACGATACAATACCTAAAAATAGTGTCACACAAGTTAATAAGAAACATCACATGTTTTAATTTTGATCAATATGACATGGGTCTAGATAATTTTTGCATTTAATATTCCTTGTACTGATTTTAATCATCCATCATTATATGTTCTAACATCTGGTTTGGGTTTATGGCTTGCAAGAGGCTTTTTTAGCATTTCTTATAAGAGCACTGAAAGTGATTGGGTTACGCTTCATCAGGGATATGGATGATCCCAGGAGAGATGACCTGATTAGCATGGGATTTGGGTTCCTACTAGATATGCCCCATATTCAGGAAAATCATGGGCTACTAATAGCATTGGTCGAGAGGTGGCATAGTGAGAAAAATACCTTTGACTTGCCAATAGGAGAGGCCATGATTACATTGGAGGATGTCTATCAGATCCTTTGAGTACCTAGCCACAGAGATCCAGTGAGTATAATCATGTTTCTAAATGTGCATAGATGTAAAGTTTCCATATGATAAGAAACTGACATGATTTTCTATTGGCACGGGTATATTATGATCTGGATCTGACTGAGGGATGATAGGCCATCTAGGGCATGTTCCAAGATTTTACCATTATTGATAGACACTTTATCTAGGACCGGCTGATGGAGGAGTATGGAAGGGATTTCTTAGTTCCATGTATATGATGCAGGAGCATCTCGGGCTTTGAGCAATCTTCCATCACCAAAAACATTTCCTATTTTCTATTGTTTGCATTTTAATTATCATATTTTTTGGTTTCATTGTTTGAGAAGCTTACATGATGTTGAGGACCTATTTTGGAACCTTCTCCTAAGATCTCATAAGGATTGGATGGACCGTTTCAAAGTTGAATTTGTTTTATTGGCCATCGGAACTGTATTTTCCTATAGTTTTGGGGCTGATTGTGTGATGTGGCACCATTGATCCTTAATGAATCAGCCTTTGAGATATTAGGTATTTTAAAAAGACCTAGATTACTATCATTTTCCAAGAGCACAAGCCCTGATTCATTATGAGTAAAAATTTATGACCTTTTTTCTCTGGGACCTATTTTCTCCCAGTGTTCCTGTTGGAGTCATTCCTGTAGTTTTGGTGTTGATTGTGTATCATGGTGATCTTGATTCTTAATGAATAAAATTTTTCACTCTTAGGCCCTTAAAGAGGACCTAAAATAATATCATTTCCCAAGGGTGGAGCACCTAATTCATTATGAGTTAAAAGTTATGGTCATTTTGCTGCGAGACCTATGTTCTAGTAGTTTTCACATGGAACGTGGATTGTTTCTACTTGCATAGTTCTCTGTGATGAGATGGGGTGTTGCATGGTTAAGGACATGTTATTAGGTCATGTGTGGAGCTAAATCTAAAGTTTTATTAAAGCCTGACTAGCTGACTTGTGGCTTAGCTAGTTATATATTGAGGGCTTGGGTAGATGTTTGGTGGTAGGGGATGGTAGATTGGTGGTAGTATGAGAGTAGAATCATAATTGGATCTTGAGAGATCTTGAAGATCAGATTGTTTATCTGATATTATAACAACAAAGATAGTGGTTTACATGCTTGGAGACAAGGAGATTGCTTCGAGGTTTGTGAGCTCAAGTTCAGACCTGCCTTAGTGTTTCCATCAGTTGCTAATTTGTTTCAGAACTGAACTAGCTAGAGCGATAGAAGAAATTCTTTTGATTGTATTTGGCCCTAACTCAAAAGGCCTTATAGCTAGCATATTAATGAAAATTTAGTTAAAAACTTATTTTTTTGTGTAATTCTATATTGTGGTGTTTTGCTTCTTGTTTGGACTTTCCTTAATTGGATCCTCCTTACCTGGCCTGTGTCAAGTGGTATTAGAGCTTGAAGATCTTGAGTGTGTAAACTAGTTGAGTTTGTTTACACTAGAACCTTGTTGGTGACTTGTTGCTTTGGAATTGAATCTTTGAGGATGCCTCCAAGAGGATTGGATACTACAGCAATTTTAGATCTTTGTGATGTTGTGGAATCAAATATTACAGAGAAGGTAAAATCAAATTTTAGATCTGAGATAGAATTAATGAAGAATGACATGATTACTGAGATTGTGAGGACTGTTGCTGGTATGCCAAGGAATCTTGGTACTAATGATGGTTATGAGGAAGCTTCTGAAGACTTTGAAGCTACTAGATCTAGTGGTGATGGTTGAAGGGATAGATTTGGTGAGGATAGAGATGGTCAGTTACATTGATCTAGAGCTCAGTTAAGTAATAACTATGGAATGGAAGTTTCTCACTTCTCTAGTACTTTGAAACCTAAGACTCTAATTGATTTGATTGGTGAGTTAGAAGACTTCTTTGAGCTTGAATAAATTTAAGATCCTCTTAGAGTGAGGCTGGCACAAACTAAGTTGAAAGGTCATGCTGCTCTTTGGTGGAAAGAATTGCAAAGAGATAGAGAAGATGAAGGTGAAATGAAGATCAATCAGTGGAGGTTAATGGTGACTAAGTTGAAGGCTAAGTTCATACCTTCTGACTATGAGCTTGACTTATTTAAGAAGCTGTAGAATCTAAAGCAAAAAGACTTGACTATTGAAGACTATAGTGAGGAGTTCTACAAACTTACTACTAGGTCTGGGCACAAAGAACTTGGTAAGGAAAATGTAGCTCAGTATGTAAATGGTCTGAGATTCAATATTCAAGATGAGATTGGTATGATGAAGATTGATTCAATTGAGGATGCTTATCAGTATGCTCTGAAGGTAGAAGATAAGTTGAAAAGGAGAACATAGCAATCCTTGAGGAAAGGAGAAGATTGATCACTGGGTGAAGGATAAATCTAATGCTGAAGATGAATAGAAAACTATGGAACTAAAAAAGAAGATAGGTAGGATTATCTTTAAGGGTACTTGTTATAATTGTGGTGGAGAAGGACATAGAGCTTTTGAGTGTACACAAAAGAAGTTTGGTGATCATAGGAATGCTATGGTGAATGAAAACATATTGAATGAGGCTGAGACAGGATCTAAGAACTTGCTAATTCAGAGAACATGATTTGGTACTAAGGTGGAACCTTGTCAAAGGAGTAACTTGTTTAGAACTCAATGCAAGCCAGGAGGTAAACTTTGTGATGTAATTGTTAAAAGTGGTAGTACTAATAACCTTGTTGCTGAGGACATGGTTCAGAAACTTGGTTTGAAGAGAATGAAGTACCCTTATCCTTATAGGATTGGCTGGTTGCAAGATGTTCATGCTCTAGAAGTAAGGGAGTCATGTCTTATTGATTTTCAGATTGGCCAGTATAAGGATCAAGTGTTGTGTGATATTGTGAACATGAGTAGTTGTCATATGTTGCTCCGTAGACCTTGGAAATATGATTGCAAGGCTATGTATGACTATGTCAAGAATGTTTTTACCATTGAGAAGGATAAAAGGAAGTTTTCCCTGATGCCTTTGCTGGATACTACATTCAGTAGGAGGAACCTTAGTTTTGGTAGCCGAGTTGGGTTGTCAGATCTAGAAAATATTGGAGATCAGTATGGAGAACAAGCCTCTGTGTTATCAAGGAAGGACTTGAAGAGGCAAAGGAAGCAGAAGTGGAAGAGTATGCAAAGTGAAGACTTGGATGACATGTATGTGAAGAACCAATTTTGATTTTATGTGTTGAATCTGAGAAGATGTCCTTCAAGCCATTAAAAACATCTTTTGTAACCTGGGGTCTCTGATGCAGGAGGATCTCGGGCTTTGAGCAATCTTGCATCACCAAAAACATTTCTTATTTTCTATTGTTTGCATTTTAATTGCCATATTTGTTGGTTTCATTATGTGATAATATTATATGATGTTGAGGACCTATTTTTGAACCTTCTCCTAAGATCTCACAAGGATTAGATGGACTATTTCAAAGTTGGAGCTATTTTACTGGCCGTTAGAACTATATTTTCTTGCAGTTTTGGGGCTGTTTGCGTGATGTGGCACCATTGATCCTTAATGAATCAGCCTTTGTGCTCTTAGTTACTTTAAGAGGGCCTAAATTAATATCATTTCTGAAGGGCACAAGCCCTATTCATTATGAGTAAAAAGGTATGACCATTTTTCTCGTGGACCTATTTTTTGCTAGTGTTCCCCCTGGAGCCATTCTTGTAGTTTTGGTGTTGATTATGTATCATGGAGACCTTGACTCTTAATGAATCAGCCTTTATTATCTTAGGCCTTAAAGGGGAACTAAAATACTATCATTTACCAAGGGTGCAACTCCTAATTCATTATGAGTCAAAAGTTATGGCCGTTTTTCCCTGAGACTTATTTTAAGGCAGTTTTCATGCGAAACATGGACTGCTTCTTCTTGTATGGTTCTATATGATGAGATGGGGCCTTGCGTGGTTAAGGAAATTTTATTGGGTCATGTGTGGACCTAAATCCAAAGGTGCATTAAATCCTGACTGGCTGACTTGTGTCTTAGCTAGCTATATATTGAGGGCTTGGGTAGATGTTTGGTGGTAGGGGATGGTAGATTGGTGGTAGCATGAGAGTAGAATCATAATTGGATCTTGAGAGATCTTGAAGATCAGATTGTTTATCTAATATTGTAATAATAGAGCTAGTGGTTTGCATGCTTGGAGATAAGGAGATTGCTTGGAGGGTTGTGATCTCAAATTTAGATCTTCCTTAGTGTTTCCATCAGTTGCTAATTTGTTTTAGAGCTGAACTAGCTAGAGGGATAGAAGAAATAATTTTGATTGTATTTGGCCCTAACCCAGAAGGCCTTACAGCTAGGCATATTAATGTAAATTTAGTTGAAAACTTATTCTTTTTGTGTAATTCTGGATTGTGATGTTCTATTACTTGTTTGGAGTATCCTTAATTGGATACTCCCTACCTGTCCTCTGTCAATATAGTATGTTCTATAGTAGCACAGGCCCTCATTACTGATAGGAGTCAGAAGGGGTTTCCATTGGGATAGGGTAGGTTAGTGGAAGATCTCATAGCTCACCCAAGGTGGTTAGCATGGGGCTTGGTCATCTTGGCTGATATGTACCACGAGCTCTATGAGATAGCTTATAGAGACAGTAGGATGTGGGCATGTGGAGTCATTCTTGCCTAGATATGGGCGTGGAAGCACACTATTATAGTGCAACCACATGTACAGCCAAGGGAGTAAAAAAACCCCTATATCTACAAATACATGGGATTCATTTCACAGGCTCACAATGGGGACCTTACATATTACAAGAGACTCCTAGATGAGCTGACTGTCTTAGAGTGGAGGCCTTACAAATAGGTGGAGCAGTGGAGTGACCGAGATCAGGAGCTAGGATACATGTTGTGAAGTCAGCCACTATTAGGCCCCCACTCTGAGATTGTGGAGAGATTCATCATCACTCAGGTTTGGAGGTAGTTTGGATGAAAATAGAGGGTGGCAGTCAAGATGCTCACATATGCTAGGGCCAGAGATGAGGAGGGACATGGATGGCTACCGATGCTAGACTACCAGAAGGAAGTACAGGAGACCATAGGTATACACAAGGAACCATGTGATTACCTTCCTGATATGGTAGATGTAGGTGCAGATGTAGCCTATATGATAGAGCGATGGAGATGACCATTCCCATGGTTTACTATTCTAGATGCAAAGCTATTGGTACAGGGTGGTGATGGGAGTGATGGGTATGATGGTGGAGATGGAAGAGGGAGGGGAGGAGAGAGGGGATAGGGATTGAGATTAGGTGGCTAGAGATGGTCACAAAGTCACAAATCAGTGAGCCCAAAGGAGGAGGATGTGGTGTGACTAGTTCATTGCTAGGTGGATGCAAAAAAGGATCAACCTGCAGGGAGTGGAGGAAAGGATCTTAGAGCTAGAGTGCAGGGCTTAGAGGCTTAGATTCAGTAGCTAAAGATCACTATTGCAATGTGGGATCAATAGTTAGCAGATGCATGAGTTGAGATAGATCGACATGAGAGGGTAGCACAGGTAGACGTTGTGGAGATCCAAAGAGAGGTAGTCTGAGTGGCCTATTATCATGGATTATATATACAAGTTGTACCTATAGCACAACAAGTGCCACTCTACTCAGAGAGGGTTCGGAGATCTAACATTGTTCCTAACAGAGTGATAGCACCACCTCCACCACCACAACCACCACATGATGGGGAGAGTCAAACTTAGGTTTAGGTTTAGATGTTTAGAGACATATCTTGGGACATCATCTTGATTTTGGATCACACACACACACACACACACACACACACACACACACACACACACACACACATGAGATTTACTAGATTTGTGATATATCTTGTGTATTTTTCCCACTTGTGATGGATGTTTCAGTTTTTTTATTCTCTTGTCATATTGCTCAAATTTATGATGTATGCTCATGTATAATTTCTCTCATAGATGTATGTTTAATTCTCATATGATGATATAGACTCATGTTTCTGAAAATAATCACTTTGTTGATATAGATATGATGATAAGATTAACCCATTGTGATGAAAGGAAAAGGATGTGATGAAAAAGACAAGGAGAAAAAGACATGATCAAGAAGAAGAAAAAGGTGAGCGTGGTTGACCGACAAGTCCATGAAAGATGAAAGGAGAGCTCTCTGCATATGCAAAATGAAAAACTAAACTAACATGAGCTTAAGAATGCAAGCTATTATGAAAGTGGTTTCTTGCAAGGTCACAATTCTATTAGTCTCTAATAATCATCATTGAGCTTTATTGGTAGCATCACAAGATCATACAAATACAAACTAGTATAACTATGGGTATATGAATATGATCTATATTAGATAAAATGTGGGAATCCCACCTAGGCATCAAAGATATGTAGGTCAAGATGACTAGTGCAATGAGGTTCCCTAAGTTTAGTATAGCGAGATTATACTCACATTGAGACACAAAGAAAGTCAAGATGGCTATAAGTATGCACTTGCGAATTATAGTCAAGGATAATACCTTGTAGGTCCTAATGTCAAGTGGAACAAGCATAAATGCTCATGACAGGAAGGATTAACAAGATATACCCACAAGCAAAAAAAGAAATAAAATATGTCCTCATGCCCCTAGCCTTCTAGCTTGGCATCATCAAAAACTATTAGGGAGAGAACAGGGTATGTGCAAGATCATGAGGGGCCAAAGAATGGCGATGTTAGTTCAAAACTTTGACAATGTAGTTGACAACTTTTTTTTCACCTGAATTTGATAAAATGAAAAGGGTATCTTAAGGAGATTATCAGCTTTCTATCGATATAATTGCTATCAAATTTTGAATTCGGTAAGTAATTATGAGTTATTTTCTAATTGAGCTACCTATAAAGTGATGATTTATATACTGATTGAAAAATGACTATAACTTTCAGACGGTATAACATTTTTTAAATCTGAAAAATGTGTCACATTCTATGCTTCGTCTACTATAAGGAAAAAAATTAAAAATTGAATTTTGTAAAGTTTTGAATGAGTTAAGGTGGTCAGACATGGGATTTTTTTAATTTTGAAAATGTTGTAGAAAAAAATTCATAATTAATTATTTTTTTGGAATAAAATTACAAAAAAATATGTGTAACATCCAGGAATGAGTCTACTACTTATATATAAAATCTTATAATAAAATATTATCATTTGATTATGATTAAGGTAGTCTAACATACACCTACTTCTTATTTTTTTCTTGAAATTTTTGTACTGCTACATTGAAATCTATACTTTTCACCAATCATACTAACTTTTTCTCAAAAAAGGCCTAGTATTTTAGAAACTACATTCAATTTTCTATACATTCTATTGTTACAAATTTTTGATATTAGGTTCATAGCTAGTTGAAATTTTCACGTCAAGTTGACTAACCCTGATTTGCTGATTTTTCATTGCCACTTAAGGACATAGTTTGGCCCCTCATGATCTTGCACATACCCAACACTCATCAAAGAAATCATCGTAGACAACACACAAAGAAAGTAAAGTCAAACAAGTCTTAGTGATTCAAGTGTTTAAGTGCATGTATGTAGGTCATAGAGTCAAATTTTGAGTATCATATCTACCAATGAGAAATACCACATCATTCTAGACTGTGGGTAGGATATCTGATAAGTGTTGAGAAACACTTGATGCTAGGGAAGTGTTGAAAAACACAGTTGGGGTGGTATTGAAAAACACAATTTGTAAAGTGTCTTAAAGACCAATGCATCTAAGAGACCAAAGCTAACACAGTTATGCCCCCTAAACAAAGACAAAGACCAATTCCAAACCAAGGCATTAAGGACAAGGCATGATGGAGAAAGGCTAAGTGTCGAGGACGAGTGCTAAGAAACAAGGTTGCAAAAGCCTCAAGTAGTGCCTATTTCCAGGTTTTCACCACTTGATAGATTCTTTGATTTTTCAATTTTTTTGTATTTTTGCTACCAAGGCGCCTGTTTCCAAGTTCTCACCAAGGCACTTTTTCTTCCTTTTTTTTTGAATTTTTTTGAATTTTTTGAACTTTTTGAATTTTTTATATTTTTTTCAAGACTTTATATGCTTTTTAGGATTTTTTCAGCATCATATATGAATTTTTTTGGAACCTTTTCAGGATCAATAAAATATATACAAAGGATGCCCCCAAACAAAATAGGCATCATGGATAGAACTTCTTTAGGTCCAAGACATTGATAGGATCAGGGAGCTACTCTCCCTCTGCATCAGATAGTAAATAAGCACCTATTCCAAAAGCAATAGTAATGATGTATGGTCCAAGCCAATTAGGTTCAAATTTTCCCTTTTGTTCTCTATGTTGTTGGGTCTTAAGATTTTTTCGCAATACAAGATCTCCCACTTGGAATTCTCTAAGGCCAACCTTTTTGTTGAATGATTTGGACATATGCTTTTGGTAGACTCTCATGTTGATGCAGGAGCATCTTGGGTGTAAGAGAAATCTTGCATCACCCAAAAATATTTCGATTGCTTTTCAATAAGAGCTATCTTGTGTAGAGCTACTATTTATGGAAACTTACTATTTTTACTAAGTTGGTCATATGATCTCAAAATGTTTTGATTTCACAGTTGGAGGTTCATCTTAGTCATATCAACCTACCAATTGAGTTTCATTGCCACATCATCTGTATTGGTGAAATTATAGAGGTTTTTGGGTACAAAATCTTTCAAGTCAATTTTGAAGGCCTTAGAGGCTTTGGATCCCAATCGACCCCTAGCTGATTGGCGCTTATGCATGTCAAGCACTGTAGATCTTGTCACAACATTTCCAAAAAGTGGGTACAATAGAAAAATAAAGTTATGGTTAAAGAGTCATGGCCTCCAGAAGTTGGGCTACCTAAAAGCATATTTTATATTTCTTTTGAGCCGACCCTATTGTAAAAATTATGAAAATAAATAATTCTATGTATAGTCTGCCTTAAGGGCTAAATTTCTGGAACCTTCTTGGGTGGTGGAAATTGCTTATATAAAGAAAGCCCATAGTGTTGTCTAGGGCAGTTCTGGGTGGTAGATTTGGGTGATAATTTGAGGCTTTGTCCTACAGAATATTGTAAGGGGAATGCCCATGTGGCTTTGCATATTGTAATTTTGAAAGTTTGTAATTCCACATATTTGGAGATAATAAGAAGCCCATTTTCTATTCTTCCAAAGTTTTGTTGTTTCTTTGTTTTTGTTATGTGTTTGTGGTATTAAGAGGAGCACCCTTCATCAAGTGGTATTAGAGCAGGAGTTCTTGAGTGTGTAAACATATCACTGATTATGAGGTAGTTTGCACCAGGACCATGGGTTAGGGTTTCTATGTAAACAGATCACTGACTGTGAGGCAGTTTGCACCAAGACCCTGGTTAGGGTTTCAGTGAGCAGCACAAAAATGCCTCCATGAAGGGAACATGGCGAAAGAGCTAGTGTTGTAACACCTGAGGTTAGGGCACTACAAAGACAAGTGTGAGCATTGCAAGAGGAGATTCATAGAGGAATGAATCTTAATGTTAGAGACGAAAGCAAGGATGAAGCCGAAGGAGAAGGAAATTCTGATCAGGAAGGGGAAGTCAAAGTTTTGAATCCAGAAGAAGAAAGACTTTTCTGAGCCATTTCCAAGATTGGGAAAAGACCTAAGATTGAGGTTCCTGCATTTTCAAGAAATCTTAACCTAGAGGAGTTGATCGACTGGATCAATGAATGTCAAGAATATTTTGAGTATGAAGATATTGAGGATCCTAATAGGGTCAAGTTTGTGAAGGCCAAACTAAAGGGTCATGCAAAGATCTAGTGGAAAGAGATGCAATTAGAGTGAAATTGAAGAGGAAAGGATAAAATCATAAGATGGGATCAGATGGTGGATAAATTGAAGTGAGAGTTCATTCCTATTGATTATGAGCTTAACCTACTGAAGAAGATGCAAAGTTTGAAGCAAGTGGGAAGATCTGTTCAAGAGTATACAGAGGAGTTCTATCGAACCCTTATCAAAATAGGCCATGTAGAAGTTGATAAGAAGAAAGTTTCCTGTTACCTTAATGGGTTGAGGTTGAGCATTCAGGATGAATTGAATCTGGTTTGAATGAATAGTATTGAAGAGGCATACCAATTTTCCCTAAAAGGAGAGGAAAAATTGAACAAGAATTTTGAGAGAAGACAAAGAGGAAGAGGTTGTGATGGAAGATCTGGTGGATGGTCATATGGAGATTGAAATGAAGATCCAAAAAAGAAAGATGAGGCCAGTAATAGTCAAAATTAGAGAGGAGATAATTTCAATCATTTCCAAGATCAGAACAATAGAGATCAAAGAGGAAGAGGAAGAGGACAAGGATCCAAAAGAGGAGGCTTCCATAGAACATGTTTTCAATTTGGGGAAAAAGGTCATAGGGAATTTGAATGTCCTCAGTGCCAAGGAAGGATAGATAGGAGGAATGAAGGCCAAGCCAGAGTTGCACATGTAGATAAAGATGTCAGATAATCAAATTGTAAAGATGCTGAAAGAGGGGAAATGCTGATTAACATAAGAGTCTTGCTAAGTGGTGAGAATGAACCTAAGAAAAGAAGGAGCCTATTTCGCACCAGGTGCTTGTGTGAGGGTAAGTGTTGTGATGTGATTATTGATAGTGGCAGTATTGATAATTTAGTGTCAGAAGAGATGGTCACAAAGTTGAAGCTCAAGAGGTAGAAACATCCACATCCATATCAGGTTGGTTGGGTGCAAGATGACCACAAGGTCAAGGTTAGTGAACAGTACCTAGTAAAGTTCAAGATTGGCAGGTACCATGATGAGGTACTATGTATGTGATATCATATCTATGGATGCATGTCATATGTTTTTAGGTAGACTATGGCAGTTTGACAGATGTGTTGTACATGATGGTTGTGTGAATACCTATTCCCTAACAAAGGATGGAGTGCAACATAAGCTAAAGCTATTGAAGGAGACCAAAGAAAAGGTATGTGGTTTCTTAGATGGTATGCAGTGCGAACATATGTTTTTTACCTTAATTCCAAAAGATGGGAAAGAGGAAGTAGAAGATGTACCTATAGAGATTGAAAAATTATTGAATGAGCTTCAAGATATTGTATCCAATAATGTGCCTGATGGATTACCACCAGTAAGAAAGATCAGTCATCAGATGGACTTGATTCTAGTTGCTAGATTTTCAAATAAGGCAACATATAGAATGACACTAGCAAAAATTGAAGAGTTGAAGATAGACTTGAAGTTTAGTTCATCACATCATCCACAGATTGTATATGGAAGTAGTCCATGAAATGCATCTGAGTTGAGAAAGATAAACAAAGGAGAAATAAGTAGTGCTGAAGCTGAGGATTTTGTAGAACATTCAAAGAACATCCATGAGGAGCTAAGGAAACACATTACCAAGATGAATGCAGAGTATAAGGCTAAGGTAGATGAGAAAAGAAGGCATAAGGAATTTCAGGTTGGAGATGAAGTCATGGTTCATTTGTGGAAGGAGCGATTTCTACTTGGTACTTATAACAAGTTGAAAATAATGAAGTTTGGGCCATGTAACATACTGAAGAAACATGATTTAGGAAATGCATATGAGGTAGAATTGCCTAATGAGATAAATATTTCACTAGTATTTAACATTTTAGAGTTGATAGAGTATCATGAAGGAGGTGTTGAAGATGAGATCACAACAACAGAGTGGAGTATTCCAGCAACTAGTTCAGCTATCAAGGAGATTGAGGACATATTGGATAGTCATGTTGGCAGAAGCACAAGGAACATGACATATGAAGAATATCTGGTCAAGTGGAAAGGATGACCTTTTGAAGATTCATCATGGCTAACAAAGGAGGAGGTTAACCATCTTGGTTTCTGTCTTCACACCTGAGTCATGACAGGGTCACTTCTCAAATTACCTCGGGTGTCTAATGTAGGAGCATCCTAGGTGTAAGAGAAATCTTGCATCACCCAAAAATATTTATGTTTCTTTTCAATAAGGGCTATGTTGTGTAGAGCTTCTATTTATGGAAACTTACTATTTTTATTAAGTTGGTCATATGATCTCAGAATGTTCTGATTTCATAGTTGGAGGTTCATCTTAGTCATATCAACCTACTAGTTCAGTTTCATTTCCACATCATTTGTATTGGTGAAGTTATTGATTTTTTTGGGTACGAAATCTTTCAGGTCAATTTTGAAGGCCTTAGAGGTTCTGGATCATGATTGACCCCTGGCTGACTGGTGCTTGCACGTGTCAAGCACTATAGATCTCATCATGACATTTCTGAAAAGTGGTTACAATAGAAAAATAGAGCTATAGTTAAAGAGTTATGGCCTCTGAAAGTTGGGCTATCTAAAAGCATATTTTATATTTCTTTTGAGCCAACCCTATTATAAAAAATTGTGAAAATAAACTAACTCTATGTATAGTCGGCCTTAAGGGCTAAATTTCTGGAACCTTTTCGGGTGAAGGAAATTGCCTATATAAAGAAGGTTCGTAGTGTCATCTAGGGTAGTTCTGGGTAATAATTTGAGGCTTTGTCCTATAGAATATTTTAAGGGGAATGCACATGTGGCTTTGCGTATTGTGATTCTAAAAGTTTGTAATTCCACATTTGTGGAGATAATAAGAAGCCCATTTTCTATTCTTGCAAATTGTTGTTGATTCTCTATTTTTGTTATGTGTTTGTGGTATTAAGGGGAGCATCCTTCATCACATGTGATCAAATGATTCTTTACACTTTTCATCTAGAAGTTCTAATTCTTGCAGTCTCATGGCACGATAGTCTTCATTTGTAACTAGACCTTTGAGAGAGACTCTAAGTGAAGGAATCTCCACCTCTAAAGGTAACACTGCTTTAGCACCATAAGTCAGGGAAAAAAGAGTAGCCTGAGTTGGAGTATGAATACTCATTCTATAAGCCCATAAGGTTGGATTTATCTATAGATGCCAATCTCTACCATTGTTTTGAATTGTTTCTATGGAGAATTTTAAGAATGCTCTTATTTGAAGCCTCTACTTGTCGATTTCCTTGCGGGAAGTAAATGGAGGATGAATGCTATTTTATCTTGAACTTTTTGGAGAGGTGTTTAATGTCCTTGTTTTTAAACTAACCTCCATTGTCAGTGATTATTTCAGAAGACACTCCATGTTGACAGATGATATGGTTCAAAATAAATAGGGAAACTATTTTGCCTGAAGCAACAGAAAGTGGAACAGCCTCCACCCATTTGGTAAAGTATTCAGTAGCAGTGATGATGAATTTTTGTCCACCTAATGAGTTGGGGTGAATCTGAGCACCAAGGTCAAAGGCCTAGTGCTGAAATGGCCAATGGGATATAGATGAAATAAGCTCCCTACTTGGAGCATGTATCAGGATTTCATGTTTCTGACACTTTTCATAGGATTTGGAATAAGCTACCACATCTGTCTGCATGGTAGGCCAATAGTACCTAGCCCTAAGCAACCTTTGGGCCATGTCAAGACCATTGGAATGTCCCCTACAAATGCCCTTGTGCATGTTAGCTAATGCTTGATTGGATTCATCCTTTTCCAAGCATCTAAGAAGTGTCCCATCTAGACCCCTCCTATACAAATCACCAGAGATAAGGGTATGGCGAGAGGCATTTTGGGTTAGGTTTCTTCATTTAGAATGGTTGAAGGTTTCAAGGATAATGCCATCATGGAGATATGAGTAAATGGCACCATAGCGGGATGACTCATGGCCAAAAATGGTACAAACAACTTGGCTTTCTTAGGAGTCATAGATAGGATAGTGTAGCTCTTCCACCAAGAATTCAAATTTGGACTCATGTTGTTCTAGGTGAAGGAGTGAAGCCAATGTAGCCATAGCATCAACTGCTTTATTCTCTACTCTAGGGATTTGTTGAAATGTGACAAATGTGAAATAGCGTCTCAAAGAATCAACAATTTTCTTTTAGGGTACTAGTTTCTCATCTTTTGTTTGGCATTCTTCATTAACTTGGTTGATTATTAATTGTGAATCCCCATAAATATGCAGCTCTATAATTCTCCATTCTATAGCCATTTTTAATCCATTTGTCAAAGCTTCATATTGAACAATGTTATTTGTGCATGGGAACAATAGTTTGTAGGACTTAGGAGTTGTGTACCCATGAGGAGAAACAAACAACACTCCAACTCCTAAACCATTTTGCATGAAAGAGCCATCAAAGAATATCTTCCATGTTCGTTGAGTTATGTACATTAGGTGCTCATCTAGAAATTCAACTTGAATAGACATGCTGTCTTGAATTGGGAAATCAACAAATTGATCTACAATGGCTTGTCCTTTTATAGCTTTATGCTCAACATACTCTATGTCAAATTCTGATAAGATCATCATCCACTTAGGAAGTTGACCTATGAAAGTAGCCTTACCAAGCAAATATTTGAGAGTATCAATCTTTTCTATGAGGTGTATTGTATGCACAAGTATGTAATGTTGCAACTTTTGGGAAGCAAACACCATTGCAAGGAAAGATTTTTCAATATTAGTGTAATTAACCTCATATGACATGAGAGTACAACTGATGTAATATATAGCTCTTTCTTTTCTAGTGTCATCAAGTTGAGCTCATAATGCCCCCAAGGAGGATTCTATTGCTAAAACATACAGTATGAGTGGTTTTCCTAGGATAGGAGGCATTAAGATTGGAGGATTGGCCAAGTACTTTTTGATTTGGTCCATGCTTTGTTGACAATCCTCATTCTAGACACATTTAGCCCCCTTATGCAATGTCTTATTAAAGGGTTTACCTCTATCTACCAGTTTTGAAATGAACTTCCTTATAGATTGAAGATGTCCCTAAAGACTCCTCATTTGACTAATGTTTTTGGGAGGTGGCATATCCAAGATTTCTTGAACTTTCTCTGGGTCCACCTCTATTCCTTTGGATGAAATAATGAATCCTGAAAGTTTCCCAAAGGTGACTCCAAATGCACACTTTTTTAGGATTTAATCTTAATTGAAATTGTTCCATATGATCTAGAATGACTTCTAAATCTCCTAAGTGTGTATCCCTTTTTTTATATTTTTCCAAGGTTTCATCCACATAATCTTCCATATTCTTATGCATCATGTCATGGAAGATAGTTGTCATAGCTTGTTGATAAGTATCTCTTGCATTTTTCAATCCAAAAGGCATAATGTTCCAACAATAGGTACCCCATGCACAAGAGAATGCAATCTTTTTCTAGTGTTTAGGAGCTATCTTGATTTGATTATATCTAGAAAAACCATCCATCAAGGAGTAGATCGCATAACCTGCAGTCATGTTCACTATCATGTCTATGTTTGGGAGTGGAAAATCATCCTTTTGGCATGTTCTATTAAGATCTCTAAAATTTGTGTAGATGCAAATGGACTTGTCATATTTAGAAATTCATTCGGCATAATCAATAGCTCTTATAAATCTTGCACTAAGGAGTTTTTCTAATTTTTCTTTGATGAGAAGAGCTATGTCAGGATGCATTTTCCTCAATTTTTGTTTAACTGGTTTTATACCTGGAGCTATGGAAAAGTGATGCATAATAAGATTAGTGTCCAATCCTAGCATGTCTGAATAAGTCCAAGAGAAATTAATCTTCTTTCTTTGTAGGAACTTGGTATATGCTTCTTTTTCCTGAGTTGACAAATACTGAGCCAAATGCACTATTTGTGGAGCCTCTTCTATATTTAGATTGACTGGTTTTGTAGGCTCAACAAGCACTAAAGATCTATCTTGAAAATAAGTTGGAAGATGATCAAGTCCCTCATCCTTAGGTGCCTCAGAGAGGTTTTCACCATTGGATACATCCTTTATTTTTAAATTTTTAGGTTCTAACACCACCACATAGTGGTTTTCACCATCAGAACTCTTTTTCTTTTTTTCTTTTCTTTTGATTTTGCAACTAAGGTACTTGACATCTAGCTCTATCATGCTTGTATTTAGTTTACTGGTGGAAGAGACTACAGGTTCAATGGCATTTAGGTAACATGCTATCTCATAGTCATTCTAGAAAGTTAAGAGTTGAGGCTCTTGATATCATTGAGGCCAATCAATAAGGTGAGGATTAGCAAGGGGAAATTCAATGATGGGTTCGATGTTGTGAATATAGATGGGATCATCTCTAGTGATCACAGAGTTGGAGTCTCCCAAGTATCCTTCTAAGGTACCCAAATCATGATTTATCCTATCAAGCAAAGCATCAACCACTAAAGTGACCTACAGATTCAAATCCACTAATCCTACACATGACTTGTTAGGTACCCCAAGATGGGAACTATAAGTATGGACAACATCAACTTCCATGCAAAATGTAGAAGAATCTGAGAGAGACTCCCATTCATATTCATCCGAATCTAAATCTGAATACCAAGTGGGATGTTTACACCATGCATGTTTATGATGCCTTGAGGTAGAGGCTCTAATGTCATCAAGAGTAACATATCTCTCTATTAAGAAAACAATATTCTTGTGTTGATGCTCTCAAATAGGATCCTCTATGTCTGACTCCTCTTGTTCTATGTTTGTAGTTGTTGCATGTGTAACTAGATCATCCAAATCTCCCCAAAGGAGATTGGTGGATGGGACCCAATCTTCAGACATGTCCCATTGGTTTTCCAAATTGGGTGTATACTTTGTTTCATCCTCACTATCCATCACACCAAGGATAGGAACAGTGATCTTGCTATCATTTTCAAAAGCTAGGATGATGATTATTTTAGACCTGTGCCCAAAAAGAGCATGATCAAGAGGTTCAACTCTAGCATCTAGTCTATGATTGAGAGGACCATGTCCTGGATAGCCCATGTTTTTGACAAGAGTATACCCTCTTCCATAAGCTTTAGGAGAGGGAGAGAAGTTCTCATTATGCATGTATTTGTCTTCTCTATAGATCCAATCTTTGACATCTACCTC
The DNA here is from genome assembly GCA_027943335.1 of Chamaecyparis obtusa. Taxonomy (NCBI): domain Eukaryota; kingdom Viridiplantae; phylum Streptophyta; class Pinopsida; order Cupressales; family Cupressaceae; genus Chamaecyparis; species Chamaecyparis obtusa. The sequence continues at coordinate 123,289 of BSBK01012499.1, read as the reverse complement.
TTCTTATTCATCTTGGATGGGCACTAAGGATTTGATGAATGAGCCAAACAATGTCATGGCTAAAGATGAAGGATACATCTTTTGTGAAGGTTTACCATAGGACCTAGGTGAGATTGGCAGCTTTGTAAAGGAGTCAAGTTGATATCCTCCCATACCAAGGTCCATGGATTTGAACTTATCTTTCCAATGTTCTAGGGTTGCATTGAAATCTTCTGCTTCCATGTTGAGAGGAATGTGAGTCCTAGCTGAAATTGCATTGACTGATAATGTGCTATACCTAGGTATACAGACTTCTACTCCATTGTAGGGGAACTTAACACATTGATGGTAGGTAGATAACACTACTTGCATGTCATGAGTCCATGGTCTACCAAGTAGGATATTGTATGCTAGAGGACTAGCATCAACAATTTGGAACAAAATATCCTTTTCCATAGGCCAATCCTAACAGGAAGGATAGACAACCCCTTGGAACTTCATTTAGCCTCATCATAGGCTTTAATGGTAATCTTCCTTTAGGTATCAATGACTGCTTCAGAGTACCCCAATATTTTCAACAGACTTAAAGACCAAATGTTGAGACCAGCACCCCCATCTATCAACACATGCCTGACATGGGTTTTTTGAATCATGACTTCAATGTGAAGGGAAAGATTATGTGGATGGCTCAAAGCTTTATCGTCTTCTTCTAAAAATGTAAGGTAATGAGGGTTGGCAAGGTGGTTAACCATGTTTTGGAATTGGTCAACATCTATGTTGTTAGGGACATTTGGTGCACGCAAAGCATCCTCAAGGATTTGTTTATGTCTTGGAGACAACTCTAAAAGCTCAAAGATTGAAATCTGAGCTGGTGTTCACTACAATTGATCATCAAGGTTATAGTTCAACTTTGGATTAACAACTAATTTAGTAGTGACATATTTTGATGTCACTTGTTTGGGTTTACTGGTTTGACCAGAATTGGGTCCTCTAATGAAAATAGGTTCTTGACTTCTAGTAATAGCATTAAGGGCTTGGGAAGACATCCTAGAGTTGGGACCTGTTAGTACCACAATGAGTCCTTCATAAAAGATAGGAGGAGAGTCATAACCATATGGATCCTTTCCTTTCATCATGTTGACTTTCCTCCAAAAATTCAAGCATATTGACCATATTTTCAGCAGATGTGTATGTGTAATTGATTGCAACCTTGCCATCCTTAGTTTTAGAGGTTTCCCCCTTCTCATATTTAGGCAAAGGTTCTTTAAATGCTCTGTGATCAGCATTTGTGTTCAACCCATCTATCTGAAGTATTCCACTCTTAACTAGATCCTGAATGATATGCTTAAGCTTCCAATAATGTTTAATGTCATGTCCAATGCCATTGTGGAATTTGTAGAAAGCTTTCTCATCCCACCAATGTGGTTTAACATTGGGAATATGGTGTTTTTTAGGATCTTGAGGATGTGCAAGATTGTTTGCAATAAGCATTTTCAAAACATCCTCATAGGAATCACCAAGCTTTGAGAATTAACACCTCTATTTCTTAGGATTTTCTTGGTATTTTGGTTTATGCTCTTGTTGGTTGGATGAGTTGAGCTTCATTGCTTGCACAATAGTGGATAAGTGAAGAACACCTTGATCCTTAGGTTGAGAAGAATCCACCACTCCGTCATTAACCACTTGCATGTTCTTATTCCAATATAATTTTTTCCCTTTATCTTTATTAGCATTGTGGTTATTTTGACCATTGTTGTTTTTGTTGTTAGTCAAAATTCCTTGTTCTTTCAAGACATCCTCAATTCTACATGCAGTTTTGACCATGGTGTCAAAGGACTCAAAGACCATTTTCCTAACTTCGTACCACATCTCAGGAACCAAGTTTCTAATAAGAATGTCAATCTTCTCCTTTTCAAGAATAGTCCTGGAGTAGCAAGCACACTGACATCTCCATCTTTGCAAGAAAGCAACAAAAGACTCCCCTTGATTTTGTCTCAAAATGTACAATTCTAACGTAGTGACTGATCTTGACAAATTATATGCAAAATGTTGAACAAATCTGTGGACAAGTTCTTTGAAGGTTTTGATGGGCAGGGTTATGTTGGTAAACCACTCGATTGCTTTACATTTGAGACTCCTTTGAAACAATCTCATGAGATAGGAGTCATCTTGGTGAAATTCAAAGCTCATAATATAGAATTGGTGCACATGGTCATGTGGGTCCCCATTTCCATCATATTTTTCATATTGGGGAATTTCCACCTTCCTAGGAAAATCCTTCATACTGACACTTCTATCAAAAGGATTAGGACCGATCGAGTCTAGTGAAAATGAGCTTTTAGCTACCAACACTTTTTCCATCATACGCTTGATTTATTTGATCTCCTCTTCTTGGGATGGCCTTTGTTTCTTGATTTTTCTATCCACATCAAAGTTGTAAGGACCTTTGGCACCTTTTTTGATCAAGCTCTCTAGGAACGTATCCTTGTTTTTCTCTAGATACCTCTCCACATATTGTTGGAAGAGTGGTTCTTGTTGCATCCTCATAAAGTCTTGAGCATCAAAACTTGTACTACTACCTCCATGTTGAGAGCCATGATGAACTCATTGGGAGCATTGTCTTGAGTTCCTAGGTGGTGTTTGTCTCCCATAGTGAGCATGTACTGAAGTCCTTCTTCCTCTAGGACTAGGAGATCTTGAAGGGGTTCTTGAATGCCTTCTTTTTCATGGGGTTCCTAAGGGAGTAGATGGTGGAGAGTTGTTTCCACTATTGGTACCCCTATTATTGAATTGGGCATTGAGTTGTTGGGCTAAAATCTTATCTTGTTCCTCTTGAAAGGCTTTCCTTTACATTTCTAACAAAGCTTGTTGCTCTACCTCTAAGATTCTAAATCTCTCTTCTTTTGCAGCTTGTTCATCTAAAAAGGCTTTCTTTTCATGTTTAATTATTTTGAGCCTTTCACTTGTATACCTTGAAGTTGTTTGAAGTGGAGAACTTGGTCTTGAATGTTTGAACAAGTCATTAGTAAATGTGGCATTCACATGAGCATCACAAGGTTCATTGTTCTGGTCTTTGTGTTGTGATTGTTCATCTTGGTGAGCTCATCTTGCATACCTTTCAGCCCTTTGATGGGCATCCAAATATCTGGTATTGATAGGGGGTGATTCTGGTTGACTGTCACCACCAAATATCATGTTGCCTCTATGTCTCTAAAATATGTCATCAAGATTTTGATCCATTGCTTCCCTCTTCTTTTGAGTCATGGTGTAACTCATGTCCATATTTGAATGAGAAGGTACTAAAGATGTACTGTACTCACTAGGATTGCTCTTAGGTTTGAACCAAACTTCAGACTCACTCCTAGGTGATTGGTCAAATATAGGCTTTCTTCCTTTATGCCTTTGGTGAGTTTGAATAGGGGGTAATTAGTTGAAGACTATCTAAGGTCACTTCCCTTGACTTACTTGATACCTTATCATAATCGACATGAAAGGAAAAGAACTTGGTGATAAGACAACCCTAAGAAATGTTGGTATCAAACTAGGATAGTAAAAGTGGTCAATTGTCCAAAAGAGAGATGGTGAGATAGAAAATTGTAAAAGGTGTATATCAACACTCCCACAAAGGTGTATAATAAAAGGATAAGTATCCTAACACATATGGATTAGGAGGATGATTTTAGCCAAGTTATATTTTGATTGAAATTGATTTTGGGTGGAAGTGAATTGGACAAGAGAATACTAAGACTCTCCAAGTGTGTTATCAAAGAGTCTAAGAGTTGATATTTTTCAACAAGAGAAATTTATAATGCACTGATTCCAAGAAAGATTGCTTGTAAAAGCAAAGGTTACTAATCAAAAGGTCAAAACACAAGAATCCCAAGCGCAAATAGGCTTCCAATGATAGGACAAACAACCTAATCTGACCTGGATCAACTAAAAGAGATTGAAAATAGGACACTAATCAATTTTAGATTTGTAGATGACTGAGACAATAAAATGACTCTCTGTGATAGTTCTCAGGGTAACTGATGCAAAGTAGCAAGTGGAAGCCTTCAAATAGTGAACAATTGGTGAGTTTCAAGGTTTCAACTACTCAAATGGGGAACCAAGTGCTCAATACTTATCACAAGTATCATAAGGAATAGGGGAAATGGTTATCACAACCCAAACACCCAAGACAACCTAATCACTAGGTTACTCTTAGTCTCAAACACCAACAATTAAGAAGTCACTAAGAGCTCTCATTAACTCAATAGACAACCAAAGCCCATGAAAAAACTTATAAGACCAGGGGTGGCCTAAAATCATTGATCTAGCCTATATAGGTCCTATTCCTTTAGTTCTAATGATTCTTTCACTTACAAGCCACCCATAACACTAGGTTGCTTCATAAACCAAGGATTTGGCTTCTAGCCCTTCCTAGAAGGAAATTTGAACATAATTCAAAATGCTTCAAAATGAGATATTGAATTGGTTAGGGATTCTAATACCCTTTTGGGGTTTATAAAACATATCCAAGCACCAAGGAGTGGAGACAAATAGAAGTCACTAATGTTACAATGTTAGACCAACTAATAGGCCTAATTAGGTCTCTAGATGCACTACAAGTGTTGTTTCTCCTAAGACAATGCACAAAATAAGTATGCAGGAATGTGTGGATATACAAAAGAACTTAGAATCCAAGTTTTGGAGTCTTGATGAATCCCTAACCAAAGGTTATAGTGACTATCCTAAGTCACAAACTGGTGCACACATAGAGATGTACACATAGGGCTTTGTGGCAAAACCAACTCCCTGCAAAACTCCACCTCTAACCTACATATTTATAAAATGCATAAACAAAGGTCTAATTCCACCAAGGGGTATCATATTCCCATGATGGAATTGGGTCAAAAGATCAAACCCTATCGGAACCCTGCTTGAGAGCTTCAATCTAGGAAAGCACACAAGAAACCTTGATATCTTCCAAACTAAGATGAATCAGAAATGAATCCAATTGTAGATGAAAGTAGATTGGATGAAAAAAATTTTGATATCAATGATTTATACACATTGGTCTGTACCTATCCATACTAGGGCACTATTCTTGAGAATTACAGAGAAATTATTTGTTTTTATTGATTCAAATGCCAAAATTACATATCTTACCTTCCACCCACCTGAAAGGGCTTATTGAAGACTTCCCCAATTGGTTACAACTGAAATTTAAACCATCTAACCATTGGGGGCATGATTACAACTTTTGGCAAGAAGTTGTTAAAGTTGCTAAGCAACTTTTACAACATTTTTGCAACTTTTGCAAAGTAGGAGACCAAACTTGGTCTAAGCCTAACCTAGTGATCCAACATGGATGTAAAACATTAAAAACATGAAAATGACTAAAATCCTATGATTCTAGGCCCATTGACCACTTTTGACCATATTTAGCTAGGGGCTTATAGCTGTACCAATCTTGGAACTAGGCCTTACAACTTGGTCTAGGTGCCTGACTAATATATCTAAGCTAAACTAGATGTGCTTAGGACTCTTAAGAGTATTGTTTTTTGAGTCTTGAGTAGGTTCTCCTGCACCATACTCCCCTTTAGTTTTAAAAATCAAGTCCCTACTTAAGGATAACTGGTACACCAAAGTCCCATGTTGTTTGATTTGGTCTTTGGTCAGCCAAGTAGCATCTATGTTGGGGAGTCCCTTCGATTTGACTAAGTACTACATGCACTTCTTAGTTTTGGTCCACCTTAAATAATTTTATGTCCAAAATTTCTTCTAACTCCACTAGTTTTCTTTGGGGAAGATTTGTGACATAGTCTTTGTCATTGGTGTTTGTTTCCTCACCTTGCTCATTCATTGAACCTGTTGTAGCTTTGTATGGTGTGAGCTCCACCACATTCAATATTGGAGAGAGTTGCAAGGTTGGATGAAGAGAGATTTCATAGGCATTCTCACCTATTTTATTAATTATGTTCATGGATCTACTTTCTTCATTTGTAGTTTGGAGTATCTACCCTTAGGTAGTCTCTATTTCCTTAGGAATGCCCAAACCTTGTCTCCCACTTTGAAGTGGACCTCTCCTCTTCTTTTATCAGCACTTTCCTTGTACTTCAAACTTGACCTTTGTAATGCTTCTTTTACCTCCTACTGCACCTTTGTGATGAGCTCTGCCACCTCTTGGCCTTGAACACTGATTTTGAAGTCAGATGGAAGTTCAATCAGGTCTAATGGTCCTTTGGGATGAAGGCCATATACTTCTTGGAATGGAGTCTTACCGGTTGACCTATTTATAGAGTCATTGAATGCAAACTCTACTTGGGGTAGGAGTGTATCCCAACTTTGAGAATATTTCTTGGTTAGGAATCTTAGGAGATTGCCTAGGGATATGTTTACTACCTCAGTCTACCCATCTATTTGTGGGTGATAGGCAGAGCTATAGGTGAGGTTTGTTCCCATCTTCTTGAAGAGTGTCCTCCAAAAATGTCATTGGAACTTTATATCCCTATCAGATACAATTGTCTAAGGTAAGCCATGAATTTTGACTACTTATTTGAAGAAGAGATTAGCTATGTGAGATGCAACATTTATGCTTTTACATGGTACAAAATGGACCATTTTGCTGAACCTATCCACTATGACAAAGCCACTATCAAATCCTTGCTTGGTCTTAGGCAGTCCCATTACAAAATCCATTGAGATGGACTACCAAGGTCTTGAAGGGATTGGAAAGGGTTGGTAGAGCCCTTGATTTGTTTTCATTCCTTTAGCTTGCTGGCAGATTGTGCAAGTGTCTATAAACTTCTTGACATCATTGTTCAACTTAGGCCAAAAATAGCTCCTCTTCACCATGTCTGTTGTCTTCTCAATGCCAAAGTGACCTCCTAGGCCACCATAGTGCTTTTCTCTTATTATGTTTGTCCTCATTGAGCACTTTGGTATACATAGTTGTGCGTGTTTGAATAGGAGTCTATTCTGAATCAGATATTCAAAAAAATCAGTATGGTATCTTCCAACCATCTTTGTGCAAATCTGATATACTTCTTCAAATTAAGGGTCATCCAGGTACAAGTGTTTGAGGGACTCAATTCCCACACTTTGTAATTGAACTTCTTCAATTAGACCAATCCTCCTGCTAAGGGCATCAAAAAAATTTTTTGCTACACCCTTTTTATGCTTGATGTTGAAGGTGTAGGCCTACAACTGCTCCACCCATTTTAGATGTCTGACAGAGAGTTTCTCTTGAGAATTTAAGAAACTTAATGCATGGTTTTTAGTGTATACTACAAATTCTTTTGGTATCAAATGGTGCCTCCATTTCTTGAGGGCTTGGACCATGGCATAGAGCTCTAGGTCATATGCAGAGTACTTTCTTTTAGCTTAATTCAATGTCTTTGAGAAGAAAGCAACTGACTTGCCTTCTTGGCTTAGGACTACACCTATAGCCAAATTTCTTGCATCTGTCTCCACAGTGAAGACTTTATTAAAATCAGGGAGGACCAAGATAGGGTATTGGGAGACTCTTTTCTTTAAGTATTGGAATGCATCATTGGCTTCATGTGTCCACACAAGTTTAGTCTTCTTTCCACCTTTAATAGTTTCAAGCATTGGTGCACACACATGACTGAAATTTTTGATAAAATTTCTATAGAAAGTTGCAAGTCCATGGAAGCTTCTTACATCACCTTGGTTCTTTGATGGAGGCCAATTAATGATTTCTTCTACCTTCTTAGGATCCATCTTGAGGGTACCTTGTGAGATCACAAATCCTAGGAACACAAGTTCCTTCCTCATAAACATGCACTTTTCCAAGTTGATTACCAACTTGTGCTAATGGAGTCTTCTTAGTACCTGTTCCACATGATCAAGATGGTCTTCCTTGCTATGACTAAATATTAGTATGTCATCAAGGTAAACAATAACAAATTTGGTAATAAAATCAATGAATATCTCATTTATAAGCCTCATAAAAGTGCTAGGGGCATTGCCTAAGCCAAAGGGAATTACTAACCATTCAAACAAACCTTCAGTATTCTTGAATGTTGTTTTCCATTCATCTCCTAGTTTGATTCTGATTTGATGGTATCTAGACTTTAAGTCCATCTTGGTGAAGTAGTAAGCACCTCCTAGTTGATCCAATACATCCTAAATCCTTGGCATAGGGAATCTATACCTTATGGTGATTTTGTTTAGGGCCCTACTATCAGTGCATAACCTCCATTTTCCATCATTTTTAGGGGCCAAGACTGGCAGTACTGCACATGGACTAAGACTCTTTTGAATGAGTCCTCTTTCCAATAATTTAGTGACCTATTTTGCAATCTCTGCATGTTGCAGGGGTGTCATTTTGTATGGTGCCTTATTAGGAAGGGATGAGCCTGGTATGAGGTCAATTTGATGACTGATATCCCTAATGGAAGGGAGGCTAGTGGGCAGGTCACTAGCAGTGACATCTCTATACTTTTGCAGCAATTCTAGGGCTTCCTTTGGCATAGGCTCCTTTTTATCAGACTTGATGTTATCCTTGGGCTTTGAGATTAGGAAAAAGTCCTCAATATTAGGTTCCTTCAAGGTTTTCAACATCTCTTTCTCTCCCATGATAATCACAGTGGGTTCTTTTTCAAATTTGTTATCCAGCAGGGGCTTCATAGTAAAGGTTTTCCCATCTTTAGTGATGGAGTAGGTGTTCTTCCTACAATGGTGTATGGCATCTACATCAAATTTCCAAGGTCTTCCTAGATAAATGTGTGAGGCATCCATCTCAACCACATCACAAAGAACTTTTTCCCTAAAATCTGCAATTGAGAACTCTATCCATGCTTCTTCTGTTACTATAGTTTTTTGGCCTTTTGTTAACCATGAAAAATGATAGGGGCAAGGGTGTGGCTTCTTAGGGAGTTTTAACTTTTTAACCATTTCACAAGATACAAGATTTTCAGTTGAACCAAAATCTATAAGTAGATTGCATACCTTTCCATGACATTTGATCTTTATCCTAAAGAGATTCTTCCTTTGTGGAGGTTATTGGGTTTGTGGCACTTGAAGGAAGACCTCCCTGATCATCAAACATATTCCTTCCTCTGATTCCAAGTCTATAGCATTAACATTTTCTTCTTGTTTATCTTCTTCGACAAGTTGTGCTCTACTCTCACCTTGGTTATTGTTGTTCCTCTTCTCAGGGCATCTTCCTACAATATGTCCCATTTGATTGCAATAGAAACATTTCAATCATCCATTACCTCTTCCTGAGTTTGTCCTTCCCCTATTGAAAGGCCTCCTTCCTCTATAGTTTCCTCTTGAATTAGAGTCACTATTTTCTTTGTCTCCTTGGTCAGGGGTCCTGCTACTGTTGCCACTATTTTGTCCCTTGCTCCAAGAGTTTCATTTTCCTCTAAACTTCTTCCCATTATCATTACTCATCCCTTTACCAAAATCCTATTTTCTTTTCCATTTTTCCTCTACCTTGAGTTCCATTTGATAGCACCTATTGACTGTGGTAGGGAAGTGTAGGCTTAGCTCCTCTTGAATAGATACCTTCAATCCATTCATGTATCTTGCTAGCTTTTCTTCCCCATCTTCTACCATGTTGGTCTTCATACATAATTTTAGGAACTCCTCAATGTATGAGCCTACATCCATGTCTTTTTTTTTCTTTCAAACTTTACTTCCTCCTATGGATTTGTACCCCATAATCCTTAGGCACATATGTCTCCCTAATCAATGCTATCATCTTGTTCCATGAATTGACCATGCTCTTTCAATTCTTCACCCTCTCTATTTGGATGAAGTTCCACCAAGTTAGGGCTTCTCCCTTTAACTTGGATCTTTCCACCTTGACCCTCTTCTTTTCAAGGATGTCCTCAAATTCAAAGAACATTGTCAAAGCCTCTATCCAATCCAAGGCTAAATCTGCATTCTTCTTGCAATTGAAGACCAAAAAATCTATCTTTTCCTTCATGGTTCTCCTCCCAATGGATTTCAAGGCATCTATGAAAGGCCTTTGGTCTATAGGGATGTGTTGGTCAGGATCATCCTCCTCTTCTTCACTCCCCTCTTCATTTTCAGACCCATCTTCTTTGTTTTTGTCAAGCTTCCTCTCAAGTTCTTGAAGCCTCTTAGTTAAGGCTGTGTTCACAACCCTTTGCTCTCTCACCATATTTTCTAACTCACTATTTGTCACCCTTGTAGGGATCTCTTCATCCTCAAGAGTAGACATAGCTCTGATACCACTTGATGCAAAGTGGCAAGTGAAAGCCTTCAAACAGTGAACAATTGGTGAGTTTCAAGGTTTCAACTACCCAAATGGCGAACCAAGTGCTCAATACTTATCACAAGTATGGTAAGGACTAGGGGAAATGGTTATCACAACCCAAACACCCAAGACAACCTAATCACTAGGCTATGCTAAGTCCCAAACACCAACAATTAAGAAGTCACTAAGAGGTCTCCTTAACTCAATAGACAACCAAACCCCATGAAATGACTTATAAGACTAGGGGTGGCCTACAATCACTAATATAGCCTATTTAGGTATGATACCTTTAGTTCCAATGGTTCTTTCACTTATAAGCCATCCATAACACTAGGTTGCTTCATAAACCAAGGATTTGGCTTGTAGCCCTTCCTAGAAGGAAATTTGAAGATAACTCAAAATGCTTCAAAATGAGATAGTGAATTGGTTAGGGATTATGATACACTTTTGGGATTTATAAAACATATCCAAGCACCAAGGAGTGGAGACAAACATAAATCACTTATGTTACAATGTTAGACCAGCTAATAGGCATAATTAGGTCTCCAAATGCACTAAAAGTGCTCTTTCTCCTAAGCCAATGTAGAAAATAAGTATTGGGGCATGTGTGGATATAAAAAATAACTTAGAATCCAAGTTTTGGAGTCTTTATGAATCCCCAGGAAAAGGTTATAGTGACTGTCCTAAGTCACAAACTGGTGCACACATAGAGATGTACACCTAGGGCTTTGTGGCAAAACCAACTCCTTGAAAAACTCCACCTCTAACCTACATATTTATAAAATGCATAAACAAAGGTTTAGTTCCATAAAGGGGCATCAGATTCCCATGGTTGAATTGGGTCAAAAGATCAAACCCTATCGAAACCCTATTGGAGACCTTCAATCCATGCAAGCACACAAGAAACCCTTTTATCTTCCAAAATAAGATGAATAAAAACATGAATCCAATTGAAAATGAAAGTAGATTGGATGAAAAAACTTTTTATCTCAAAGATTCATACACACTAGTCTATACCCATTCGTACTAGGGCGCTGTTCCCAAGAATTACAAAGAAATGGTTTGTTTTTATTGATTCAGATGCCAAAATTACACATCATACCTTCCACCCACCTAAAAGGGCTCAATGAAGGCTTCCCACATTGACTAAAACTGAAATTTAAACCATATGACCATTGGGGGCATGATTACAACTTTTGGCAAGAAGTTGTTAAAGTTGCTAAGCAACTTTTACAACATTTTTGCAACTTTTGCAAAGTAGAAGACCAAACTTGGTCTAAGCCTAACCTAGTGATCCAACATGGATCTAAAACATTAAAAACATGAAAATGACTAAAATCCTATGATTCTTGGCCCATTGACCACTTTTGACCATAGTCAGCCATGGGCTTATAGTTGTACCAATCCTGGAACTAGGCCTTACAACTTGGTCTAGGTCCTTGACTAATTTTTTTTAAGCTAAACTAGATGTGCTTAGGACTCTTAAGAGTATTGTTTATTGAGTCTAGAGTAGGTGCTCCTACCCTAGTAATAGGGTGATACAATATTCCAAGGTGATATTTCTCACAGAGGTCAGGCGACAGTTTCTAGGCAACTAGTGCGATAAAATACAGGTAGGCAGTGCATTGCAAAAATAGAAATGAAGTATCGCACAATAAATCTTGGACCAGTGTGCAAGGAATTTCTAGTATCGTATGGCTTTTGACCAGTGAGTGTAAAAATCTCAAATTTTAAGGGTAATTTGGTTAAAGTTGTAATCTAATAGTTGTATTTCTTGATTTCGAGCACAACAATAGCAATAATCAGAAAAGTTTGCAAATAGTAGGTGATCAAACTATTATACACTAAGTTTGTGCCTTTATCTCAAGCTCTCATAGTCTTAATAACCTAGTATAACATTGGAATCATCTCTAGGTTGTGGGACCTATGCTAACTGAGATGAGACCTCTAGGTTCTAGGCTGGTTCCTCTTGGATAATCACCTTAATTTGCTTCAAGACATGAAAGTAAAAAATTATTGAGGGAAAGGGATAGAAGGAATACTTGGAAATCAAAATGACTAAAAGAAAACTACCTGCTAGGTGATACACAAAAATTAGGGTTTGGATCTGAGTATAGAGGAATAGAACCAATGAAAAGCTCATGTCTAATAGATCACAACTTACTGAATAGGCTTGCAAAAGTGTTTCATAGGAATGTCTGAACATAAGACACAACCTATGACCTGCAAATAGACATTCACTTCTGCAACTCTATGTAGGAATGAGACAAGATTGTTAGGGGGTTGAAGTATACCCACAAAAGCATCTAAATTAGATCAAATGCAATAACACACAAAATCAAAGAATGCAGGAGGGATCAGGAACCCTAAGACATCACTGAAAGCATCATATACTTTAATCCAATAAGAGATAATTTAGACAAGGAAGCATAGGGACATGAAGGATTGTCACAAAATACCTCTACAATATTTGAATCATCAATGGGAGAAATACAACTGTATAAGCTAGAGGGTAGAAATGATACAACAGATGACCCTTAAGAAAAGATGAATTTCTTCTACAAATTGTGCAACTCTGAGCCCTAAGGCTCCAAAAATATAATATATACATACTCCTTTGCACGTAGGCAAGAGTAAAAAACTAACTAGGGTTACATGGTTTTCAATAAAATAATCAAACCCTAGCTGATCAAATCTGATCATAAATATATCTTTGCAAAAAATCATATCTGATCTGATATTTTGTTGAGTGTCCATGCCTGTACTATGTTTCCTATAGACAAGCAACCTAGATCTATCCACCTTTCTAAACAAAAGTCTCACCATGAATGTTTAACTGGCACTTCTCAGGGACAAGAACTTGACCCACGATGGCCACCTAGGCTTCATCATCATCTTCTCTTAACTACAAATGTCCTATAGACATCAATTTTCTAGCTACCTTGCTACTTCGTAGCCTGTAGATCAAATACCAGAAAAAACCCTCTGCAAACATATTCAAATTTGATTATCAATGGCTAGTCAGTCATTTTAAAACATAACCATCGATGTCCAATGTTTCATGGTAGAAGAGTGGCTCAGATCATCCTTGGAACAATCATGAAACCCTTCAGAAAAGTCAAAAATCTACACCGAAAGCCTTGACTAATGAGCATCGAGCACATCGGCATATCGGCATGTTTGGACCCACCTGGACCTTTCTTCCTTTTAAGTCATTCAGTGACTACATGATTGAAGACTTCTCTTATTTGTGAAATCCTTAGGACCTTTACCAATTTATTTAGAGATTCAGCAAACAAAGCGTTTGTTGAATTTCTTAATCATTTGGAGCACTGCTAAATCATTCTATGAATGGGCGAGTATGTGAAACTTTATCAGGACCACCAAATATTCTATGTAACTTAGGCCTAGACCCACCACTTGGAAATATTTTATAGGCTTTGGCTGCTTCATCAACAACACCTCAACAAGTCTCTTTGACATGGACCCATTCAAACAAGATTCTGATCTAACGGCTAGCGCAAGATCTCATAGCTACAGAATATTCTTTCCACTTTTACGCCAGTCATAGATCCTTTCTAATCTAGGAACTCACTAACACATTAGTCTATCTAGAAATCATCATCATCATTTGGTGGCCAATCAAAAGTATGCATGTCAGCAATATGTGGCACTGGGACCACCTGACATATCTCTGAACACTTGGAAAATCTGATGGCTGGTGCAAGATCTCATGCTCTGACAAAAACCTTTGTGAAGATATGCCAACCGTCGATCTTCATCTTTTTGACATTTCTATAGACCTTCTAACATAGCCCCACTATAGCATCCAAGTCATCACTATGTGGACCAATGAGAAATGTGCACATGATCATTCAAGGACCCACCTATAGAGCTCTAGCAATGGAATAAAATTAATGGTGGGGGCATGATCTCATGGGGTAGGAATAATCTTTTAGATCATGCACCAACCATAGATCCTCAGCTGGGAAGTTTACCAGGCCCACTCTGACAAATTTAACAAGTCATTATCTCTCGACCAATTAGGAGTCTCCACATCAAAATACATGGCAATGGATGCACTAAGGCTTTGAAGCGCTGCAGACTTGGAAGAATCAATGGTTGTCTTAAGATCTCAAGCTCTGACACAACCCCTTGCGAAGAATAATGGCCATCAATCTTCATCACTAGGACCCTTAGCTATCTGAGATCACCAAAAGACCTAGTGATTATGTGATTGAAGAGAAATTAGACCCCCCGCTAAATCACTGACTGTTAAGGACTTAACTGCCAAACTCTAGGTCATTACACAAACAAGGCATTTGTAGAATCACTGAATGAAAAGATAACCACAAACTGACATAAACCTTGATACCAAATCTATGGCTAGTCTCATTTTCTCATGCCACTAGAATATTCCTTCTGATTATACAACAACCATCTGATACAAAATCTTACCACTGCCTGCAGAACTAACCCCACTTTGACCTGGCGACTTAGCAACCAAAGGCTTTCTTCTATTTGCGAGATACTTTGATGAACTATGGTTAAGTCAAGCGAATAAATGAACAAAGGGGTTTGCTAGTTCATGAAGAGAATGCCTAACTGAGGGCAATTCATGGAGTCACTGAATAACTCAGGGCACCACCGCTTTATTTCGTGACTAGGAGAATAAAGGATTTGCCAGTTCACCGAAAGAAAAGATGACCTCCGGAAAGAATAAGAGAACTGGAAAACAAGAGGAAACTTAAAAGACACATGGGAATTGGAACTTTAAGTTGCCAAAAAATGATGACCAAATAGAATAAGGCTTAGGGTTTACAGGGTTTTTTGAATGCCAACGACTACTTTTTCAAATATTTGAACTTGCAGACCAGGAACTTAAATAATTTGCACAGGCCAGGAAACATAACATGAGGCCATGAAATTTTTAGGGGTACTTGGAAAGGTGAAAATAGAGACCTGGGGATAGATATTAGCCAAATTTTCATGCACAAGAAATTTTGGGTAACATTTGGTGATTTATGCTGGATGTCAGCTTGCTAGGCATGGAAAACCAGTGGCCTATGACAATCCATTGGGCATGGGGTCATCAAAACCAAAAAATCAACAAGGAGACAAAACTGAAATAGAAGGAGAAACTTGTGTGTGAGCACTTCTTGGAAAATAAGGAAACTAACTTAGAAAATAGGGAAAGAAAGCAAGAAACACATATTTACAAGAATTACAGAGAGGGATTAACCTCAAAGTAGGGCTTTAGGTGGAATCCATTTGCTGAAATTGGCACGACATCTTCTTCAACAGTTGATAGCAAGAAAGCATTGGTTCCCTTGCTCTCTATTATAAAAAATGGTCCACCCCAAAATGAATCAAACTTTGTATGTCTACCAGGCCTGAATTTGAACTCATCCCATTTGAGAACTACATCTCCAACCTTGAAATTTTTGATCCTGGCTCTTTTGTCAAAGTTCCTCTTTGTTTGAATTTGGTAGAATTCCATATCCTGCATTGATTTATCTCTGATCTCTCCCAATTCCATCAATTGAGCATGCTTGGTCTGTAAGGGGTCTCCTTCCTCAAACAAGGCATATTGAGTAACTAAGTCCAAAGTTGGTAATTCAGTTGAAATGGACAACTTAGCCTCTCTCCCATACACTAATACATAAGGAGAATTACCAATGATTTTCTTTGGAGTAATTCTATCTAACCACAAGGCAGACTTAAGCCTTGTATGCCAATCTCTCTGATTATCTTGTAAGGTCTTCTTCATTATCCTGATCAAATTCTTATTGGTTGATTCTGCTAAGCCATTTCCCTAAGGGTAATAATTTGAACTTGTATTCAGATAAATGTCATTTCTAATTGCCCATTTTGAGACTTTTAGGCCTGTAAATGCCAATGCATTAACTGAAATTATGGAATCTGGAGTGCCAAACCTATGGATTAATGCATCATAAAAACTCAATATAGCACTCTCATTAGCTTCTTTCAAGCCAGTAGTTTCTATCCATCTAGTGAAATAATTAGTTGCAATGATTATCCACTTATGTCCTACACTAGATGGAGGATTGATCATTCCAATGAAATCTATACCCCACTTCATGAAGGGTTTCTCTATTCTGATTGGCTATAGGGGTAAGGCTGCAAGCCTTTTTTTTCCTGCAAACATGGCACACTTGATGCATTTTCTCACATAATCATGACTATCCTTAAAGATAGATGGCCAATAGTATCCAGCCCTCATGATTTTATAAGCAGTAGTCCTAGGAGAAAAATGACCACTAAAGGGGCCATCATGAAGCTCAAATAGGACATCAGCTATCTTTTCTGAATCTATGCATCTTAAAAGGACACCATTGCGATCCTTTCTAAAAAGAACATTATCTATCAACACAAAAGGAATAGATTGTAACCTATAATACCTCCTTTTTGCTAAATCCAAAACTACAGGACATTGTCCTGTCTTCAAGTAATTGATCATACTAGTCAACCAGCTTGTTGCCTTGGCTTGTTCTTTTTTAGAATGCACTAGCAAAGATGCATCCAATTGCTCTGATTTCTTTGAACTTTCATCCTCTGCCAGATGTTCACAAAGACCTCTTCCTCTAACCAGCTTGGTAGTTTGAATATCTATGTCATATTCCATCACCTTGGTGATCCAACTAGCTCTTTTCTCTTTTAGGTCCTTGGAAAGAAAAAATTCCTTGACACTAGGATGAGTAACTTTTAAATGTACCTTACTTTGGGTCAACAGATATCTAAATTTTTTAAGGCTCTTCACCATAGCAAGTACATGTTTCTCTACAAAAGAGTATCTTTGTTCATACTCTTCTAAACCTTTGCTAAAGAAAGCAATACGCTGGTCCAATCCATTTGAATTTTCTTGGGTCAACATTGTAGATATAGCATCATGACCTCCATAAGCATATAGGATAAAATCCTTACTGAAGTTTGGGTTCAAGAGGTCAAGTGCTTCTGTTAAGGCCTCTTTGATAGCTTGGAAATTGACTCTCCCTTCTTTGGTCCAACTGAAAGCCAAACTCTTCTTTAACATGGTTGTCAAAGGCTTTAGTAAATCTACAATGTTAGGCAAGAACCTCCTAACAAAATTAATCTTTCCTATGAAAGATTGGAGACTTTTCTTGTGATGTGGTAGGGGTAGCTCTAGGATAGCTACAATTCTCTCAAGATCTACTGTAATCCCTTCTTTGGACACTATATATCCCAACAATTTTCCTTCATGAACTACAAACACACACTTCTTCGAATTAACAGATATCCCAAATTCTCTGCACCTTTCAAAAATCTTCCTCAAATGTTTGATATGATCTACTGCATGTTTAGAATAGATAGTTATGTCATCTAAGTAGACTAGCACAAACTTGTACATTAGATTCTTAAAGGCCATATCCATTGCCTTTTGAAATGTAGTACCTGCATTTGACAAACCAAAAGGCATCTTTTGATAAGCCATGGTTCCCCACTTGGTTGTAAATGTAGTCTTATATTGATCCTCTTCATTCACTAAGATCTGATTGTATCCTGAATAGCCATCCAATAATGAAAATCTCTCAGATCTAGAGACACATTGTAAGATTTGTTCCATGGAGGGTAGTGGATGGCGGTCTTTTAGAGAGGCCCTATTAAGATCCCTGAAGTCAACACATAACCTCAACTCCCCATTCTTCTTCTTGATAGGAACAAGGTTGGAAACCCAACTAGTATGCTTGATGGGGTAGATGATACCACTTTCTATTAGTTTGAGTACTTCTTTATGCATAAGTGGCTCAAGCTTGGAATTAATAGGCCTTTGTTTTTGCCTCACCAGTTTGGCATTAGGCTCCAATTCAATAGTGTGTTGAGCAAGGGATGGATCAAAACCTTTGAGGTCATCATATTGCCATAAAAAAACATCACTGAATTCATTGAATAATTGGGTATAAGCTTGCTTTTCCAATTCAGTGTTCACTTTTCCAAACTGCAAGCTCTTACCTAGTTCTAACTCTAATTCAACACAATGTTCTTATTGAACTACCAAGCCAGCTTTGCTTTTCTTGACTTCATCACCCTTGTTGAAGATAGTCTCTAAGGTAACAAGACCTCTAGGCATCTTATTGGATTTCAACTGTATCACTTGATCACCATAGATCTGTGATAGCCTATCTTGATTGTATTTTGAGAAAACATCCTCTTCAAAAAAAAATTATAGAATTTGTTCATCATTGTCAAACACCTGCCAATTGACATCATTATTAGGAATAGAGAGTTTGACAATAACCTTGATGTGTTGTTGATCCATCTCTTTTGAAATGCTATTGGGGATATCATACTGAGATCCAATAGAAGCCAATCTATCTGCATTTTGATTTAGCTTCCTAGGGATAGCAACAATATTGAAAGCATAAAAATCTTCAATTATATCCCAAACTCTATGTTTTTATGCTTTCAAGGTGTCATTTTTGGTTGCACTTATCCCTCTTACTTGGCTGACAACTAACTCACTGTCACCATAAACTTTTAAGGCTTTGAGCCCTATTTTTCTAGCCCATCCTAGTCCATTGACTAGACTTTCATACTCTATAGTATTGCTAGTGTAGGAGAAATTGAATCTAAAGGCAGTATAGTACCTTTCTCCTTTTGGGGATACTAGTGTAGCACCACCACCAAAACCATGTCTACTTCTAGCTCCATCAAAAAAAAATTCCCAAACCTAATTATTCTGATCCTCTAAATCAGTGTCCTTGAGAAGGTTGGGCTCTATTAAATCACTCTCTTGTATCAAATAATTTCCCAAACTAGCATTCCAAATAACATGCTCTGATTCTCTTTCATCTAGGAAAATATCAGGGATGTTTTCTATTTTGGTGCTTGCTTCACTAATGGTTTGGAAATCACTACTATCAAATATGGGGCAATTTGCATTGATGGTATTGGACACATAAGGTTCTATATGGTGTGCTGCCAATTTCTTTGATTTAATGGTAACCTTGGTACCATACCTTGTATGAAAAATCATATGAGACCAATCAGAAGATAAGTAGCCTCCTATTTTGGCTGTGAACTCCCATGAAAGACATATAGAAAATAATGTAGGGAGATCTATGATGTATATATTGAGGAGGATGGAGAAATTAGGACTAGCATGTAGGATGAAACTAGTATCCTTAGCCACACCTATAGTATTGACTGAGGATCCATCAAGTTGGGTCACCTTCTTTTGGAAGGGTTCATACTTCAGTCCTAATTGGTCAGCTACTCTCTTGGGCATCATAGTGCTAGTAGCTCCACTATCTACCATACAATTATGCACTAAAGATTTTCCAATGATTAAAGATACATAAATGGGAGGTGGCTTTGAGTTCCTACCTTGTGTGGAATTGGTCTTGGAGTTGCTACTTGGAGCCTCCTTTTCTTGATCAGTGTTAACCAACACTAGCTTTGCAGCTTCTTTTGTAGGTTGAGGAGTTGTCACTTCTGTCATGGCCTTCTTCAAAATTTTAGGCTATCCTAGAAGAGCCAAAGATTTCCACATGGACATGGTGACATCCACCTTCTTCATGTTGTCTACAATATTATAAGGTGTCACAGTGTGTACTCTCTATTGTTCTTTCACCATGATGGGCTCTACTTCCTTTGAATGTTGACCTTCTTTGCTTTTAATGATAGGAGACTCCTTGGGTGTGATGGGATCAGCTTGCCATAGTGGCTCTATAGATGTAGTGGCTTTGGCATTAGAATCTACTCTCTCCATGTCTTGAGCTCTTCACTTTTCTCTTGTATAGGAAACAAAAGAAACTTCATCATTGACTCCATTGAAGTCTAGTTGTTCCCAATTAAAGAGAGTAGTCTCATTCTCTTATGGTTCTTGTTAAGGAACTGACCCACTAGATGAAGCCTCTGATTGAGCTTAGGAGGCATTTTGAACCATTAGAGCTTGGTTCATCCATCCATTTGAACATGTGGCCTGATTGTGAGGCTGATTACAAGGAAAACACCATTCATTCTCCATAGCCACATTGTTTTGGCTAGGAACCATATCCCTCACTGGATTTGTAGAATTGAGAGGTGCAGGGTTATATGGTTGGAATGGTCTTTGGTTGAAACTTTTTCTTTGTCCTTGATAACGTCCTTGGTATTGTGGCCTATTTTTTTGAGAAGGCTATCCTTGATTTTGATATTGTTGATTATGACCTTGGCCTTGTGACTAAAATGGTGGTCTAATTCCTTGACCTTGTTTCTTCAAATTTGTGACCTCCTTAGTCAAGGTCTGCAACAAATTTTTCATTTCTTCCTGACTGCTTTATTGGCTATTCTTCATCTCCTAGAACTCTTTAGAGAAGCTAGTTCTTAGCTCTTGACCACTCATACTGGCCTGAGGTGCTAATATGGTGGGAATAGGGGTAAATGGGGGTACTTGTGTAGGTGAAATGGGTTGAAGGCTAGGAAAAATGGGCATTAGAGGTCTTCTAGCAATCATGCCTACTTCGATCAAATAATTTTCAGCCCTGACAGCTATGTCGAAAGCTTGGGGAAGAGAAGTGCCACCCATGGACTGGATCATGATAGAAATTTGACCATTCAAACTTTGTAAGTAATAAAGGAAAGCATGGTCATTTGATGGTCTTATTGGTACTGAAATTCTATTCCATGCTTTAAGGAATCTACTATTGTAATTTTTCATCTACTCTTGAGCGTCTCTCTTAATAGTTGTTAACTACTCAACTAGAGATAAGTTATTTGATTTATCCTCAAAATGCTTACTCAATGCATCACCCAATTCATCCCATGAAGTAATAGAACCAATGGTTAGAGTTCTAAACCATTCAAGAGCCTTACCTTTTAGAGAGGCTACTAGTAATTTTTTGGCTACATCTTCTTGAGTAATGTTGTGTATGCTGCAGATGGTGGTCACATCTCTTATGTGTTCAAAAGTAGTTGTTTTCCCTTCTCCTATGAAATTAGTTATGCTCTTAAGTGCCACTAAGGTCACATCATGATGTTGGTAAAAATCTAATGGGCTACCCTAATTAAAGGGTGCAAATGCAAATGGCCTAGCCATTGTAGGAGTTGGAATCTAAAGATTAACAACTATATGAGCTATATTTGCTACTAGATTTGAATCCTCTTCTAGACTTCTGGTCAGAGATCTGCCTCTTCTCCTGGAATGAAAGGGAGAAGATCTCCTTTCTAAGGTATCAAGAGGTGTGGACTGAACTCTCCTTGTAGGGGATGTTCTTTGAGTTGACCTGCCTTTTTGGCTTCTTCTTGAGGGCAACTCTAAAAATTTAGTGGGCTTTGAGCTTCTAGTCTCAATCTTTCTCATAAACCTTAAACAAGGTCATCCCTGATCCTTGAAATCAGTGGAGTCATCAGATATACCTGATGGAATTACTTCTAAAAGCTTGTTTTATGCAATCTACATATCAGAGATAACATAACTTGAATTTGAATAAAATTATTGTCCCACCGAGCGTGCCAAAAATGTTATACACTAGCACCAAGGTGGGGTATCCTTGAGCTTAACCCTATACTGATAGTCCTTATGTACTAAACTTCTTTGATCCTTTTGTAGATGAACCAATAGGAACACCTTTGAACATTAATCTGATCCTTTTACTCTCCCACCAGGCATGCAAGAATTGTTATACACTAAGTTTGGGCCTTTGTCTCAAGCTCTCATATTCTTGATAACCTAGTATAACATGGGAATCATCTCTAGGTTGTGGGACCTATCCTAACTAAGATGAGACCTCCAGGTTCTAGGTTTCTTCCTCTTGGATAATCACCTTAATTTGCTTCAAGACATGAAAGTAAAATTTTTTTGAGGGAAAGGGATAGAAGGAATGCTTGGAAAGGGAAATGACTAAAAGAAAACTACCTACTAGGTGATACACAAAAATTAGGGTTTGGATCTTAGTATAGAGGAACAGAAACAAGAAAATCTCAGGTCTAATAGATCAAAACTTATTGAATAGGCTTGCAAAAGTGTTTCATAGGAGGCTCTGAACATACGACACAATGTATGACCTGCAAATAGACATTCACTACTGCAACTCGGTGTAGGAATGAGACAAGATTGTTAGGGGGTTGAAGTATACCCACAAAAGCATCTAAATTAGATCAAACACAATAACACACAAAATCACAGAAAGAAAGAGGGATCAAGAACCCTAAGACATCATTGGAAGCATCATATACTTTGATCCAATAAGAGATAATTTAGACAAGGAAGCATAGGGACATGAAGGATTGTCACAAAATACCTCTGCAATATTTGAATCATCAATGAGAGAAATACAACTGTATAAGCTAGAGGGTAGAAATGATACAATAGATGACCCTTAAGAAATGATTAATTTCTTCTACAAATTGTCCAACTCTGAGCCCTAAGGCTCCAAAAATACAATATATACATACTCATTTGCACGTAGGCAAGAGTCAAAAACTAACTAGGGTTACATGGTTTTCAATAAAATAATCAAACCCTAGCTGATCAAATCTAATCATAAATATATCTCTGCAAAAAATCATAGCCGATTAGATATTTTGTTGAGTGTCCATGCCTGTACTATGTTTCCTGCAGACAAGCAACCTGGATCTATTCACCTTTCTACACAAAAGTCTTTCCATGAATGTTTAACTGGTACTTCTCAGGGACAAGAACTTGACCCATGACGACCACCTAGGCTTCATCATCATCTTCTCTTAACTACAAATGTCCTGCAGACATATTTTTTCTAGCTACCTCACTGCTTCATAGCCTGTAGATCAAATATTGGAAAAACCCTTTGCAAACATATTCAAATTTGAATATCAATGGCTACTTGGTCATTTTAAAACATAATCGTCGATGTCCAACATTTCTCGGTAGATGAGAGGCTCAAATCATCCTTGGAACGGTCACATAACCCTTCAGAAAAGTCAAAAATCTACACTAGAAAGCCTCGACCAATGAGCATCGAGCACGTCGGCATATCGGCATGTTTTGACCCACCTAGACCCTTCTTCCTTTTAAGTCATTCAGCAACTATGTTATGGAAGACTTCTCTTATTCACGAAATCCTTACTACCTTTACCAATTTATTTAGAGATTCAATGAACAAAGCGTTCACTGAATTGCTTGGTCATTTGGAGCACCGCTAAATCATTCCGTGAAAGGGTGAGTATGTGAAACTTTATTGGGACCACCAAATATTGTATTTAACTTGGGCCCAGACCTACCACTTGGCAATCTTTTATTTGCTCCAGTTTCTTCATCAGCAACACCTCAGCAAGTCTCTCTTACATGGACCCATTCAAACAAGATTTCGATCTAATGGCTGGCACAAGATCTCGTAGCTACAGAATATTCTTTCTACTTTTACGCTAGTTGTAGATCCTTTCTATGCATGGACCCCACTAACACATCATTCTATCTGGAAATCCTCATCATCATTCGGTGGCTAATCAAAAGTATTCATGTAAGTAGTATGCAGCACTGGGACCACCTAACATATCTCTGAACACTTGGAAAATCTGATGGTTGGCGGAAGATCTCATGCTCTAACAAAAACCTTTGCAAAGATACACTAGTCGTTGATCTTCATCCTTTGGACACTTTTGCAAACCTTCTAACATGACCCCACTGCAACATCCAAGTCATCACTATGTGGACCAATGAGAAACAAGCACATCATCATTCAAGGACCCACCTGCAGAGCTCTGAAAATGGAATAAAATCAATGGTAGGTGCATGATCTTATGGGGTAGAAATATTCTTTTAGATCAGGTGTCAGTCGTAGATCCTTAGCTAGGAAGTTCATCGGCCCACTCTGAAAAATTTAACAAGTCATTATGTCTCTACCAATTAGGAGCCTCCACATCAGAATACATGGCAATGGACCCACTAAGGCTTTGAAGCACTGCATACTTGGAAGAATCAATTTTTGTCTTAAGATCTCAATCTCTGACACAACCCCTTGCGAAGATACACTAGTTTTTGATCTTCATCATTGGGACCCTCAGTTATCAGAGATAGCCAAAAGCCCTAGTGATTACATGACTGAAGAGAAATTAGACCCCCCACTGAATCATGACTACTAAGGACTTAACCACCAAACTTTGGGTCATTACATGAACAAGGCATTAACAAAATCACTGAATGAAAAGATAACCACCAACTGACATAAACCTTGATACCAAATCTATGGCTAGTCTCATTTTCTCATGCCCCTAGAATATTCCTTCCGATTATATGCCAACTGTCTGATGTAGAATCTTACCACTACCTACAGAACTAACCCCACTTTGACCTGGTGACTCAGCAACCAAAGGCTTTCTTCTATTTGTGAGATACTTTGATGAACTATGGTTAAGTCAAGCAAATACATGAACAAAGGGGTTCGCTAGTTCACTAAATCAAATGCTGACCTGGGGCTTCATTAAGAGAATGCCCAACTGAGGGCAATTCACGGAGTCACTGAATAACCTAGGGCACCGTTGCTTTATTTCGTGACCAGGAGAATAAAGGATTCTCTAGTTCACTAAAAGAAATGATGACTGCCAGAAAGAATAAGAGAACTAGTGAACAAGAGGAAACTTAAAATGCACATGGGAATTGGAACTTTAAGTTGCCAAAAAAGTAACAACTGAATAGAATAAGGCTTAGGGTTTGTAGGGTTTTTTGAATGCCAATGGCTACTTTTTCAAATATTTGAACTTGTAGACCAGGAACTTAAACAATTTGCAGAGGCTAGGAAACATAACATGAGGTAGTGAAATTTTTAGGGGTACTTGGAAAGGTGAAAATAGAGACCTGGGGATAGATATTAGCCAAATTTGCATGCACAAGAAATCTTGGGTAACACAAACATGTCATAAAACACTTACACAAGGGCAAAAGAAACCATGCCAAGATAATCACTTGGGATATCAAAGTGAAAAATCCTATGAGTACTACCATGATGTTTGCTATTCAAGAATTTTTACATGGGTAGATCACAACAAGAACACATCTAGCACTTACTAGCCTAAAAAGACAAAGGCTCAATACTTAACAACTTGGCCCACACTTGATGTCCCATTTCATCACACAAAGTGGTTTCCCACAATAGATATTGGCTTTATCATGGAAGTGCCAATGACACAACTAAAGGAATATAGATGGTGAGTAATCTTGGGGTGATCTAGGTTAGTCCACTAGGATCAATCCTTTCACCAAGATGCTAAGTGGAAAAATAGGGTAGCTTCTATCCATGTTTCTTAGTAAGGGCTTCCATTCATAATACCCCTCTTGCTCCCCAAAGGGACTCCTTACCTTGTGGCAAGTAATGAACCTCGTGGCCACAAGAGTACCTTAAGAATTCTTTCTTAGCATTTTCCTCATGGTCACAATCCCACAAGTACTCACACCAAACAAAGACAAGTACTATGTCTACCAAGGTTTTATGTCCTTGATAGCCTTGAGTTTATAGTGGGTTAGAATAGCTGGCTATAGGCTTGTCCCCACTTGGGTCATTCCTCTTGATTTCTCAAGAGCAGGCCTGCTAAAGGATTATAATGCTAAACAAAGAGTGGATCAACTTTGGAGTGTCAAGATTTTTGTTTCACCTCAAGGGTGAATAGCATATTCTCCTAGCTCAAAATTCTTTCCCAAACACACCAAGCAAAGGTTCAATTATCCTCTTGTTTTCAAAATCTAAAGATGGGTCCAGATTTCTGGTTCACCACAAGGGTGAAGAGCATAATTTTCTACCACAAAAAGACTCCTACAACAAGATATTAAGTGCCTATGAAAAGAAGCAACTAGTATTCCATACTTGAAAAGAAAGCAATAAACAAGGACTTGATTTTTTTTTATGCTTTGGCCAGCCCTGCAAAAATAATTAGTAGTCCTTGTGCATTTGAAGCTTTGATATGCATTCTTTTAAAAAATATTCAAGCAATGAAGGAACCTACAAGAACAACTTGTTAGCCCTAAAATCGTTAGTGCATCAAAATCAAATGTAATATGTAAATAGAACACTATCCTAACATAGAAAATCAAAACCAGCAAGCAATCAAATCAAAATTTGCTAAGAAAGAACTAAAAATCACTCACTGCCAAGCTTGAGTGACAGTTCTATCAGAAAAAGAATCATGCAATACTTCACCATATACTGAGGTGATAGTTTCTATCTGGGTGATACTTCATGCTACCTACAAGTGACAAAGAATAATAGGATAGTGCAACAAAATATGCAAAGGAGTGTGATACTTTAACTAGTAAAGTATTGCACTCGTATACAAAAAAATTTCGTACGACATTGGAAGAATTTTGCATGACAATTTGTCAAAAAAATAGAGAGCCAAAACAACAAGTTAAAATAATGACAAAAAATTGATGAAAATGCATAAAAAGAAGGACAAAACAAGAGTGTTATGCCCCATGATGGGTGCCAAAAATGTACACTCAAAATGTGCACTTCTCTAAGTCATTACTTCCAAGAGAATCCATGAGTGGGAAATCTTGAGAAAGCAACCTAGAGCTCCCTAGGTATGGTGTCACAAGGATGTTTTGATTGCTCTCAGCTAGAGCTATTGTAGCATGCAACCTTGCTAGTAAACTACACAATGGGAGATTCAATGAGAAAAGGGCAAGAGTGCCAATATCTTTAAGAATCTTGAAAGAAAATGCAATGCAACTATTCTAAGAATGAAGATTCAAGTAAGCTATGGAAATAAAATTATTACAATCCTTGCTAATTAACTATGTGAATTAATCTAAAGCATAAAGGAAACTAAGCTAGATGCCATGAAAGCTAAAATGCAAGAATGAAGGATAAATGCACAAGATCTCCAAAGCTTCCAAAATCTCCAGGAAAACCTGCAGCATAAGGTTAGTATTCAAAAGTGGGATCCTAAAATGAGAAAAGAGCTCTCCTTTTAAAGGAAATGAGAAAGAATGGACCATGGAGATTAAGAGGCAAAATATTTAATCAAGGGTGAAGCTTGAAAGAGAGATCAATCCATGTGCACAAGAGTCCTCCAATGAGAAAAAAAGAGTTGACTTTTGTGTCCCATGTGAGATAAAAAGGCCTTTTCTTCTTTTTATTAAATAGGAATAATGCTTTATTTGTGCAACTTAGGATAAGCGAAAAAGTGGGGACTTTTTATTTAATAAAAGGGGAGGAAATTCCCTTTAATTAAATAAAGACTTAAGATAAAATGGTTAGTCCATAGAATATAATTGAATAAATGATAGAATTAGGATTTGATCAAGAACATTGATTTGAAAATTGCCAAGCATTGATTCAAGAAATTGATAAATTGAAGAATGGGGCCCAAAGTCTAGGTGACCATTTTAGATTAAACCAAGTCTAATCTGCCTCTATCAAAAATAAACACAATAGTACTTTTCAAAAAGATTAAACCAGAGTATCTAAAGAAAATATTAGTAATTAAAGTAATAGGGCTATACCAAGGACAAGCCAAAATAACCTTAAAACAAGAACCTAAATAGGAAAACTTAGGGTCATGCCCAAACAAAAAGAAAAAACCTCATGAGCACCAGCAGCTAGTTTTTTCTACCTAGATGTTTTGACATCATGGTCCTTGCCCACTCCTTCTACATGAACAAGAAGAGATCCTTATTGTAATCATCCACCTCCATATTGTCGCTCACCAGTTTTTCCTGCACAGTGTAGAGGGGCATAGTAGAAGCATGCATGACCTTTAGCACAAATTTTTTAGTCATCATAATGTGATGCTTTAGTTCCTACATGTCTTGCTCGATGTCAGAAATCTCTTTGTCCAATTCAAAAAACCTCAGCTTGAGGGTGCCATTAAGCCTATCTTTTCTAGCCAAAAACCTAGGGTTGTGCTCAGTAGTGGGGGGCTTGTTTTGGTGATAATGAGGGGAAGTCAGAGGAGGGGTAGGGCTATGGGGACTCTCCATGGTTTGCTGAGGGTTGGGAGGGGGAGTGTTTCCAGTCCTACTCGAATTCATATGATCATCAAAAGAGCCCTTCATGGACTCAATGGAGTGGGATTCTTTTTTCGAAAGCGAATGCTCTTTAGAGACCATTTCCAAAATTCTAGTTTTACACTACTCCATAATTCTGTTAGACCATCGGAAACTAGGGCCACCTAAGTCAACCTCCAGCTTGACCTAGCTCTCTAGAATCCTCTATTTTTTGGGCTTTCATTCAGTCTTAGGAGTACTATCAGATTCCTTCTGATCTTTAGTCTCTAAAGATTTAGAGACATGGGACTCCTCATGCTCCTCCCTCCTATTGAAAGCATTTTTTACACATTTTTTGTAGTTTCTACCATCATTAGGGACAAGATCTGACTCCTAGATAATTTGGAGAGAATGGGAGGTGGAGTGAGTGGGATTTTTAGTTTTCGAAGGGGGATCCTCCTGGGCTGCCTCTTGGATGATCAGGGGGGCAGTTGGGATGGAGGGTAGATAGCCTTATGGATGTGGTAAATATAGAGCAGGAGGCCCTAATGGAGAATAGGGATCAATTTATCTAGGTTTTCCCTAATATCCAAAATATTGCTTTCTATGGAATGCAAGAGGTAGAAGGGGATAGATATTAAGTCCTTATTTCTAATGTGATTAAGAAAAGGTAAGTGGTAGTAGTAGAACACTATAAATTTACCTTCCAGGGTGCAATACTTCATCACAATAAGATAAATCTTGGGGTAGAACTCCAAAAGCTCTTCACGATTGAAACCCCCTTGCTTCTTGATAGTTTTCTTTCCCTCCCTAAAGAACTAGTTGAGACTGCTAGGGTTAGGTATTCGACTAGTTTTTTTATACTTTCTCCCATCCATAGAGAGACCCATCACCTTAGCAATGACCTCCTCATTGATTTGGAAATGGATGCCACCCACTAAAACTTTCCTATTGTTCCAGGACAAGATGAATTGTTTAGATATCCGCTCATCGTGTCCACCTTTCATGCACTCCATCAAACCCCAGATACCTCTCTCTTTACAATAGTGGGTCACTACAGGGTTAGAGGTGAAGGCCTCATCAATCTTGTCTAGTTCAATGTGAAGAGTGTTGCCTCCCATGTCTATAATCTACTTCTCCTACAGCAAAATATCCTTAAAACTGAAGGGTCGAGCTTCTAGATAGATAGTATAAAACCAATTTTTTTGATTTATCCATTTTGAGAAATGATTATACTCAAAAGGCTAGCCTTGAATGAAATTTTGGGAGCCGAGATCCATATGACAATATTTAACGGATCTCCAAGTGCCATAATTAGCAATAACATCAAGGCTGCACTTAATGTCCTTGTTAGCCAAGTAAGCCCGCTGATGCAAACAACTATCTCTTCACATGGTTGAAAGGAATTTATGATTCTTTATGGGGTTTTGGGTATTCCTTTTCATAATCTCAAAAATCACTAGTTTGCACTGACACCTGATCAAGGTAGGATTCTTAATAAATATGATAGGTTGGCTCATTTTAAATATTAGTGGTAACATTCATTTCCCCTCTGATAAGTTGCTGAGTCACCATAGGTAGTTCATTCACCACCCTCCAATTGTTAAGTTTGGTTTTCTTGAGGCTAATAACAGCCATCAAATCTGCCACCATATTTCCTCCCTTGTACATGTGGGCAATAGTCATGCATTAGAAATTGTTGAGAAGCTCAGAGATTTTGAACATAATGGAGCTTAGCTGACTAGCTCTTCTTTTGATAGCCTCCACCACCACTTTGGAATCCCCCTCAATTTCTAATAGTCTAATGTTTATTTGGATTGCAAATTTAATCCCCCATAGAAGTTCCATGCCCTCTACTTGGTTAACAATGCACTTTTTGAGCAGCCCAGCATAAGCCAAGAGGTAAGTTCCATTATGGTCTCTTATCACACCTACTCCACCCTGAGTGAGGTTATTAGTTGCCCCATCAAAGTTTAATTTGGTCCATCCTCTGAGCATGGCAACCCATCTGGTAGCTTTTCTAGCCATCAGCTTGGAATCATTGAACTTGGCAAAACCAGCGAGTAGGTACCATCTATTAGCTATTTTGACTTCCCAAGAAGAGGGGGGTATTGAGGGAAGTTTCCACTTAGCTGCACTAGCATTCTCACAAAGGAGCTTGGTTCCAAGATAGAGACAAGTCTCAGACTGGTTACTAGCCTCCCTAAATATCTTATTGTTCTTTTCCTTCCAAATGGTCTAGAAAATGTGCGGAGGCAATGTTTGCCAAAGGAGTTGGAGAATGGGGGTGATTAGAGGGGGATCTCCAGTTTGTAAATTGATGCACATCATTACCCAGAGCCCATGCGATACCCAATCTTCTGATGGCCTCTTTCCAGATGCTAGTAGTGTAATAATGGTGTATAAATAGGTGGTTCACCATTTCCTCCTCCTTTTTACATAGGACACACGTATTCACCATGGAGAAGCCCCTCTTTATAAGATTATCCTGAGTTAGAACTTTCCCATGCATAAGGGTCCACCAAAAGAAATTGACTTTTAGTGTGAGCTGAGGGATCCACACCTTCATCCAGTCCCTCAGATTATTCTCTTCCTTTAGAAGTAGATTGTAAGTAGATTTGACCGAGAAGGTACCAGCTTGGGTAGGGGCCTAGATGATGGAGTCTTGGCCACCAAAACCTAGGATTCTGACATCTCTCCAAGTTTCCATGAGCTCATTATCCAAATATTGAAGGTCCAGTCTGTCTCTTGCCAGATTAGGTATATCTCTCCAGTTCCTATTCATGATGTAGTTGGAGGTTCTATTACCAAGGACATGACCGAGGTAGTCCATGAGAGGTTTGAATCTAAAGCCAAGGTTAGTGCAGTTCAGGATCCAATAGTCATTTCAGAATCTAATGGATCTTCCATTTCTAAGCTATCAAAAAGCTCCTTTAGATAGCAATGTCTTGCATTTACAAATGTTCACCTAGAGATTTGAGCCACTAGGGAGGTCACTATCATGGTACATGCTCCTGTAGGGATGTCCTTGGAGGTACTTAGTTTCCATTATCTTGCACCAATCCTCTTTTATTTCTATGAGTTTCTAGGTGACTTTCGTGGTAAGGGCTCTATTCATCAAGCCAATCCTCCTCAGGCCCAGGCCACCCAGTCTATTTAGGAGGTGGATAGTATCCCAATTGACCAAAGAAATCCTCTTTTTTTCTTCAAAACCAACCCACAAGAAAGTTCTCTGAATTCTTTCAAGTTTGTTTACCATGTTGCTTTTCAACTTGAAGAGGGACAGGAAGTATTTCAAAATGCCTTGGAGAGTGGAAGCCACCAGATAAAGTTTACCAGCATTTCTTAGTATCTTCCCTTTCCATCTAGCAAGTTTCCTATGGGTTCCTTCTAGGATGGAGTTCTAGAAATCTTGGGACACCTCTTTAACCATGAGGGGGAGGCCAAGGTAAGTAGAAGGAAGCGAAGCTAACTGACAACCCAAAATTTGAAGCACTCTATTTGGTATCTCCATGGGAGTATTGAATAATGAAAAATGGCTTTTCTGATAGTTAATACACTGTCTAGAAGCCCAAGCATAGCTTTCTAGGATTTGTTTCCACTGTCTGGCCTCAATCACCGAAGAATACCCAAAGAGGAAGGTGTCATCCACAAACTATTCTAACACAACCTGGTGAAGAGTAGAAGCAGGTTTGACACCTTTTATTCTTCCCATGGAGGAAAGCATAGTCAAATTCCTGCTAAGAACATCAGCCACCATAATAAAAAGGTAGGGGGAGAGAGGATCTCCCCATTTGAAACCCTTTTTAGATTTAAAGAAGCCACTAGGGGTGCCATTGACTAGCATAGAGAAGCTAACAGTTTGGGTACATTCTTGTAAAATATGAACAACCTTCTCATTAAAGCCCATTTTAGCAAGAATTTTAAGAAAGAATGACCAATTAACTTTGTTATAAGCTTTAGAGAAATCTAGTTTGAAGGCCATACCTAGGACCTTACTCCTATCCATAGAGTGGATGATTTCATGAGTGGCTATGGCCGCATCAAGGATTTGCCTTGCTAGCACAAAACCTTTCTGAGTAGTCTTGATAATCTTATGTAGAAGTGGCTTCATTCTACTAACCAGGATCTTAGTAAGGATCTTGTAGAATGTATTGCAGAGGCTGAATGGCCTAAAATCTAGCATAGTGGTGGGGTTGTCATCTTAGGGACTAGCACAATAAAGGTTTTATTATGCTGTCTGAGGAGATGCCCCATCTTGAAGAAATCTATGGCAGCACAAATAACATCAATCTCCATGATGTCCTAGAATTATTGAAAGAAGGCTAGGGGGAAACCATCAAGACTTGGGGCTTTGTATGCTCCCATAGTGAAGATTGAATTCTTGACCTCTACATCAAAAACATGCTTCATGAACTAGTCATTATCATTATGAGTTATAGTGCTTTGGATCTGGTCCAAGAGTTGATTTTGGGTGCTATTTGGGCACATTTGTCCCTCATTTGATTACAATCCCTTAAAATAATTTGTCGCTACCTAATTGATTTTCTCCTTCTTTGTAACTTCATTCCCTCCCTCATTCTTAATAGCAATAATGGTATTCCTTCTTTTATGGTTGTTGGCAGACCTGTGGAAGAAAGCTATGTTCCTGTTCCCTTCAGCAAGCCACTAGATTTTGGATTGTTGCTTCTAGTAGATTTCCTCTTTTTTTAGAGTTTACTACCATTTGTGTCATGTCAACTCCTCTTCCACCTATATCTAGGGTGGGTGGCTTTCAGAAGCCAATTGGGCCTAGAGGGACCCTAAAGTTTTAGTTAGCTCCTTTTTCTCTTTTCAGAAATCACCAAAGTTATTTTTCTCCAGCCTTTAACCTCTCTTCTAATAATTTCCATCTTTTGGGCAATTCTAAACATGGTAGTGCCTCTGATGTTAGTGGCCCACAAAAATTTCACTTGATCTCTAAAGGATAGGTGAGAGCACCACATGATTTCAAATCTAAAGGCGGTTGAGCCAACCTTAGGAGAGTCATACCAATAGAGAAGGAGGGGGTTATGATCAGAGGTGGTTTTATGGAGGGAGGTCAAGGCTGAATTTAGGCATAGGTCCCATGAAGAGGTGGTAAGAAAATAGTCAAGTCGCACCTAGATGAGATGGAGTACCTTGTTATTGTTGGTCCAAGTGAAGGGGTTCCCTTTCAAAGTGATGTCCAGTAGACCGATGGAAGAAATAAAATATGGCAGGTCCCCCATACTATCAAACTAATCCATTAATCCACCACACTTTTCTGAGGGGTAAAGAGGGGTGTTGAAGTTTCTAACCAACAAGTAATTAGAAGAAGTGTCCTAATCTATCCAAAGGGATAGGTCAATCCAAAGGGAGGCCTTGCCAGATTGCGTGTTAGGGGCATAAATATTAAAAGTCATCCACTCAAGCCCATCTTTCCTAAAGGTAACATCAAGGAAGTTCAGAGAGGAGGTGACATGATGGCCAATGATCTTATTGGGGTTCCAGAGCATAGCAATGCCTTTGAAAGTACCCACATCTTCAGAGTAAAGGAACATAACACCCAGCCAAAGATTGGAAGCCAAGGTGGCAAAATTACTAGCAGACATCTTAACTTCTTGGATGAGCAGAATATCTAGCTTATGATAAAAAATGTAGTGTTTAACAGTACTTTATTTAAGGGAGCTATTTAAACCCCTAATATTCCAAGAAATACGAATCATTTCTTACTTTTAAAACTAGATTCTAGGGTTTACTACTTACCTGCTACAAAATCCCTTGTAGTCCCTCTTGATCTCCTTTCTCGATCTGATGACCTTCCCCTAGATGTTTCCATTCCCACATCAGCCTTCTTTGGCATGGTTTTATTTCTCTACATTTTCCATTCCCCATCATCTTCCCCCACACCATAGTCAGCATCCAAGGAGCTGGAAGAGTTCTGCTTCACAAGTTGTGGGGAAGGTTTAGGATCATATTTTTGGGATTTTAGCTCAAGATGAAGCACAATGGTAGGCTATTCCAC
Source organism: Chamaecyparis obtusa (assembly GCA_027943335.1). Lineage (NCBI taxonomy): Eukaryota > Viridiplantae > Streptophyta > Pinopsida > Cupressales > Cupressaceae > Chamaecyparis > Chamaecyparis obtusa. Next base: position 89,125 of record BSBK01012499.1, on the reverse strand, counting down.
CTCAGTATGGCTAATCCCACTCCTCTTTGGGGGTCGCTGGAGGGTTCTTCAATGGCTCCACCATAGGTAGGGGGTTGGGTTCCTCTATAGGTAGAGGTTTCGGAGAGCCGAGTACAAAGTGCACCACTTCATTCACTCAAGGGGGAATAATCTCACCTTCCTCTAGCACCTAGTTTTCCTTTATTGGGTTTTCCATCTCATTAGCCACCAGGGTCGGGCAAGTCTTCTCCTTTTCCACTTCTTTTGTCAAGGGTGAAACTTCATTCGTTCCTTTATCCTTGTTCCCTTTTTTGGTTCCCAACTAGGAGGTCTTAAAAGTTTCACTAGAGTAACCTCTATTATCACATTTCTGGCAAAAAAGGGTGGCATTTTCATACACCAGCACTTGGGTCCATCTACCTAGTTTGGATTTCAAAATGACAAAGTTGGGTAGAGTTTTGTTTAGGGTGACATTCACACAGAACCTAGCAAAACCTAGCTTCAATTTAGAGTGGGTCACCTAGTCAGTAGTGATAAATGTGCTGAAGGATTCACCTATCCATCAGAACACTTGCTCATCCCAATATTCAAGTGGGAGGCCAGGAAGCCTGACCCAAACCAAATCCATTCTAGTCAGCTCCGTCGCTAGGTAGAATCCAAGTTTCCTTTTTGCAAGGGCTAGGAAGTGCTTACCATAGACCCACGATCCTGACAGAACAAAGGTCAGATCCTCAAGAGTGTTGAACTTAAATAGAAATATCCCACCCGACATAGAAAATAAAAGGAAAAAACCTTTGATCTTCCACTGGTTAGACACCCATTTTCTAACCATTTTGATGGTAGGCCAAAAGTTAAAGAATCATCCTACCAGGGCCAACTAGAAATCTGCCATCAATCTCTTCACTATAGAATCTAGAATCAAAATTTTAGCACCTTCCTTAGTCTAAATGAAGTTCGCTAAGAGAGCCTCTAGAGATTGTTGAGCTTCACCAATAAGGGCCCCCTTCTAGTTGGGTTTTCGGGTGGAAAAAGGGGTGTCGGTAGAAGATGATGCTTTTTTGGGTTTCCACCATTGACTCAACCACTAGGACTATGACAGAGGTATTCACAAGATCATCATGGGGTCCATCAGGACTAGTAGGGGGACCATCCAGGGCGAAAGATTCTCCCCTAGGGGAGGCGGGCATCGGAGTCTACAGTTTGAAAATAGAACATGGGTGGGAAGTTGCAGAGCTTGGGCAGGAAGTTGCTAACTAATTTGTTAGGTAGCAATTTAGGTGCTAGTTTGCATTGTGAATCTCTCCTTGTGCAGAAAAATAAGAAATCAAATGAAATAATGATATATTATTAATTAAAATGTTATTATTATTTAACATCATATTAAATTAAAAAATATTTCAAATATTGGATAATTTACAATTATTTTTAATCTATTACCTATTTATTCAAAATTATCCCCAACATACATTAATAAATAATTGTTTTAAAATTTAAGTTTTTTGAGATTTTTTAATTTAATATAAAAGGTTCATAAAATTTTATAAAAGTTCTATTATTTATCTGAATAAATAGGTAATAGATTAAAAAAAAATTGTAAGTTACCCCATATTTGAAATATTTTTTAATTTAATATGATGGTAAATAATTATAACAATTTAATTAAGGTCTATAGAGTTATATTTTATTTAATTTTTATAAATATTAAAAATATCTTATCAATAGTTATAACATTTTAATTAACAACTTTACAATAATTATAACAATATAATTAAAGTCTTAAAATAATTTTCTTACTCACGACTTCAACACAAGAGATAATTTGAATTCTAAAAATAAAAATATGGTATATGAATATTAATTAAAATGTTCTAATTATTTTTAATATTTATACCATATTTTTAATTTTTAGAATTCAAATTAGGTATTGTGTTTAAATATTTTAACAAAAAATTTTAAGAATATTATATTAAATTAAAAAAAAAATTAAGTTAATAATTTTTTTATAAAATTATTCTTATTTTATTATTTACACATGGCTTTGAATGTTTAATAAGTTATGGTTGCAAGAAAGTACGTTTCATTGTTACCTCTGGTTCCGAGTGCATTAAACAAGAGTTTTAGCAATTTTGAGGCGATATGTGGTACTTCATATGGGCCACATGTGCAACTAATGCTAAATATCTTCAATTTTTTATATGATGTGTCATCTCTAGTCAGCATCATTGATTTAAGTTGGCCTTTACAACACTCTTTCTTGATGGCCTCTTCATAATTGGGCTGCCTTTTTTGATGAGTACTCCCCTAGACACTTATCGGCAGTTGGTCATCCTTGACTGGTGTTCATTAATAATTATGGGAATTTTAGTCTCTTTCAGCCTTCCATTTATCCTATGATTTATTTGGCATCGCTTCCCACAATGCAAATTTTTGCACTAACTCTTATATGTGACGTCTCCCTCATGTCATCTGTGTTCTTTGGCCATCACTTGGGATCTCATATCTCTTCTCCATTTGGTGACATTATTGCTTAATAAAGCCCTCATTTATCTGTAGTGGTATTATCCCATCTTATTTATGGGTTTCTTTTGCCTTTTGCATTTTATTTCCCCTGTTTTGCTTCTACTAGATTCCCTTGTTCTCTCCCACTGTGTCCTTTTCCTTTCTTAATGATGATTCTCCCTAGCTTCCTAGTTGGTGTTAAGTCTTCTATGGAGTTATGCTCAACTTTCTCATCTCTGCACACGGACTACTATCCAAATAACTTTAGGCTACCGCTAGAAATCAAGGAATGGGAGAAGCCATTCCTTGGTTTCATCAGAGATGACCTGCTAGCCACCATCTTTATTTAAGACTACCCGCACACTCATCATGGTATCAAGCGAATTATTGGGTTTTATGTTCTCTTTCCTTCAGGAAAACATATTATTTACCCTTTATAGATTCTATCAATATTTCTCTCTAATATGTTAGACTTGCTTCAATCTCCATTCTATCTTGAGTTGATTTGCACCAAATATGTTAGACCAGTGTTTCTACAAGGCAACAAAATCTCTATAACTCTCCAAAAATATAATTTATGGGGAGGGGCTGCGCTAATAGGTGGTCTTTTTCACCATTATGCATTTCATCATAACGACAACATTTACATGGTTTTGGAGAGTTTTAAAAAGGGTCTCGATAAACAATTATTTCATCCACATAAATATTTTATTTCTTGTGTTTATATTTGCTATTATTTTTTTGTTCCTACCCTTAAAAGGTTGATATTTCAAAGTAAGTTTTGTGGAACTAAATATGTATCCTATAGGATTGAGGAAAAAATATGTATAGTTGGAAATGGAGAAGAAGCTCTACCTTTTCATACATGATGAAAAGTATCCCCAAGAAATGGGAATGCTAATTAAGGTGGAAATGGCAGGTGCTAGAGAGTGATAGTCCAAGAAATCCTTTCCTCTAAGATGTATTCTTCAAGATCGTAAACAGTTGTAAAGGGTCATAAGGGGTCTTGGACCACAAAAACTAAGAAACATAATTGTAGGCATCATGATCAAAGTTTTTTGGAGACAACATAATTGAGTGGTATACCTAGATAATGAAGAGAAACTTCTGCTCCTTAGGTTCCAAGTTGACACTATGGGATCCAAAGACCATAAATATGGAATAAATTTAGAGAGTGGAGGAGGGCCATAATGACAATAATAATACATAAAAAACCTCACATTAAATGGGGCAACTGCAAACATTTTAATATATTTTTATTATTAAATAATGAAATTTGCATATACTAGTGTTATAAGAACCCTCATTACATGATTTATTATTGTAAGCCCACTATGACTTACACATCTAGAAAATGAAACTACAACCTATTGGGATTGAGATAAACCTTATAAAATAAAAAAAAGCTAAGAAGGATTGTTTTCCAACATCTATTGAATACATATGTTGGAGGACCTTGTATTCATGAGGAACAGATGTATTCAACATATGTTGGCAAGTGATCCTTCCTCATCTCTCACATACAATTTTCTCTCATCAGAGGCATCTTCAATCCAAGGTCCTGGTGCAAACTGCCTCACCTTTGGTGCATGTATGATGAAAGGTTTTTTTCCTTTATGTTTGTGGAAGCTATGTATAAGAATGCATCTCTTGAGGTGGCATGGTTTGGGAGATCTTGGATGATCTTCTTTGACTGACTCTGTGTGTTTCCTTCCTCGACCGTTTGGAAGATTGGTTATGCGATCGATGACCATTAGGAGTTAGCTTGCGTGGTCTTTTCTCATGTTTTTTGTGCATTGGACCTATTTTGGAACCTTATCCTATGAGAAAATAAGGATTGGACGGACCGTTTCAAAGTTGCAGTTGTTTTCCTTGCTATTCGAGCCGTATTTTCCTCCTTTCTGTGTGATGATTGTGCATCGTGTAGCCATTTATCCTTAATGAATCAAAATTTTCACTCATAAGGCCTCTAAGAGGACCTAAAATAAAATCTTTTCCCAAGACCGCAAATCCTAATTCATTATGAGTTGGGAGTTATGACCATTTTCCTCAGGTATCAATTTTCAGCATGTTTCACGTGAAACGTAGAGTTTTCCATCTTGCATGGTCTTGTATCATCAGATGGGATCTTTCTAAGTTAGGGACATGTTCTTTGATCATGTGTGTACCTAAATGTGGCTTCGCATTAGTTTTTTTCATTCTTTATTTAGGTTTGGTTTACTCTTCCAGGCTTGACCTATAATGTAATTAATGCTTAACAGGCTAACTTGTCGCTTACCTGGTTATATATTTAGAGCCTTGGTTGATGTAGAATTATTAGAGGAGGAGAATTATATGATTAGTATTGGATTAGAGTAGAATAATATTTGTGAATCTAGGAGTTTGTAGCAGAACTAGTGGCTTGTGGGCTTAGGATGACAAGAGGTTGCTTGGTGGCTTACAAGAACAACTTTAGATCATGTCTTCATTGTTCCTATTAGAGGCTACCTATTGTAGATCTAAAGTAGTTGGTGGTTAGTTGGATCTTGTGAGATCTTTCAGATACTTTGTAATTTCATTGTCTAATTCTGAAACCTAAAAGGCCTCATAGTTGGGCATGTTGAATGAAATTTTATTTTGAAGCATTATATTGTTGTATTATGTTGTGGTTGTTGATGTTATAACTATTGGTATAGGTTTGGAATATCCTTTCTCGATCCTCCATCCCTTCCCTCCATCAAGTAGTATTAGAGCTTAAAGATTCTAAGTGTGTAGATAGAGCACCGAAGGTGAGGTAGTTTGCACTAGGAGCTTGGATTGAAGATGCCTCCAAGGAGAGAAGATTTGATGTAAGAGATGAAGATATCCTTGACTGAACAGATTGTTGAATTAAGATAGGTTGTGAAGAAGGATAGTAGACTACTGAGTGTGTGGAGGCAACTGGAGTCTTGTAATCAGGTCGCCGAGAAGAGGTAGTTGCACTTTGAAAGGAACTTGATGGATAAGTTGAGTCAGTTTTGGCATAAATTTAATCTGAGGATTGAAGAGATGATGAAATCTTGTTGGAAGGAATTTGTCTAGCCGATTAAGAGGATTATTTAGATAAAAAGACACTTTGATGTTAAGGAAGAGGTGAAGGATGACTTCGCTAAACATGATAAGGTATGTGTTGGTTTTTATGAGAAAATGGATCGATCTGGCATGAGAATTGTAGAGGGTCTGGTTGGGCTCAATCAGATTGTTGTTAGTGAAGAGTTACTTTTTGCTAAACACCTTTGTGATGGTGGTGTTTCTAACTTACTTTTGTTCGGTGTTATGGTGCAGACCTTCTTTGCTGGTTGACAGTAATGAGTATTATGATGAGTTGCAAAGATGAGATGCTGATGATGAGGGATTTCATATTTATGTGGATCTGACTTTGGAACTACTTTTCGGGGAGTTGGATACTCTTTTTACTAAGATGGGTTGTGGTGATTAGTGGTATGCTGATTGGATTGTTCAGATTCATATGATCTTGATGTTTGAATGGATGAAGCATAGATGGTTGATTTTCCAATTTTTTCTCTTCTCCTTGACGGATTGGAAGCATTTGGTGAAGATGAATTTGATTGCAAATGAATATTTTGAGATTAAAGTATGGAACATACTTTCTATTTACCTTGGTAGTATGATGTAGGATCATTTTGGGTTCCTGGAGGTCTTTCTTAGTCTTGGAGGAATTCCCTGTTATAGGGATACAATACTTTGTTTTGGATAGCTTTTTGAGGTTCTTTATTGCAATGATCTGTGGAGATCTCTAGCATGTGCGATGAAAGGGGTTTGTTCCTTTATGTTTGTGGAGGCTATGTCTAAGAACACATCTCTTGAGGTGGCATGGTTTGGGAGATCTTGGATGATATTCTTTGATTGGTTGTATGTGTTTTGTGCCTAGACGGTTTGGAAGATTGGTTATGTGATCGATGACCGTGAGGATTTAGCTTGTGTGGTCATGGGACATGGTTTTTGTGCCTTGGACCTATTTTGTAACCTTCTCCTATTAGCACATAAGGAATGGATGGACTGATTCAAAGTTTGATTTGTTTTCCTTGCTATCGGAGCCATATTTTCCTACATTTTGTGTGCTGATTACACGTCATGTAGCCATTGATCCTTAATGAATTAGCCTTTTCCCTCTCAGTGCATTTAAGAGGACCTAAAATAATATCTTTTCTCATGACCACAAATCCTAATTCATTATGAGTTGGGAGTTATGACCGTTTTCCTTGGGATAATTCTTCTAGGTTGAAGTGATTATTTCGAGGTCGTTGCCGTTGATAATTCAACCACTACTGGCGTCACAATTTCAATGGAGATTTGATGTGTCCTATTATCGATGAAAAAACTTCAGCAACCATTATGGTTGATTGGTCAACCAATTGGCATCTAATAATCAACTAAACCTTGTTGAAAAACAAGCTAAAATTTACTAGTGAATCTTGGTCAAATTTTAAGCTTAATTATTTATTTTTTTCAAATTGATCAGAGTTTTCAAGTTTGATTTAAAACTTATCAATTGATTTAATTATCAAAGTTTGATTTAATGTTTCAAATTTAATTTAAATATTATAAATAGATTTAATTACTAAACTTTGATATAGTTTTTGAAATTTGATCTAATTATTATGACCTATGTGTTAATTTGATTTAATTATTAAAGTTTTGTTTACAAAATTATAATTTGAGTTAATTATGAAAGGTGAATTAAATTTTTAATGTCTAATTAAATTATTAAATTAAATCATTGTATTATTAAATCAAATCATTTAATATAGTTCATAATTTAATAGAAAATAATATAAATGTTTAATTCTATATAAACAAGGCCGAGAGCATCATAGTTCCTACCAAAATATGAAAAAAAATTAATTGATTTTGAAATGTGAAATAGTGTACCAAAAGTTAGATATAATTTGATATTTGATATTTTGAAATTGAATGTAATTTGAAACAAAATTTAATAGTGATTTTTATATTTTTTTTATATATTTTAAATAACTTTTTTCAAAATAAATTAGTTAATGTAAACAATGCTTTCAATTATTAAACTATACACTATGAACGCACACACATATATTCTAGTTTTATATTATTGATAGTTTTAAATTATTTAAATCTGGCTTAAGTTTGAAGTGTGATGTAATTTTGAAATTAGTCCTAAGTTTGAAATTTAATCTAAGTCTGATTCAAGCTTGACTTCTTTGTCATAGCTTGACTTCTTTATCATAGGTTGACTTTCTTTAAGATATTTCTCTTTCATTGTAAAATTGAACTAAATTTAAACATTTTTCATGGATTTGTATTCTTTTTTAATTTTTTTGTAAAATTTAACTTTGTTTATTTAACGTTTGACTGTAATTCTAAAATTTAAACTAAATTGTTCAACTTTAAACCTAAGTTTTTAACTATAGTTAGGAGATCCTTTAGATCAAATTTGAAACTCAATTCAAATGTCAAACTTCATCAAACATTATATTTAATTGTTATTTCAAACTTATAAATTGATTTTATTATTAAAATTTCAATCACTTATATTACATAGTATAAAAATGGTTAAAAAATTTATATTTCATAAATTTCTAGATAAAAGTAATAACATAAATGTTCAACTCTATATTAAAAAAAATCATAATATATCAGGCTCACTAATAGATGTCCAAATCTCTCAGCTTAACTAAAGTAATTTCATTATTAAAATAATAAAGAATATTTATAGCAAAATGAATTTAAACGTGAACTAAGCTTAATGCCATCTCTAAATATGATTTTGATTCTATATATATTTCATGCCTTCTTCTTCCCTACATATCTATCATCCCTTGGCCTTTTTCTGATTAGCATAGGAACTCAGCATTATTATATTCTAGTTATAAATTATTGATAGCTGACGTAATGCTTCCAGGTAAAGGTGACACAATCATGATTCCAACTCGATATCTATAGGCATTGAATCCTCATTCATTGAAGCTAGCCCCTGACGTCATGTCATTCTGTATTCTGGATAGCCTCTGACGTCATGCATCTTTCTTCTCTTTCCATTCTGTAATCTAGATAGCAGCTGACGTCGGCGCATATATCTTTCGATTCAATGTTTTGATGCTCTGGTAGTGACAACTGATGCTTTCGGTGATTCTGGTGGCCTTGTAGTGAGAAGTGAGCTTTGCACTAAATAAACACTCTGTAAGCCTATATAAGGGGAAAAACCCCTTGCATTTGGCATCCATCGTCGTTTATTTTCGAGCTTTTGATTTGTGTCGCAAAGTAGTTGAGCAAGGGCTGTCAGGAAGCTCCAACCATGTCGTTCAATGGTATGCAGAACAGCGGAAATGGGCAGGTGAATAACACTGCAGGCGATGGTTACAATATTTACAATGGAGAAAATCAGAAGATCAATGCGAACACCAACAAGAAGACGAATAAGTATAACGCACTGGACAATCAGAACATTCAGTCCAACAAAGGCAATGGGAACAAACAGCAGAACATTGGGAACCAAAGTGGGGGCACCAATAATTGGTAGATTAAAGCTGTTTTAGGGGACTGAGCGGTAAAGTCCGCGTAAACAAAACTCTATGTATGTGTTGCGTCATGTCATTTCTGTTTCGCTGTTGAGCTGTCCACTCAATACATGTTTTGTAAGCCTATCTAAGGAAGATAACTAAGTACGTACCGTGCTCTTTTGTTTACCTCAGTGTATATATGTTCCTACGTTTAAAATGCCCATCCCTCAGTATTTAACAGTTTGAACGGTACTCTGCCTGTTTCTTTTCACAATTTAATGGATAAATTGATATAATTCAACTTTAAACTATACCGAAAGGCAAAAAAGATAAGCTAGACAATGCTGTTGAAAACAGAACAGTATATATTAGAATAGAATTAATTGACTTCACAAAAGCTGAGCGATCAGCAGAAGAATTAATAAGGACTGTGCCACGCCTGGATTTTGAGCGTAACACCTACCTCTCACATGAAAATCTTATGACGCTTTGATCACTTCAAAGATTTATATTGCCACAAAAGTATTTGATTGATGAAACTTTTAATAAATTTTTTTTATAACGTTACCAACAAAGACATAATCTGTAAAGATTGAGGTTTCGACACAAAGGTCACATCAGCAATTTGTAATAAAGATAAAGGAGTTGGTCAACAGGTACAAGGTCGAATGCAAAAGTCAACATAATACCAATAGATTTTCTATAATATAGGAATTTAAGAAATACAACAATAACCATAATTGTCGAAAGGATAAGACATACTTAGGTCCAAAGATATGCGAACATGTCGACCCTTTGTCAAATGTAGTAATGGAGTCACAATAAGATATTTTCCCATCAAGTACAGGTAAGTACAAACTATCAAGTCAAGATAACCACCCAAGAGATTTCTGACCAACTATCCAATCAAATCAGTAAAAGATAAAGAATAGATCAAATATGTATTTCCATTTCAATGATAAAAGTAAACAACAAAATTACCAAATAGCACCATGGTGAATACAACTTGAAGCGTATAGCACTGTAAAGGAAGGTCCTTCCTGAAATAAGCTTTAGAAACCTGTTCACAAAAGTCAGCTAGGGCAAGAATATTGTGGGAGTGCATTTCCACCCTACCACGAAGCAGTAACACATCTCCGGAATCCTTCCTGACATGAAGGATACCCATCCTAGATAGAAGTAATCTAACAAAGTAAAACTAAGGATTAATGGAATTTTGTGGCAATTTATTTATTTATATCCCTATCCTTAGTTAAAAATAATGAAATGGTAGACATGCCAATAGATAAAACCATTCTTTTAGGGAACATAAGCAACAACCATTGTTTTTGGTTTCATTTCATAGAATGTTGGTTCCATCTCACACATGGAAAATATTGTAGCGATCATTGAATAAACAGAACATCAAAATATAATAATACATTACTTCAAAAGATCAAGCAATCTCAATACATGTAAAGTTCATGGAAAATTCTATTTTTGGAAGTACAAACATCTTCATTATTAAATCTTTATTCTCAACATTAGCACAACTCAAATTCATAATCAATCATGGCTCATATTTCTCACTCATATAACATGTTAAAATCTTGTGCTCAAAATAAACAATGTATGCATCAATTTATTATATCCAAAATAAAAAGAATAGGAATCACCATTGATAACAATATTAGTGCTTATCGACCATCTAGTATAATGTTAGAGAATCTTTCATGATATATCATATATGGTTATCTCAATTAGGTAACATTTATCGCTCCTTATAATATTTGGTGTTTCCAAAATGATTCATAGGATAGACAAAATAATTTTCCTAATATAAGAAACCTTAAGAACATATTAAATATAATCTTCTAACAAATCCAAATTGAATTCATAGTTGTGACAATTTTTTTATTATTGTTAATTTCTTTAATACAAAATATATTTAACAAAAATGAAAAATATAGATATAAAAAGGTTTGAAACTTAGTTTAATGAACTTTTAAAGAGAAATATGATTACATGACTTTATTTAAATAACTTCGCTTGGAATTTAAGTAATGATGGATATAGTTTGGTAGGACTCAAGATGAAAAGTACATATTTGATTTCCAAATTTCTCAACTCTAAAACTTATTTTCCTTTTAAAACAATCATTTCTTTGTCATGATAATGTAATCCTTAAGTTTTTTTGTTTTTTTTATAGACTATAGTAGAATGTCAGTGTATTAATTCAAGTAAATATTTCTCTGCTAGAAATAATTACTTCTATGATAAAAGTGGTTGGAATGCCCTGATAAAATAATCAAATTCATGTTGACAGGGACATGCTTTTATTTACTATGATGGTCTTTATAGAGTCGATGGTCTTATATCTATGAGGAGGATAATAGTTCTTATGTTATAGAAGATTATTTAGAAAATGGAGCTACTAATGATTGAGTAAGATCGTGTGCATAGGGTACTCCCAAGCTCTAGTTTGCATTAGGGCCATTGCATCTTTATTGTCCATAGAATACAGTCTGATCTCTTTTGGTGCAATTCAGACATTCCATCCTTCTGAAGCAATCATGTCGAACATGGCAAGTGTTAAAGAAAACCACTAGAGAGTAGAGAGCCTATGCTTGACCAAGCCAAATTCTTCCACTTGCTCCAATGCTACACTGACAAAGGAGAAAACTAAATGGCGGTCGTAATTATGAATATCATTTCTGTGGTAATTAACAAAGAAAAAGAGATGCTGGCAAAATTTGATACACAAAAATAGATGCTAGATTTCCTTTTTATTTAATTTTTTTAATATTCAGGCATGTGTCTGTCATTCTAAAAGAAATCTCCAATAACAGTAAAAGAAGAGATGCTTTGTTTCATTTCCAGCCAAGAATGGAGTTTGTCTTTCTTGGAGAAAGAAGAAATAATAAATCTAGGCACTTCATGTTGAAGAAGTTTCTAGAGTTGGTTGTATAGAGGTGTGAAAACAATAAGAAAAGTCAAAAATAGGATTTTGGGAATAACTCTAATGGTTAAGAATTGTTTTACATAGAGAATAACAAAAAAATATGATATCTCTAACTTAGCAGATATTTTGGCATGATCATAATACTTAAGGCAAGAATAGTAAGGAACCTAAAATTTGTCAATTTTATTCTCTTGTTAATGGTGAGACTCCCTCTCTTGATTCTTCAAATGTGTGCAAACTTCCTGAAAAATGCCTAGGATGTCATAGGAATATCACTGACTCCTCACGCCTCCTCTACTCTACGTCTTTCATCCCCTTTGACACTTACTTCTCCAATCAACACAGCCCATCATCTACTATCTTGACTATGTGTTTTTCTTACACTTCCTTCTTCGCGACCTCACTACCTATTCTTCCCCCTTTCCTTTCTATACTTTGTGTTAATTTTGTCTACTCTTCTCCCTTTCTCTACATCTCTTTTTTTTTCCACTCCCCTTCTCTTTGCTATGCAATTCCCTTCCTCTTCTATTGCATCCTACCTAAATAAAATAAGCCAGGTAAGTCATGAAATCCATCCTTTTCCCAACCTTGTACTAGCGTCACCCCTGTATCAGTGAAATGCGCACATGATAAAGTAGGAATCCGGCAAAAACTACACATGTCTTCTCATTGCTCATGTAGTTGAGTTGGTTGGGAGGCCTGATTAGAGGCTTAGAAAGATAATTATGCCATAATTACCGCTAGAAGTGGAAGTTAACGATCAATGTATATTTGGATCACCTTATTCCACTATCATCGTTAGCAGTAATCTAGGAATAGTGGCATTTATTTTGTTTGTTAGAAAATTGGTTGTGACATCCTTCTCCCCTTAAACAATGCATCATCCTCGATGCTCTAAGAAAATTTTAACATCCCTTTAATCAGGATAGAAAAATTGAATGAAATATAACATTTAAGCAGTAATTCAACAGATGTCTTATTTTGTATGGAACTAGAAAATTTATCATTCCTAATGCATCCTATCTTCCACAAAGATTTTCATATATCGCATATCAAATCAATAAGATACAATTTGTTTCCTAGAATTATACCTTCAAGTACATGTTATCTAAAGACATTACAAATATGTAGAACCATCAAGTATAATTCTTACAAGAAGCTAAATCCATAATGCTTTTAATCCTAAATGAATTCTTACTTTCATATTAAAATAATTAATGGCACAACCAAATATTTCTCAAATAAATCATTCATAACAAACATCATGACAAAATCTAGTGAGTGTGTGAATTCCATTACTATCCTTCAGTTTTATAAGGTTAGAGTTACCTCTCTCCAACAATATTCCCCCTCTATTATATAATGTGTCGTTCCATCTGTGCATACATAGGAACAACAGCAAAGCATCAATACATGTCGCTATCATAATAAAATAATTGAAAATCTAACATTCTCATACTCAATGCTTTTAGAAATAACTTTCATGATACTCTTAAGTAGCAACAAAGTGCCTACATACCTGTGTTTACTATACCTTACCATGGTATCACAATAAATTGAGCATTTTTCTGGATGCATTGGATCCACATTCTTGGGATATTCTTATTTATATACTCGCAATATTTTTATCCCAATCATAGTGTCAATACTTCATAAAATAAAAATTATAATATTCTATATTCAAGAGAAAAGATTCATTAGAAGATTTCTAAATTTCAACTAAAATATTCTTTAAATCACACTTTGATCGCAAGTAAATATTTCATACATACCATCTAATATGTGATACTCACTAAATGAGAAAATATCCTCGTCCATCACCTGAAAAAAATTAGTAGATCCATTTTTTCCATTTATGTGATTTAGGCCCTCATACCCATCTCATCACAACAATATTTCAAAATAAAATTTTCAACTCATTTCATCATAGCATTTGTATTTCATCTCTAAAACAATATAATTCCTACAAGTGTTACATCTTATTATGAATAAGCATTCAAATTTTCATCAATGTAATGCAAGTGTGCTTCATCTAAGCATAAGTATCAAAATAAATCATGATAATTCATCACCATATAAAATCAGCACATCAATGTATGTCATTCATCTATAACAATGCATCCAAAAACATAACCATAAAGGTCAATCATGAAACAAGACACTTAACTGTAATTGGACATCTATCCTTCTATAAGTCCATGTCTCCTATGCCATTGGATAGTCAGTCGTCCATCTATAAATCTTGAGATAGGAGTGTGGTGCAGACGCTTGTCCATTCTATCCACAAAGCCTTACACTTCCTTGGGATTCTATCACCCTTTAGAATTCCCAACCCTGCAATGCCCAAAAGGAATAAAAGGCAAGGGGTATCTGGTGCAACCATGAAACTTTCTATTGTTCATGAATGTGGCAGGGAGATGAAACATGGGCAACATATTTATGAAAATATATGCAAACAAGCTTTGACCAAAGCATCTTTTTATCACCAGGAATGAAAACTGGCAAGCAGAGAAACATCCATTTCTACCCTTCCCTATTTACTTCTTCCACATTAGCACCCTCACTGAAAGGTAAGCTTTCCAATACTCATATAAAGTAGGCAAAAATATGCAATTCATGCATTTCATATAATTTCCTTTTATGCAATAATACACTTAATAAAAGCATGAAAGTCATACAACAATCAACTAATCCTAAAGAATTATGCCCTTCATCATGAAAAATATCATTAATCATAAGCAATCATATAGTTTGAATCATCTAGTCAAATAAACATACACATAAAGATAAGGGGGTGTTGACCATTCTGTCAAAAACACCAATTATGTGTCATAACCAAAGAACTCTATTTCATTTTCATAAAAATATGTTGACCGGCTCGTTGATCCTCAAATGCATCAAATGGTACATCTATTTCAATCATCTCATAATAATTTCATGCTAGGTCTCAAATATAATCAACCATGTGATAGCAATATCATATTAATATCAAAAATATGTATTTTCCCTAGATTCCATCATTCCATGAATATCCATGTAATGCTCCTCATAGCATCAAAACTCACATCAAAGAATATCAATCATTGCTAATTATTTCATAAAATGCATTTCTAATATTCACAACCCTTTGCATGTCAATTCAATTGAAACATATTCCAAATAACATATGAATACAAGATTAGAATTGGTGTGTTCTTCACCATCTACTCAATTTCACAATCTATCAATGTTATATGCTGAACATGATAGATGACATTACTTCACATCACGGGACTAGAAACTTAAAACACATATTCTAGCTACCCTAAGATCATTATATTTCAAGTTGCAAATTTTAATTCAGACCCTCAATGGTGATAAGAAAAATCAAGAAGTAAGTGTGAACAAAATCTCATTTGATTTAAAAACTCAAAATTGGTGGCTAGGTGGTCACAAGAGAACTTAAACTTTCAAGATAGTCCTTCGCCTCTTTCAAAGTTTAACAAAGTTAAAAAATAAAACATAAATTGATACCAAATCAAATTTACAGAGTGACTAACACTAGCCACAATGAGGGAATAAAAGCTACACATCACCTTGCATCCAAGGTATGCTAAAGAACATGATCATAATTCTAGAACATAAATCTAAAAGTTTACATCATCAAGTAATAACACATGCAATTACTTTAAACAACATTTCTCTATCCAATAAAGACAACCCACATGAATTATTAATTTTCTCTTTTCTTTTGAAATCTCATGCCATGCATGGTAAGACATATAAATATATCTTCACAATTTTTTTATAAATTTATGTTTCATATAAAATATGTTGAATTCTTCTTTCCTAAGAATTTCATAAGGTTCTAGTATTAAAATCATTTCATAAAACTTGCAAATATACCTTACAATAGTACATATTTCCTTCATTTATCACAAGCCAAGTCCTAAATTCTGGCAAGCTCTCTTACCTTATTGCATAACCATTGTTATTCAACTACACAATATGTAATAAACTTTTATCTTCTTTATTTGCTATACTACTGTAGAGAAAAATGCATTAAATTTTAAAGTGTATCCCACACACAAAGTACCTCATAATTTTTTACATGTTCAAACATTTTACAATATGGAACATGAAGCACTCACACCACTCAAGGTAGACATTTTCCAGGCTCACATAACTATTTCAAACTTTCATAGTTTTAAGAGCTACTAGGGACATTTAGAAAATTTCACATGCATAAGAAATATTGTCCCTCAAGTGTCTATTTCCCATAATACAAGGAGCATCCTATCCTTTCCTATAGAGATAGATTGAAATTAGAAGACACTCTAGTCAATCCAGGGAACTATAGTTACATTAATAGACCAAGCATTAATCAACTCATAATTTATGCAACTAAGGGTTGCAACTAAGCATAGTGAATGCAAGGCCCTAGTATGGAACCCAGAGCTCTGATACCATATGTAAAGATTGAGGTTTCGACACAAAGGTCACATTAGCAATTTTTAATTAAGAAAAAGGAGTTGGTCAACAAGTCGAAGGTCAAATGCAAAAAGTTGACATAATACCAATAGATTTTCTATAATATAAGAATTTAAGAAACACAACAATGACCATAACTCTCAAAAGGATAAGACATACCTATGTCCAAAGATATGCGAACATGTTGACCATTTGTCAAATGTAGTAATGGTGTCACAATAAGATATTTTCCCATCAAGTGGGTATGTGCAAGATCATGAGGGGCCAAAAAGTGGCAATGTCAGTTCAAAACTTTGACAATGTAGCTGACGAATTTTTTTTCACCCGAATTTGATAAAATAAAAAGGGTATCTTAAGCAAATTATCAGCTTTCTATCGATATAATTGTTGTCAAATTTTGAGTTCGGTAACTAATTATTAGTTACTTTCTAATTGAGCTACCTCTAAAGTGCTGATTTATATACTGAGTGAAAAATGACTATAACTTTCAAACGGTATACCATTTTTGAAATGCAAAAAATGTGTCACATTCTATGCTTCGCCTACTATAAGGAAAAAAAATAAAATTAAATTTTGTAAAGTTTTGAATGAGTTAAGGTGCTCAGACAGAGGAGTTTTTTAATTCTAAAAACATTGTAGCAAAAAAATCATAATTAAATTTTTTTTGGAATAAAATTACAAAAAAATATGTGTCACATCCAGACATGAGTCTACTACTTATATATAAAATCTTATAATAAAATATTATCATTTGATTATGATTAAGGTGGTCAGACATACACCTACTTATTTTTTTCTTGAAATTTTTGTACTACTGCATTGAAATCTATACTTTTCACCAATCCTACTAACTTTTTCTCAAAAAAGGCCTAGTAGTTTAGAAACTACATTCAATTTTTGATAGATTCTATTCTTGTAACTTTTTTATGTTAGATTCATAGCTAGTTGAATTTTTCATGTCAAGTTGACTAACCCTGATTTGTTAATTTTTCATTGCCACTTAAGGGCATAGTTTGGCCCCTCATGATCTTGCACATACCCAAGTACAAGTAAGTACAAACTATCAAGTGAAGATAACCACCCAAGATATTTCCGACCAACTATCCAATCAAATCAGTAAAAGATAAAGAATAGATCAAATATGTATTTCCATTTCAATGATAAAAGTAAACAACAAAATTACCAAATAGCACCATGGCAAATACAACTTGAAGCATATAGCATTGTAAAGGAAGGTCCTTCCTGAAATAAGCTTCAGAAACCTGTTTACAAAAGTTAGCTAGGGCGAGAATATTGTGGGAGTAAGTTTCCACCCTACCACGAAGTAGTAACACTTCCCCAAAATCATTCCTGACATGAAGGATACCCAGCCCAGCTAGAAGTAATCTAACAAAGTAAAACTAAGCAGTAATGAAATTTTGTGGCAATTTATTTATTTATATCCCTATCCATAGTTAAAAATAATGAAATGGTAGACATGCCAATAGATAAAACCATTTTTTTAGAGAACATAAGCAACAACCATTGTTTTTGGTTTCATTTCATAGAATGTTGGTTCCATCTCACACATGGAAAATATTGTGGCAATCATTCAATAAATAGAACATCAAAATATAATAATACATTACTTCAAAAGATCAAGCAATCTTAATACATGTAAAGTTCATGGAAAATTCTATTTTTGGAAGTACAGACATCTTCATTATTAAATCTTTATTCTCAACATTAGCACAACTCAAATTCATAATCAATCATGGTTCATATTTCTCAGTCATATAACATGTTAAAATCTTCTGCTCAAAATAAACAATGTATGCATCAATTTATTATATCCAAAATAAAAAGAATAGGAATCACCATTGATAACAATATTAGAGCTTATCGAACATCTAGTATAATGTTAGAGAATCTTTCATGATATATCATATATGGTTATCTCACTTAGGTAACATTTCTCGCTCCTTATAATATTTGGTGTTTCCAAAATGATTCATAGGAGAGACAAAATAAATTTCCTAATATAACAAACCTTAAGAACATATTAAATATAATCTTCTAACAAATCCAAATTGAATTCATAGTTGTGACAATTTTTCTATTATTGTTGATTTCTTCAATATGAAATATATCTAACAAAAATGAACAATATAGATATAAAAAGGTTTGAAACTTAGTTTAATGAACTTTTAAAGATAAATGTGATTACAAGACTTTATTTAAATAACTTGGATTGGAATTTAAGTAATGATGGATATAGTTTGGTAGGACTGGAGATGAAAAGTACATATTTGATTTCCAAATTTTTCAACTCTAAAACTTATTTTCCTTTTAAAACAATCATTTCATTGTCATGATAATGTAATCGTTAAGTTTTTTTTTTTTATAGACTATAGTAGAATGTCAGTGTATTAATTCAAGTAAATATTTCACTGCTAGAAATAATTACTTCTATGATAAAAATGGTTGGAATGCCCTGATAAAATAATTAAATTTCATGCTGACAGGGACATGTTTTTATTTACGATGATGGTCTTTATAGAGTCGATGGTCTTATATTTGTGAGTAGGAGAATAGTTCTTATGTTATAGCAGATTACTTAGAAAATGGAGCTACTAATGATCGAGTAAGATCTTGTGGGTAGGGTACTCCCAAGCTCTAGTTTGAATTAGGGCCATTGCATCTTTATTGTCCATAGAATACAGTCTGATCTCTTTTGGGGTAATTCAGACATTCCATCCTTCTGAAGCAATGATGTCAAACATGGTAAGTGTTAAAGAAAACCACCAGAGAGTAGGGAGCCTATGCTTGACCAAGCCAAATTCTTCCACTTCCTCCAATGCTACACTCACAAAGGAGAAATCTAAATGGTGGTCGTAACTATGAATATCATTTCTGCGGTAATTAACAAAGAAAAAGAGATGCTGGCAAAATTTGATAGAGAAAACGAGATGCCAGATTTTCCTTTTTATTTAATTTTTGTAATATTCAAGCATGTGTCTGTCATTCTAAAAGAAATCTCCAATAACAGTAAAAGAAGAGATGCTTTGTTTCATTTCAAGCCAAGAATGGAGTTTGTCATGCTTGGAGAAAGAAGAAATAATAAATCTAGGCACTTCATGTTGAAGAAGTTTCTAGAGTTGGTTGTAGAGAGGTGTGAAAACGATAAGGAAAGTCGATAACAGGATTTTGGCCATAACTCTAATGCTTAAGAATTGTTTTACATAGAGAATAACAAAAAAATACGATATCTCTAACTTAGCAGATATTTTGGCATGATCATAATACTTAAGGCAAGAATAGTAAGGAACCTGAAATTTGTCAATTTTATTCTCTTGTTAATGGTGAGACTCCCTCTCTTGATTCTTCACATGTTTGCAAACTTCCTGAAAAATGCCTAGGATGTCATAGGAATATCACTGACTCCTCACGCCTCCTCTGCTCGGCGTCTTCTCTCCCCTTTGACACTTACTTCTCTAATCAACACAGTGCGTCCTCTACTATCTTGACTGCTTGTTTTTCTTACACTTCCTTCTCCGCGACCTCACTGCCTATTCTTCCCCCTTTCCTTTCTATACTTTGTGTTAATTTTGTCTACTCTTCTCCCTTTCTTTACATCTTTTTTTTTTCCCACCCCCCTTCTCTTTGCTACGCAGTTCCCTTCCTCTTCTATTGCGT
This sequence comes from Chamaecyparis obtusa, assembly GCA_027943335.1. Classification (NCBI taxonomy): domain Eukaryota; kingdom Viridiplantae; phylum Streptophyta; class Pinopsida; order Cupressales; family Cupressaceae; genus Chamaecyparis; species Chamaecyparis obtusa. The sequence continues at coordinate 69,046 of BSBK01012499.1, read as the reverse complement.
CCAACCTAGAGAAAATAAGCCAGGTAAGTTATGAAATCCATCCTTTCCCAACCTTGTACTAGCGTCACCCCTGTATCAGTGAAATGTGCACATAATAAACTAGGAATCCGGAAAAAACTGCACACGTCTTCACCTTGCTCATGTAGTTGAGCTGGTTGGGAGGCCTGATTGGAGGCTTAGAAAGATAATTATGCCATAATTACTGCCAGAAGTAGAAGTTAACAATCAATGTATATTTGGATCACCTTATTCCACTATCATCGTTAGCGGTAATCTAGGAAGAGTTGCATTTATTTTGTTTGTTAGAAAATAATCAACCTTTTTAAAGATTCAAAAATCTGTGAAATGAAGTAATGAGTAGTGTGATAAAACATGATATGGTCATTCTACATGAGGAGTCAATAGAAATCAATCTATAAATCATGACTTGACTATAAATAAACTAGTAATTGCAACTTGATATTACACCGTTTAATTTTTTTTTGAGGCTTTTTTAATTTAATATAAAAAGTTAATAAAATTCTATAAAATTATTAATTAACATGTTATTAATATTAAATTAAAAAATATTTCAAATATAAGATAATTTACAATTTTTTTAAATATATTATCTATTTATTCAAAATAATCTCCCACATACATTAATAAATAATTATTTTAAAATTTAACTTTTTTGAGATTTTTTAATTTAATATAAAAAGTTAATAAAATTCTATAAAAGTATTTCTATTATTTATTTGAATACATAGGTAATAGATTAAAAAAAACTATAAGTTATCCCATATTTGAAATATTTTTTAATTTAATATGATGGTAAATAATTATAACATTTTAATTAAGGTGTATAGAGTTATATTTTATTTAATTTTTATAAATATTAAAAATATCTTATCAATAATTATAACAATATAATTAAAGTCTTAAAATAATTGTCTTACTCACGACTTCAACACAAAATCTAATTTGAATTTTAAAAATAAAAATATGGTATATAAATATTAATTAAAGTGTTCTGATTATTTTTAATATTTATACCTTATTTTTAATCTTTAGAATTCAAATTAAGTATTGTGTTTAAATATTTTAACAAAAAACTTTAAGAGTATTATATTAAATTAAAAAATATTTTAAGTTAATAAATTTTTTATAAAATTACTCTTATTTTAATATTTACACATTGCTTCGAATGTTTAATCAGTTATGGTTGCAAGAAAGTATGTTTCATTGTTACTTCTAGTTCTGAGTGCATTTAGCAGGAGTTGTAGCAATTTCGAGGCCATATGTGGTACTTCGTCTATGCCAAATGTGCAACTAATGCTGAATATCTTCTAATTTTTGAATGATGTGTCATCTTTGGTAAACATCATTGATTTAAGTTGGCCTTTACAACACTCCTTCTAGATGGCCTCTTCATAGTTGGGCCACCTTTTCTAATGAGTACTTCTCCCCGAGACACTTATTAACAGTTAGCCATCCTTGACTGGTGTTCATTAATCATTATGGGAATTGGAGTCTCTTTCAGCTTTTCATTTATCCTGTGATTTATTTGGCATCACTTCCCATAATGCAAATTTTTACACTAACTCTTATGTGTGACTCCTCCCTCGCATCATCTGTGTCCTTTGGCCATCACTTGGGATATCATATCTCTTCTCCATCAGGTGACATTATCACTTAATCAAGCCCTCACTTATCTGTAGTTGTATTATCCCATCTTATTTATGGGTTTTTTCTGCCTTCTACATTTTATTTCCCCTATTCAACTTCTATTGGATTCCCTGGTTCTCTCCCACTGTGTCCTTTTCCTTTCTTAATGATGATTCATCCTAAATTCCTAGTTGGTGTTAGGACTTCTATGGAGTTATGCTTGACTTGCTCATCTCTGCATATGGACTACTATCCAAAGAACTTTAGGCTACTATTGGAAGTCGAGGAATGGGAGAAGTCATTCCTTGGTTTCATTGGAGATGACCTACTAGCCACCATCTTTGCTTGCGACCACCCGCACATTCGCCATGGTATCAAGCAAATTATTGGGTTTGATGTTCTCTTTCCTTCAGGAAGACGTATTATTTACCCTTCACAGATTCTATCAATATTTATCCCTAATGTGTTAGACTTGCTTCAATCTCCATTCCATCTTGACTTGATTTGCACTGGATATGTTAGAACAATGTTTTTGCAGGGCAACAAAATCTCTAGAGCTCTCCAAAAACATGATTTATGGAGAGGGGTTGTGCTAATACGTGGTCTTTTTTACCATCATGTTTTTCATCATAACCACAATGTTTACAATAATAATATAGGAAAAACCTCACGTTAAATAGGGAAACTGCAAATATTTTAATAGATTTTTATTACTAAATAATGAAATTTTCATATACTAGTGTTCTAAGAACCCTCATTACAAGATTTATTATTATAAGCCCCCTGTGACTTACACATCTAGAAAATGAAACTACAATCTATTGCGATTGAGACAAACCTTATAAAACAACATTTAAGAAGGATCATTTTCCATCATCTGTTGAATACATTTGTTGGAGTACCTTGTATTCATGAGCAATAGATGTATTCAACACATGTTGGCAAGTGATCCTTCTTCATCTCTCATATCAAATCTGCTCTTGTTAGAGGCATCTTCAATCCAAGGTCTTGGTGCAAACTACCTCACCTTCAGTGCATGTACGATGAAAGGGGTTTTTTCATTTATATTTATGGAGGCTATGTCTAAGAATGCATCTCTTGAGGTGGCATGGTTTGGGAGATCTTGGATGATCTTCTTTGACTAGTTTTGTGTGTTTCCTACATGGACCATTTGGAAGATTGGTTATACAATCGATGACCATTGGGAGTTACCTTGTGTAGTATTTTATCATGGTTGTTGTGCATTGGACCTATTTTAGAACCTTCTCCTATGAGCACATAAGGATTGGATGGACTGTTTCAAATTTGGAGTTGTTTTCCTTGCCGTCAGAGCTGTATTTTCCTACTTTCTGGATAATTATTGCCCATCATGTATTCATTGATCATTAATGAATCAGCCTTTGTGCTCTTAATGCCTTTAAGAGGACCTAAAATAATATCTTTTCCCAAGACCAAAAATCCTATTTCATTATGAGTTGGGAGTTATTACTATTTTTCTCAACTATCAATTTTTAGCATGTTTCATGCAAAACGTGGAGTTTTTCATATTGCATGGTCCCGTATGATGAGATGGGATATTTCTAAGTTAGGGATATGTTCTTGGATCATGATGGACCTAAATGTGGCTTCACATAGAGTTTTGTTCATTCCTTATTTAGTTTTAGTTTACTCTTCTAGGCTTGACCTATAATGTAATTAATACCTAACTTGCTGACTTGTCACTTAGCTGGTTATATATTGAGAGCCTTGTTTGATGTAGAAGTAGTAGAGGAGGAGCATTAGATGATTAGTATTGGATTAGAGTAGAATAATATTTGTGAATCTAGGAGTTTGTAGTAGAACTAGTGGCTTGAGGGCTTAGGACGACAAGAGGTTGCTTGGTGCCTTGTGAGAACAAGTTAAGATCATGTCTTCATTATTCCTATAAGAGGCTAGCTGTTGTAGATCTGACCTAGCTAGTGGTTACTTGGATCTTGCAAGATCTTGCAGATACTTTGTAATTTCATTGTATAAGGCCAAAACTTGGAAGGCCTCACAGACGGGCATGTTGAATGAAATTTTGTTCTAAAGAATTATATTGTTGTATTCCATTGTGGTTGTTGATGTTATAAGTGCTGGTGTAGGTTTTGACTATCCTTTTTGGATCCTCCATCCCTACCCTACATCAAGTGGTATCAGAGCTTGAAGAATCTGAGTGTGTGGATAGAGCGTCGAAGGTGAGGCAGTTTGCACCAGGACCTTGGATTGAAGATGCCTGCTAGGATAGCAGATTTGATGTGAGAGATGAAGATTTCCTTGAGTGAATAGATCTCTAGATTAAGATAGGTTGTGAAGAAGGATAGTAGATCACTTACTGTGTGCAGGAAACTATAATCTTGTAATTAGATCATCGAGCAGAGGTAGTTGCACTTTGAAAGGAACTTGATGGATAAGTTGGGTCAGTTTTGGCCTAAATTTAATCTGAGGATAGAAGAGATGATGAAATCCAGTTGTCTGGCTGATGAAGAGGATTATTTAGAGAAAAAGACACTTTGATGTTAAGGAAGAGGTGAAGGATGACTTCGCTGAAGATGATAAGGTATGTGTTGGTTTTCATGAGAAAATGGATGGATTTGGTATGAGAATTGTAGAGAATCTGGTTGGGTTTGATCAGATTGTTGCTAGTGAAGAGTTACTTTTTGCTGAACACCTTTTTGATGGTGATGTTTTTTACTTACATTTGTTCAGTGTTATGCTGCAAATCTTATTTGCTATTTGTGGACTTCAATTACTGGTTGACAGTAATGAGTTTTATGATGAGTTACAAAGATGAGATGTTGATGATAAGGGATTTCATATTGATGTGAATTTGACTTTGGAACTACTTGTTGAGGAGTTGGATAATCTTATTGCTGAGATGGGTTGTGGTAATCAGTGGTATGTTGATTGGATTGTTGACATGCATATGATCCTGATGTTTGAGTGGATGAAGCATAGATGGTTGATTTTCTAATTTTTTCTCTTATCCTTGATGGATTGGAAGCCTTTGGTGAAGACAAATTTGATTGCAGATGAATATTTTGAGATTAAAGTATGTAACATACTTTCTATTTACCTCAGTAGTCTGATGCAAGAGCATATTCAGTTCCTGGAGGTCTTTCTTAGTCTTGGAGGAATTCCCTGATAGAGGGATACAATACTTTTTTTTGGATAGCTTTCTGAGTATCTGTATTGTAATGATCTATGGATATCACTGGATGTGCAATGAAAGGGGTTTTTTCTTTTATGTTTTTGGAGGCTATGTCTAAGAATGCATCTCTTGAGGTGGCATGGTTTGGGAGATCTTGGATGATCTTCTTTGACTGGTTCTATGTGTTTCATGCCTAGACCATTTGGAAGATTGGTTATGCAATCAATGAACATTGGGAGTTAGCTTGTGTGGTCTTAGGTCATGGTTTTTGTACCTTGGACCTATTTTGGAACCTTCTCCTATTAGTAATAAGGATTGGATGGACCATTTCAAAGTTTGAGTTAGTTTGCTTGCTATTAGAGTCGTATTTTCCTGCTTTCTGTGTGATGATTACGCATCATGTAGCCATTGATCCATAATGAATAAGCCTTTTGTCTCTTAGGAAATTGAAGAGGACCTAAAATAATATCTTTTCCCAAGACCAAAAATCCTAATTCATTATGAGTTGGGAGGTATGACCATTTTCCTTGGGTATCAATTTTTAGCCTGTTTCACGTGAAACATGGAGTTTTTCAGCTTGTACACTCCCGTATGATGAGATAGGATACTGCTAAGTTAGGAAAATATTCTTGGATCATGTGTGGACCTAAATGTGGCTTCACATCAAGTTTTTTTCATTCTTTATTTAGTTGTAGTTTACTCTTCCAGGCTGGACCAATAATATAATTAATGCCTGACTGGCCAACTTGTGGCTTAGCTAGTTATATATTGAGAGCCTTAGTTGATGTAGAAGTAGTAGAGGAGGAGAATTATATGAGTAGTATTGGATTAGAGTTGAAGCAGATTTGCGAATCTAGGAGTTTGTAGCTGAACTAGTGGTTTGAGGGCTTAGGATGACAAGAGATTTCTTGGTGGCTTGCAAGAACAAGTTTAGATCCTATCTTGGTTATTCCTATAAGAGTCTTCCTATTGTAGATCTAAACTACTTGGTGGTTACATGGATCTTGTGAGATCTTACAGATACTTTTTAATTTCATTGTATAAGGCCAAAACCTAGAAGGCCTCATAGCCGTGCATGTTGAACGAAATTTTTTTTTGAAGTATTGTATTATTGTATTTTTTTGTGGTTGTTGATGTTATAAGTGCTTGTGTAGGTTTGGATTGTCCTTTATTAGATCCTGCATCCCTGACCTAAATTAGGATATATCTTTCAGCTCAATGTTCTGATGATCTGGTAGTGACAATTAACTCTTTTAGTGATTCTAATGCCCTTGTAGTGAGAAGTGAGCTTTCCACTAAATACACACTCTATAATCCTATATAAGGGGAAAAACTCCTTGTATTTGGCATCCATCATCTCTTATTTTTAAGCTTTTGATTTGTGGTACAAATGAGCTGAGAAAGGGCTGTCAAGAAGCTCCAACCATGTCCTCCAATGGTATGCACAACATCAAAAATGGGCAGGTGAATAACACTGCAGACGATGGTTACAATATTTACAATGGAGAAAATTAGAAGATCAATGCAAAAACTCACAAGAAGATGAATAAGTATAATGCACTGGAAAATCAGAGCATTTAGTCCAACAAAGCCAATGAGAACAAACAACAAAACATTGGGAACCAAAGTAGGGGCACCAATAATTGGTAGAAAGTTGGTTGAGGGGACTGAGTGGTAAAGTCCGCATAAATAAAACTCTAAGAATGTGTTGTGTCATCTCATTTATGTTT
>BSBK01012499.1:0-57500 GCA_027943335.1 Chamaecyparis obtusa | reverse complement strand
ACCTTTCCCTTAGGTGCTATTGTTACCAACCTTTCCTAGCCCCTCAGCAACACTCAAATAGATATAGTACTTTCCTAAGTAGCCATAGTCTTACCAGTTAAGGTTTGACATCAATGACAATACAACAATTGTTTCAATTGCAGTTTCTAACAATCTCCCTCTTTGACATTGATGGAAACACCATATGATATCACCTAAATAACACATGGATTACCAACCAATCGAAAACTTATCTATCCATCAAAGAATTATTTATAATATCCTTAGCTTCATTCTGATTCAAAATCCTATAAGCCTCACTTCTATGACCATAAAAAGTATTCAGATCTCCCTCTATCCTGATCCTTCATTTTAGTTCATCTTCCTCTTACCTTTTAGACTCCCTCTTACCTTTCAGTGTCATGTGTTATCATATCATTTCATCTCCCTCTTTGACAAAAATGCCAAAGCAACAACTAAAACATACATCCATCAGATGTAGATAATATCTTTGCAGCTCAGTGTTTCTCCCACTGTCATCTTGCTTATGATTGATTCCTTGTCTTTGCTTCTTTTCACAACTCTAGGCCAGCCCTAAAGTGTGACAATCTTCTGCATCAATTTGTCAAATGTTCTACGGTAGCACATTTGATATAGTGCTCCTAGCTTGTCTAGGTAGCCTCAGTTAGGGGAAGGACCCTTAATTGACTTCTCAAATACTCATGAGCTTCTCTGGGTAAAGCTTTAGTGAATATACCCACTAGTTGTTCTTTTGTATTCACATATTCCATTCAGACTTCTTTATCTTTTACTAATTCTCTCAAGTAGTGATACTTGATTGCAATGTCCTTGGTCTTAGTGTGCGTCATTAGATTCTTAGAAATATTGATAGCACTTGTGTTGTCACAGAAAATAACAACAGGTTCAATGATTTCTTTTTTCATGCTTATCAAAAATTGTTTTATCCACACCAAATATGAATAGTTTACTGTAGTAGCAACATACTTGGCCTTGGCAGTAGATTGGGAAATGTTATTTTATTTCTTTCTCATCTAGGAGACTAATCTTTGTCCAAGAAAGAAAGCTCCACCACTAGTATTATTTCTATCATCTACATTTCCTACCCAATTAGCATCTGTATAAACTCTAAATTCAAATTTGTCATCCTTCTTATAATATAGACCATAGTCAGCATTTCCTTTCAAGTATCACATAATTCTTTTCATGGCCATCATGTGTGTTTCCTTAGGATTGGCAAAGAATCTTGCCACAATCCCAACAACTAATGCAATATCTAGTCTACTATGTACAACATACTACAATATTCCAATCATGGATATGTACAAAGTCTGATTCACTTCTGCAGCATCATCATTCTTAGATAACTTTTGTCTAGTAACCATAGGAGTTCCCACTGGTTTAGCATCTTCCATCCCAAAAATTTTTCAGTATTTCATTAACATACTTAGACTATGTAATGAAAATTCCATTCTTCTTCTGGTATACTTGTAAACCAACAAAGAATTTGATCTCACCAAACATACTCATTTCAAATTCAGTTTGCATTTCATTTGAAAAACTTTTACATAATGCATCTTGCCCACCAAAAATAATGTCATCCACAAAAATTTTTGCCAACAAGATACCATTACCTTCTTCATCCTTCATGTACAGATTGCTTGTGTTATTTTCTCTTGAAAATCCAATCTGTATCAAGTAGTTATGCAACCTCTCATACCATGCTCTGGGAGCTTGCTTCAATCCATATAATGCTTTGTTCAGTTTTCACACCATGTGTCTTCTGTTTGGATCAATAAAACCTTCTGGCTATTCTATGTAAACTTCTTCTTCCAGTATACCATTCAAAAATGTAGACTTGAGATGCATTTGATATACCTTGAAATCTTTATAAGTAGCATATGCAAGCATAGTTCTTATTCCTTCCAATCTAGCTATAGGGGAAAATGTCTCCCCATAATCTATTCATTCTTCTTGTGCGTAGCCTTTGCATACCAGCCTAGCTTTGTTCCTAGTGATTTCACCATTTTCATTCATCTTATTCTAAAACACCCACTTTGTTCCTATAACATTTTTGTTTTCAGGTCTCGGTACTAGAGTCCAAGTATCATTCTTCTCTATCTGGTCAATCTCTTCATTCTCTAATGCCTCTCTAGTTGACTTGGGTTCAAATTCACACAGTAGACATGTTGGATCCTTAGTCTTACTTCTAGTCTGAATTCTAGTATTTTTGTCTCCAATTATTTGTTTAGGCTTGTGATGTCTTCTTACATATTTTTCCAAAATAGGTTCAGCTCCTCTCCCCTCTATTTCATCATGTTCCTCAATAAGATTGTCAGATTCAACTTTTGAATGCTCACCAACCTCTTCCTAATATTCAACAGCATTTTCTTGTAGCTCGGCATGTTCTTGTTCTCTCTCAACACTGTTTTCCTAATGCTTGGTAGCATCTATCTATCTCTCAGCATTGCTTACTCGAGACTCGGCATCAAGTTTAAGTCTCTTACTTGCCTCTTCTTCTCCTCAATGTACAGAAAAGATCTATAATCTTTTGGATCTCTTTTACCATCAACTTCATTTCTTTCTCCATACTCATCAATTTTAACATTCACACTTTCCACAATTTTGTTAGTGTTAGAGTTCAAACACTTATAAGATTTACTTTTTGTGGAGTATGCTAGGAATATTCCTTCATCACTCTTAGCATCAAACTTTCCATTCCTAGTGTCTTTTGATATATAGCACTTACTTCCAAAGATTCTAAAGTATTTAACACTTCGTGCATGCCCATGCCATAATTCATAGGGTGTCAGATTTGTACCTTTCTTGATCTGTACCCAGTTAAGAGTGTAGACAGTAGTGCTTATAACTTCTTTCTAGTATTTATGTGCCACATTCTTTAAAATCAATAATGTCCTTGCACAATCCAAGATAGATCTATTTCTCCTTTCTGCTATACCATTCTATGGAGGTTTTCTAGGTGCAGACATCTATTTTTTAATTCCTCTATCATTGCAAAATAGATTAAATTTATTTGATGTAAATTCTCCACCTTGGTAAGATCTAAGACATTTTAGGTTCCTACCTATCTCCTTCTCAACCTTAGCCAAATACCACTTAAAGAATTGAAAGGCTTCAGATTTTTCTTTTAAAAACATTACATGCATCATCCTAGTATGATCATCAACAAATAAGATAAAGTATCTAGCACCACAGTAACTTTGTACACCCATAGGTCCACAAAGGTCAGTATGAACCAAATCTAAAATGTTTTTAGAAGTAAAGAATTTCCTCTTGAAACTTGAGTTTGTCATTTTTCCTAACTGGCATTCCTTGCACATCACATTCTTAGGTTTCTTCAATCTAAGTAGACCTCTTACCTTTTTCTTCTTACTTATCTATACCAAATTGTCAAAGTTAACATGACATAGCCTTTTATGCCATAACCAAATATCATCAAGTTGTGCAATTAAACATGTTTCTTCAGATAGGTTAAGATAGTAAAAATTACCTCTAGTTTGATCTCCACTTCCAATCAGTTCTCCAGTAGCATCAAATATTTTAGCTTTCTTGTGATGAAATTCCACTCGATAACTAGTTTTGTTAAGTTGAGCAACACTTAACAAATTATAATTAAGACCTTCAACCTAATATGCATTTTCACAAGATATCTTATTAGTCAGTTTAATCAAACCTTTTCCTCTAATAGGACATGGTGCATCATTACCAAATTTTACACTTTTACCTCTATAATGATGTAAGGTCTCAAACTTATATTTGTCACCAGTCATGTGATGTGAACAACCACTGTCAATAATCCATTTATCATTCTTTTTCACATAGGATATCAATGCATTTTTCTCATCCTCATCAAATTCATCTTTCATTGCAACATAGACTACCTCAATTTCAATATCATCACTATCAGTGTTAGTTTCTTTTTCAGTAATGTAACAAGATTTCTTACCTTTTCCTTTATTGTCTTTGTTCCATCAGTAGCTTATGTCATCTCTTCTATCTTTGTCTTTTCTTTTCCTTTCATCATCTTTATCCTTCCTATCAGGACATCTAGCAGCTATATGACCAAATTTATTACATGCAAAACATATAATAGGGAGTTTACCTTTATACTTTCCTTTTCCCCTTCTTAGTCTTCTAGCCATAAGAGCTTCTAGATCTTCTAGTTCTTCATCAGAAGTGTCACTGTCACTTTCACTTTCACTATCACTTTCACTTTCACCGATGCATCTTTATTTTTCTTTCTTTGGCTTATTCAGAACTAGTCATGGCTTGAAAGAAGATTCAACATTACCAATGCGTCCAACAGTGAAATTATTATAGTTAGAGAGTTCAAAAGAAGTTAGCTTACCAATGAAACTTTCCAAAGTAAGCACATTAGCAGAGTTACATCTAGATTCCTGAATAGCTAAGATCTTAATAGCATATATAGGATGTAGGGTTCTTAGTACTTTCCCAATTATAGTTTCATCATCAATAGTCCCATTTTCTCCTCTAATAGCATTCACAACTTCTTTTATTCTACCACAATATTGTGCAATGTTTTCACCTTCTTGCATTCTAATTTCATTAAACTTACCTCTAAGACTCTCGGCCTTTGCTTTGAGCACATTTAGGTCACCACCATAGATCCTTGCAAGTGTGTCCCACATATCCTTTGTAGTTGTGCAATCCTTAATGTCTTCAAATTCTGGATATCTTAGGGTAGATGCAATTTCCAACATTGCCTGATTATGTTCTTACTTAGCTCTCATTTCTTTGGTAGTCAAAGGTGTGATAGGTGAGACATATTTATTCTCAATGTAGTACCTTGCAGAGTCACCAATATCAGCCAGATGTAGGTTCATCAAGCTTTTCCATCTAGGGAAGTTTTCCTTTTTCAGCTTTGGTACCTCCTTTTTATACATCCTGATCATTTGCTTCAATCCCCTTTAAACTTATTTTCTATCAACACTAATAATAAGCAACAAAGCTCTGATACCAATTGTTAATATGATTTAGAACAATAGAGAGAGGGGGTGAATCAATTGTTCTCAGGTCCTGGTGTATAAAACAATCTTAAAAACTTTTCTTTATATCAGATCCAATAACCAAAACAAACTTGATCATCACTGATTCAGTAACATAAGCATATAACAATGAAGTCCACTACCTAGCTGTAACTTAACTTGTAAAACATAGAAATGTTCAAACCAAAACATTCACACAAGTATTAACACTAGGATTTATTATGGAAACCCAATTTGGGAAAAACAACTTTGTAACATGCTACTATTATTTTCACTCTTCTGAATTGAGCTCGGTAAAAAGCCAACCCTGTCAAAGGTTACAATGCACACTGTCAAGTGTCACTTGGTTAAAGGATTTCAATCACCTTGTTAAAAGTGAGCCTAGTCATAGGACTTCCATACACTCCATTAGAATGCAACCTTGTTCAAAGGATTTAACATATGATTGTTAGGTCAACCTCTGTTAAAAGGGTTTTGACTGTTACAATGGCTAGAAAGTAGGAGCAATATTTATCTGAAAAATATACAACTCACTTTGTGAATATCAGATCCAGTTCTGTACACTAATGTTGGTTTACTAAATTTGAAAATTTTCCATCTCCATCTCTGATCTGCTCAGAAGTTTTCTTTAAGGAACCACCACAATTTTCCTTCAGCCTTTTCTGCTTATTCAGTCAATAAAACTTTACTCTTCCAGAATTCTTTGTTCACCCATGCACTTGCATATCCAAATTCTCAGATCCTTTTATTCTTTCTTCAATTAGGTTAACTTATCTTTTTCTCAATCTCATTCATAGATCTTACGTTTAGGTCAGATTCATTGAATCTACTTGCTTCATGTTATTCGGCTCCTTTTCTAGAATCATCTCAAATCTCTTAAGGATTTACAATAAAACATTTTACAGTTCATTTAATGCTTTCAAACAACCAATAAATAAAGTCAACATGTTTTACATAATCCAATAAGTCAACAATGTCAGCTCCAAAAATTAAATTCTCTTCAAATATAAAATTACTAATGCTCGGTCAATATTGTGATCAATTACTCAGTCTTCATGTAGAAAGCTTAGTCATTACTAAAACTATTTACTCGGCTTACACTGTCTTCCTCAGCAATTAACTAATGCTTTGTTGACACTAGAATTTTGCTTGGCATAGATTGACTTGGTCGACACTAACATAACTCAGCTTAAACATGATTTTTGCATTCCTTGCTCAGTTAAGCCTACCAGTTTAGTCTTCAGTCTTACTAGTATAAATAATACATTATCTCATCATTATGCAACATAGTCAAGTACACTTTGTAGTATCAAGATAACTCAACCTTTCCCTGAGGTGCTATTGTTACCAACCTTGCCTAGCCCCTAAGCAACACTCAAATAGATATAGTACTTTCCTAAGTAGCAATAGTCTTACTAGTTAAGGTTTGACATCAATGACAATAAAACAATTGTTTCAATTACATTTTCCAATAAGAATTGCCAATATTCTGATTAATATTGTGCCTTTTTGTGGATGTTCCCTAGTTGAAACCCTAGGTGAGGAAGTCAATAATGCCAAAAAAAAATTTGAGGTGTCTAGAAAAAAGGTTTCTTTGAGGGATTTCTTTGGCCGCTTGTGTGATCCTGAGATATTCTTCCATTCTCCAAGCTTAGAAACCCGAGGACCTGCAGTGGTTTCCTCAGATTTATTAATCTAAAATTGTTAAAAACAACATATTTTGTTTTTGTGAATGTCGCGATTTGCCGATCCAGAGAAGAAAATGAGAATAATTTTGAATGATGATGAAATGATGGGCAAAGAGGCAAGGCCATCTTTTAGTTTTTAAGTATAGTTAGGAGATCCTTGTGATCAAATTTGAAACTTGCATCAAATTTCAAACTTGGTCAAACATTAAATTTAATAGTTATTTTTTTCAAATTGATTAGAGTTTTCAAGTTTGATTTGAAAATTATAAATTAATTTTATTGTTAAAATTTAATTTAAGTTTTAAAATTTAATTTAACTAGCACTTGCACCAACAAGGTGCAATGGTTAAGCTGATAGTAAAATATGTTAAGTGGGAAGAAATGCACATTGACTTTCAAATAAAAGAACACACTTATGACCAAGAAATATTTTTAAACATTTTTTATTAAAATCATATAAGGAATCCTCAATTATAAATTTTTGAATAGATTTATAAAACTCAAGAAAAATTAAATAATAACTATTTTTCAATAATTCTTTGGACCTTACAATCAAAAGAATTGAAGTGAGAAATGTTCTTGAAGTGATGGTTGTGAATGATTTTTTATATCAAATTATTTAAGTTGAGTTTCATTACGCAAAAGATTGTATTTTAATTCTTAAAAGGTGTTAGTCTACCTTCACCTCTATGAGCATCCCCTTGACACAACAAGTACAAAGTTTTCCATTCATTCTTCACTGTCCATGAGGGCTACATTTTCTTGCTTGTCATTCTCCCTTGAATTTTCTAGAACCCCTTCCTCTATGCAAGGGATTGCAATTGGTGAATTAACCTACAACAAGTTTGGCGATTCAGAAGAATTTTCATCATCCCTTACTTTTCCTATAACAACTTCTTTGGCAGTCTGAACTATTCCCTAAAAACCTTTTGTAAAAACCTATGGTACTCAAGGATCCCTTTTTATTAGGTTTTCCATTTTCCTTTCTACAACAGAATTATTTGCACTTTTCGGCATAACTAATCAATTATTTAGGCCAATTTTGTGTAATTTATATAACAACAGCCATACATACATTAAAGAAAATAAAAATAGCTTCGCTTCCAAATCTAGTGGAAGCATTTTTAAACTAACAGATTTATGGACAATCAAATCATAGATGTGTGATTCCTTTTTCATTACACTTTAAATGTGAAGCATGTTAAATGTAGTTGTAAGTTTGTCCAAAAATTATTCCAAATTACTTAACCCAAATTACCAGTTAGGACTTAGAACACAATCATGGGCCAAACAATAGCACACTATTTCCGGTGTGAATTATTATTTATCAATTGTGTCCAATTAACCATATATATAGTTATATATTATATTCTTGTAGCATATCCATAAGACAAAATCCACAATTGTCACGTACACAAATTTCATCGTGGCTACAAAAAAATTTGAATTTATTATCAATATGGCATGTGTACATTATTGATTATAGTATACTTATATTTTCACACACTACATGGCAACAAAACTGATTTTCCCCCATCTATCTTCAAGAATTTTTGAGTTGCAGGCTTAAAAAATCTTTGAACCATAGAACTTAGTTCTTTTACTAAAACCTAAGTTTCGTTTCAAAAGAAAAGAGATAACATAGGGGTGACTCAAAAAATATTTTAAATTCAATCATTTGAAAAGCACAATCACATGTAGTACAAATTGTATTCCAAACATAATTCAAACCTATATATTTTTTACACAAACATCTCTACAAAAATGTCTTTAGTCAAAGTAAGGATTTACTCATTATAGAAATTTAATCACCAAATACTGCCACTTGAAAACAATACACATGATTAAGACTTCATTCAAATAAAGAATGACAAATTCCCCAACAATTTAAAAACTTACATTTAAAATGGTTTTGCAGAAACAAGCACGCCTTACACACCATGTCTACATATCAAACACAAGATGCAATAAGCATGATCGACAGTGGAAACCTCAAATTGCTGAACACGGCTGTAGAACTCACGACAGATGCAATAAGTATAATCCATAGTGGACAATTTCTTCATGAACTGATTGTACAGATAGTAGCTATCTCTAAATTTGGAGGTAAGAATAACTACAAAAAATGATACAAGCTATATCTATTTGATGGAGTGCATAGCCAAAGACACCTTACAATCACACATTAGAAACAAACTAATTTTCAACATCTAATGTGTTATTTACAATTACATTTATTCATTCATACCCTCTGCTTATAGGCTTTCTTCATATCATTTCACTTTCCAAAGAAAAAAAATGTAAATACTTGTGAAACTCATAGTCTTAAAGAGTTTGAGATAGGACAATTCTCTGTTTTGGACATACACACTTTAAGTATAATTCTATAGCTCCATTTAGAAGGAGAATCAATAAGATAGGATAATATGTTATTGATTTGGAGTAAGAGAGGGGCCACAAAATAGTTAAAATGCAAGCAACATAAAGTACCCATATATGAACATAGATGAGAAGGCAGAATGTAACCTTAGTATTTTAGCCACTACTTTATCACACATGTCGTGACATTATATAGAATTGTACTTAGGCTAGGCAACAACTATCCAACCATATCATTCCATATGGCTGGATGCCCATGGTCATGGATGACCGTACCGTAGACCCACATAACCTTGCCCTACACAGAGAACAAAAATGCATATTTAACCAAGGGGACACTTAGATTTTTTATAGTCTTAAAAATAAAATATTTTTAATTTTTAATTTGGTTAAATAATAAATAAATAGATTACTAAAATTTAAATTTTTAATATTATTTATATTTTTATTTTTTATTATATTATTTAGGTATTTTAATAAATATATGGCATGAAAAATTTAGACAAAAATATTATTTATTTTCTTGAATATTCATATATAAATAATATTATTAAAGTTTTTCTCTTATAAAATCTTAAAATCTAAAATTTACACTCAAGGTCTATTCTCAAATGATATGGCCAGATAGCATTGCCATGTTTGTTACCATGAATTTGTCATATGGCTAGATGCCCATACATACCACTATTTTAAATGAGGGAACCATTTACAAGAATTTGGGAAGTTTAAGCGTTTTACACTTATATTAAATCAGTTTATATTTTTTTTATTTTAAAAATTATTTTAGTTTTATTTTTAATTTATTTTCTATTATTAGTTTTTACTAATTTTTAAAGATCATATTAATAAATAATAAATATAATAATATTAATAATTTATTATATTATATTTTCCTACTAACGCTTAGTTTTTAATTTTTAACATAATTTTGTAAAATAACTAAAAAAATAAAAATATTCATAATATGAAATTTTTTATACGATATATAATTTAATGATTTAAAATATTATATAAAAAATTAATAAAATTATTTTATAACTTTTTTTAAAAATACATACATATAGATAGGTGATGTTATTAAAGTTTTTTCTATAATATATAATTAAACTATTTTTAAAAACATATCTAGTAAATTTTTTTAATCAATATAATTATTTTTAAAATTAGATATTCAAAATTTTTAATAATAAATTATATTATGATATTATAATTTTTGAATTAAACCTTATTAATATTAATATTTAATTTTATAAATAATATATATAAATAGTTTTAGTAAGTTTTTATTAAATATAAATATTTTTAAAATTAGATATTTAATTTTTTAATATTGTAGATATTGTAGTTTTTTAATCAAATTCATACATCCATATTCAACTACTGATATTTTATAAAATAACTAAAGAAATAAAAATATTTATATTATGAAATTTTTTATATGATATATAATTTAACGATTTAAATATATTATATGAAAATTTTAATAATATTATTATATAAATTTTTAAAAAAATACATATAGATAGGTGATGTTATTAAAGTTTCTTATATAATATATAATTAAAATATTTTTAAAAACATATATAGTAACTTTTTAATAAATATAATTCTTTTTAAAATTAGATATTCAATCTTTTTAATAATAACGTATATTGTGATATTATAATTTTTATATTAAATCTTATTAATATTATTATTTAATTTTATAAATAATATATATAGATAATTTAGTAATTTTTTATTAAATATAATTATTTTTAAAATTAGATATTTAATTTTTTTAATATTTTGATATTGTAATGTTTTAATCAAATTCATTCATCCATATTTAAGTAGTGATATTTATATAGGTTAAGAAGTTACTTTGAATTGTTTGCTTCATTTAGGTCATTCTAGAGGAAAGTGGAATGTATTTCACCTTGCCTAATGTTATTTTTTATTAGTTCATTTTTAGATATTATAACTTCTATTTATGTTTGTTGCCATGAATTTGTCATATATTATGTGAGTGGTTCTTTGGTGTCTATGTTGATGTTTATTTTAAGTATTTTGGTTATATAACACTATTTGTTTATTTTTAGTGTAATGAAAACAATTCTTAAATGAAAAATTGTTTAAGAAAAAAATTATTTATTATATCTATATTAGTTGTAGTATATAGTATTGATCTGCTATATTGGAAGAAAGATATTGTACATGCACAACATTTTGTAATTAAAAATTCATGACATTAAGTTTAGCTTTGACATCAAGTATTGTGGTGGCATCATGAGCATACATCATACCCAATGACTAAATTTTTACACAATGAAGAATATGAAAATTACTAAAATTTTCATATAATACTATTATAATCAAAATTTTCATATAAATATATTATTAAAAACTTATAAGGGAAGAATTTAAAGATATATTATATAAAATATTAAATAATAGAAAATTTTAATAATATATAGAAATTTTAGTAATTCTATTATTAAAATAATTATATTTATTAAAAATTTATTTTTTAATTTTAAAAAGTTAAATAATAGCATTATTAAAATTTTAATATAATATATATGATAGAACTCAAAATTATATGTTATAATATATAACTATTATAAAAAAGAAAGAAAATGTGAGTGAGTATTAGTAAAACATTAGAATATATTTGTATTTATTATTTATTAAAAACTTATAAGGGAAGAATTTAAAGATATATTATATAAATATTAAATAATATAAAATTTTAATAATATATAGAAATTTTAGTAATTCTATTATTAAAATAATTATATTTATTAAAAATTTATTTTTTAATTTTAAAAAGTTAAATAATAGCATTATTAAAATTTTAATATAATATGAGAAATAGAAGAAATAAGAGGCAAGAATTTGGTAGAGATAGTAGGGGCTAGTAAAGGAACATAAAAAGGTAATTTTAAGGAAGAAGTTGAATTGGATCTAACACCAAAAGAGGAGAGTGAGTTTTAAGAAGAATAAGGGAAGATAGGGCAAGACATAATGCTAGAACAAATAAAATTAATCATTAAAAAATAAAATATCAAGCAAAAGGGTAAGGGAGGCCCCAATACATAATTATTGGTCTGCGAAGAATTAGCGAAAATGTGAAACTTTAGATTACAGTGGAAAATAGCTTATCAAAAACAACAAATAAACTTAGGTTTTCTACATCACAACATTGAATCGGCAAAAGCCTCTGACTGCAAACATGAAAACTCCTTCGACAATGCAGACTCACACAAGATGTATTCCTTGCATACTAGCAGTGAAAGGAGGTTTTTAGGTTACTATTTTAATTGTTGGCTATATGGTCACAAACAAACAGAATGTAGGAAAAAAGATATGCGATCTCATCCAACATATGAGCATTTAAAAGATTTCATCGCAAGGCAAAAAGAAAAGAGCTTGCAAGAATTTTAGCAGAAGGAAAGTTTAGTGAATAGGGTTTTGGGCGCCATTACAAAGCCCTTGGTTGGGAATAGAAGTCTGACTTTGTCTACCAAGGGTTTTGTAAGAAAAAATGATGAGATCTCTATCCCAAAAATCTATACAGTGCAAACCCTAGATCACCAGTTATAGATCTCTGCAAAGACCAAGTGTGCATCCAGGAATAATGTTCTACCCACGAACACCAAAGCCCCGATATCTAGGAGAATTCTTGTAGAAAACCCCTATGAACCTTTGTCTGCAAAGGGGGGAGGAAGATTGAAGGCGGCTTAGGTGCCTTTCAGGGACAGGACTGCCAACAATGATATGTGGCAACTGGTAAAGAGAAGGAAAGCGGTAAGATCTTTCCCAGCTAAATACAGTTTTAAGGATATTGAGCTAAATAATTCTTTTGATATATTGAAAAAAATGAAAACTCCACAAAATAAGAAATTTTACTCACCCCCGCATCAGAGGAAGAGGTTTTTGGAAGGAGAAGTAGCAGATAAGAAGAAGTCGCATTCAGATTGTGAGCAATCACAAATGAATGTGGGTTTTTCTCCCCTTCTCCTTGACAAAACCCTAGTTGCTCATACCGGGGAAGCCAAGTTTGAAAATAAAAAGTCATTAGCTAGCTTTGCATCACATTCTCCTTATGATTCTTTACACAAGGCACATGTTGGTGTCCAAAATGACGCTTATGCTCTAACAGGTTGCCAGTATACCCTCAGAAGATTTTAGGAATGGTTAGCTCCAAAATGGAAAAAAGGTCTTAGGGTAACTGGACCAACTCTAGGGACAAGACTGCCCTCTTCTGCTTCTAGCTCTGCAAAACCAAGGCGGGTGCACCTAACCTAGTATAAAATAGACTTCATACACCAAGAACTAGGTTTGAATAACAGATAAGTTGATAGCAAGAAAGTACTGAATGTTAACCACACACTCATTGACTCTCCATTTGCTATAGGGTAGAACCACAAACAACCAAATGCTGAAAACTTAAAGAATGGTTCTTGATTTATGCTTTTGAGATCATAACAACAACAATCAGTATTTTTTGATAACGAGATAATCATTTAGGCCAATGCCTCATCTGTTGGGTAAGATTTCCTAGAATAAGAATGCTATACACACCAAACAATAGTTGAGATTCAAAGCCATAAACACACCTACAATCCCCTTTACTACTTATGATATATCCTTACATAGACAATCAGATAGATCTATGTCCCATCTAAAGCATCATTTCATCTAATCCTAGATTATAACTTAAGAATGGATACATACACATAAAACAATATGCAGAGAACTAGAAAGTTTAGAACCTATCTAAGTTGACACAAAGGAGAGATAAGAGTCATCTATTTTCATTAAGTATGAAGAATCCTTAAGTATAAACAATCAAACCAGAGGAGTCAAGCTTGCAAATTACAACTTAGACCTACAACTTTTTCTCTATCATCAACAAAATACCAAATGCCAAAATGTTACAATCCTGATTGGGCAAAAGACTCACAACAGAAAAGTTCAAAAATCTAACTCCCAATGCCCCAAAATGATCATGAAAATCCCTTTATACCAGGGCTATAGAGGAAGAATAATGATCATTTAAAAATCAAAATTTTTAAAATCACCTAACCCCACCAAGAAATTAAACATAGACATGATAGGGGTCAAGTCACAACAATGCAAGCTCAAAATAGTCTAATCAACCAACTAACTAGCCCTGTACTGGTCCAAGTACCAAATTACCATCAAAACCTAAGAAATCCAGCCAAAATGATCTCTACAACACACATCAGGGTATTGTTTCATTATTCCCTCATGGCAAGGCATTCCTCTGCAATGATCATAGCGACCAGGACCACATTGGATCAGTGGAGAAAATTAGTTTCACCAACTTAGGCCCTTTCTATCATCAATATTGGTCCTTTGCACTCACAGGAAATGTTCAAAAATTCAAATCTATAGGCAATGGCTATATTCATGGTGCCAGAAGTGAATCGACAGTCATCATTCAAAATTAGATTAACATTAAGTCATGGCCATTGATCTTATAACTCTCACAGGCTTTGAGATCTTCTCTTCACCTTAGATAGCATCGACAGCTGTCGTTAGACCACCAAGTTTAACTTCCTCGCACTTTATCTCAACGGTGATATGATGGCCACAAGATCTGTCGGCCCTTTAATCACTTTAAAAACCCTGCGGCCCCACTTAATAACTCTGCAACCATGATACCATTAGTGGTCGCATGAGCACATAGCCCAGAAATTGGGCTATGCGAACATGCGACAAGCATCCATGTCGGCACCATGTCACCGCCTTGGACCTCCGCAAAAAAAGACAACAGGCCCACTGAAAAGCCACATCACCAACTCAGACCGACCGGAAGACCCCACCTGGGCCTGCCTGATGCCACATGTCATCACACCATTCACTGAAACCACTTAGCCACCAGACACAGGAACCACTACCAAGAAAAGCCTTACCCTTTGGGAAGATCAAATGGTGGTCGCATGATCTCAAGAGGGAGGAATATTCCTCACGATCATGTGGCAACTATAGATCTTATCTACATTGTTACTCCGCTTTGAGAAATATCAGGCCCACCAACTAACTGCCAAACACTCAATGACCATGCGACAAACCGCCCGCTAGGTCATGAGATGTCAGCTGCTAACCGCCAACCATTCAGAGATTACACGACTAAAGAGAAATAGACCACTTGCTAGGTCACTGAATGTTAAGCACCTAACCGCCAGAAATAAGAGAATGCATGAAAACATAGTCACCAGATCGCTGAATGCTAGCCGAAACCGCCAAACACTCAAAGATCAAAAGATAACTGCTAGTCACCAGGTCGCCAGAAGGAAGACATAACCGCTAGCCAAGAAGAACCGGGACCACGTGGATAGGTGGTAGGTGGTCGCATGATTGCATGTCAGAAATGTCTGACATGCGGCCATGTGACAGCCAATCAGAAAGAGCTATGAAAACCTGGGCCCACCAGACATCGCACTTGCACACTTAAGGAAATCCGACAGACAGGGAACTTGGGCAAGGTTGAAAACACACAATGTTTTCAGCACAGCGGAGGACTGAAAATACATAGAGTTTTCGATGCCAAAGGATGAGTGCACAAAGTCAGGAGACAAAGGGTTGAAAACAATGAAGGTTATCGATCAAAGATCAAAAACATCATGGACTTTCAAAAACACTATGGGTTTTCGACACTGTGGTAGAATTTTTAAAAATTTGCTTCTCGCGGACCTTAAAAATTGAAAATCTCTCTGGGCACATGAAACATACAGGGTAAGACACGCACAACATGGAACACTTGCAGGGAGGATGCCATCTTCACGAGATTTTGCAATGCTAGAAAAATTGGCCTAATAGCACATAAGGCCTATAATCCTCCTCACAGAAGGAGAAACAAAAAAGATATGAATAACTCCTACCCAAATTCGGGTAAGCATAACAGGAATTTTAATGCACCTATGTTTAATCACTCTAAGAATATATATTCTCCGCCTCATAGGCACAGTGTCAATAAAAATCCAGACAAAGAATGTGGAACTTTTGGGAAAAGGTATTATAGAATGTCATTAGATAGCAAATGTATCTTGCAAAAATGGAGTTCATGTGCAACAACAGGTGTTATATGTAAGTGGATGGGAACAGGGGCTTCAATTACTGACATAATAGATGGATTGTTATCTCAACTCCTTGACAAGGTAAGTATAACTATCCTAGCTGAAAATTTCATTTTTATAGATTGTAAATGCAGTAATCTTTAAAAAAAAATCTTGGAAGAAGGCTATCTAGAGTATAGACAAAATTCCTTTTTTGTCACTAATTGGTTTCCTCTGTTCAACACCATGTATGTAGCAGATTTCATGATAGAAAGAGCAATTATTCTTAGGAACTTACCAATGGAATTAAACCACCCTAAGATTGTTAAAAATATAGGGAATAGGTTTGGAGAATTCAAAAGAATTATTAAAACCAAACACGAACAGGAAAAGATAATAATTGTAGTTGAATTAAATTATCATGAAAAATTTATACCCCCTATACAACTATGTTTCAATTCAAACTCTATAATTATTAATCCAATGATTATGAAAGAATGCATTGATACCCCTAACTTAGATAGTATGCTAGGCTTTGATGCTCAACAGCAATACATAGATGGCCCCCTTTCCATAGATATAAATTTAAAGGTAAATTTCCATAAGGATAGAGGAGGCTTTGTTCTACTAAATATAGGGAAGGAAAATTTAGATGATCCCATCCCTTCTCCTGAGGAAAATAACACTCAGAAACCAACTGGTAACACCCATTCATACTCAGAATCCCCTATACCAAAAGGAAATTTAGAAACATCTAATATCAGTAACTATGAGGATTCAGTCCCGAAAATTAAAAGTACAATAGATAATAAAATAAACAATTCAATAGATAGGTGTAATATTGAAAATATGCCAGATCATATAGATATAGACAAAAAAGATGAGTTCTCTTTACAGCATAAAGATAAGCCTATTTTGGATGTATGTGAGGTTGACTTACAAACATACCAGTCTGTTAAAACTAACTATTTAAATACATCAGCACCAGCAGATTTTGAAGAAAAATGTAAAGAGGAAGTTAAAATAATCATGGATTATTTAGGAAAATCCTTAACAGATGAACTTATGGATATGTTCTTGGATGAAATATGCGATTTAGATGAATTAAAATATCAAAAAGAAACTTTGATAAAATTGATTCAAAATTGTATTTCAGAGGGTAAAGAAGAAGAGGATGCTAGGATAACTTTGCTTATGCAACCAGCCCTCTTAGAAATGGAAGTCCTTCCTGGTAATTCAGATAAAAATTCAAAAGAACTAGATATTAACAGCAAAGTAATAGAAAAAGTCAAGCTTAATCCAATAAAGGATAACGTAGACTTAACACAAACTGAAATTAAAGAAAAAGAAAATCTCAATAATGAGATCCTTATCGAAAATAAAGAGTATATACTAACCCACTTCAAAAGGGGGAGGTATCAGTTACCTCAATTCCTATAGAGATAGAAACTCTAAACCTGGACCTATCAAGTAAAATAGAAGATATAATTAAAATGTACAGAAAGGAGATTATTGACAAGGAAGACTCCCAAGTCCAAACAGAGTTTGCTCATAATCTCTCAGAACAGCAGGACAGAACCAGGATTAATAATATTGAAAATATAGAATCGGTTAAGGAATCTATTGAAGGCCTCTTTGGGATAACTAATGAGGATAGACATTTGGGAATAGAAATGAACAGAGGAAGCTTAAGCACTCCTAACATCAACAGAATTAAAAAAAAGAGAGGAAGGAAATCAGCTGTTGAACTTAGAACAATAGCTGGCAATGCTGGCAACCAAAAGAAGATAGCTGACATTCTGTACATAGGGAAGCAGAAGTGCCTTCCCAAGGAGCAATGAAAGTTACTACTTGGAATGTCAGTGGATTAAATGCTCCTAACAAATAGAGATTAATAAAAAGATATTTAAAAATCTTTGAATCATAAATTATTCTATTACAGGAAACTAAACTTAATAAAGAGGAAAGCACTAAGTTTAACAATAAATTAGGAATATGGAAGTCAGAGTTTGTGACATCAAAAGGTCCCTCAAGTGGGTTAGCAGTATTATGGGACCCTAGGAAAGTTTCAGCCCTACCTATATCTAAAAACAATAATTGGATGACCTTAAAAATTAAAAGTCTTAAGTACAATTTGAAATGTAATTTAATTAACATATATGGTCCTATTCCTAATGAAGATAAAAGAAAAGTATGGCAGGAAATCAAGCTCTTTTTAACAGATAGATTAGGAGATTCTCACATTATTCAAGGAGATTTTAATGCCATCCTAGATCCTGAAGAAAAATTTGGAGGATCTCAATATATATCGCAAGCACAAAAAGACTTTAGTAAATGGGTTACGGACAACCATCTAATCAGCATCAACACAAACAATGGCATATATACATGGAATAATAGAAGAGTAGGTTTCAGCCATATTGCTGAGAAATTGGATAGATTTTTTATTAGGACAAATTCTAACAACTTTAATCAGTTAATTAATACAGAAATCCTCCCAGAGGTAGGATTCGACCACTTCCCTATCAGGCTTTCTATAACAGAGTGCTCCAAACCATCTAGAAACCCATTCAAAATCAAATTTATGTGGTTTCAAAACCCGAAATTCATCAACCTACTAGAGGAATGGTGGAAAACATTTTTGATAAAAGATTCTAGGATGTATTACTTAACAACAAAATTAAAAACTATTAAAAATAAAGCATTAGAATGGAACAAGAGTAAATTCAATAATATCTTTCAAGAAAAAGTTTAGATAGAACAAGAGCTAGTAGACCTTAATAATATAGTTATAGAAAATGGTATGAACGAACAAAGCTACCACAAAAAAAAAGAGTTAATGGATAAATACAATGCAATCCTCCTTAAAAAAGAGATTTACTGGAAACAAAAATCAAGGGAATCTTGGCTTAAGGAAGGAGATAGCAACACAAAATTCTTCCACAATACCACTAATTTTAAAAGAAGCATTAATAGAATCTCTAAAATTAAGAATAACAAGGGTCATATCACTGAAGACCCCTTCCAGATATCAATCATACTTACACAATTCTATCAATCTCTTCTCAATAAAACAGAAGTGACCGACCTCAAACCACAAAATGAAATGCTAAAATCTATCCCAAAGTTGATAACAGATGCTGACAATAAGATGATTAATAATAAATTATCCTTGGAGGAAGTCAAATCAGTGGTTTTCCAACTTCATTTGGATAAAGCCCCAAGCCCAGATGGGTTTCAAGCAGGCTTTTTTTTAAAATGTTGGCATTTCATTGGGGAGGAGGTATGGCAAGCGGTACAAGCAACTAGAAACTTGGGTTCTTTGTTAAACAAAATTAACAATACCTTTTTCACATTAATCCCTAAGAAAAATGAGTGTACGGATCCTGGGGATTTTAGACCTATATCTCTCTGCAACACCATTTACAAGATTCTTTCAAAATGCCTAGCAAATAGACTTAAAACACTTCTTCCCAATATAATCTTGGAAGAACAAATGGGGTTTGTTGCAAATAGATCGATCCTGGATGGGATAATTATAGCCCAAGAAGTAGTTCACACTCCTCAATTAATAAATGATCCAAGTATGCTTATTAAAATAGACATCTAGAAAGCATATGACAAAGTAGACTAGAGATTCATATGTAAATGTATGGAAGCCTTTGGTTTCTCCAAACAATGCATCAATCTTATCTTTAACTGTATAGCCACCCCCAAAATTTTGATTCTCATAAATGGCACCCTGGAAGGCTTCTTTAGTATCTCAAGAGGCATTAGGCAAGGAGACCCTCTATCCCATTTCCTCTTCATTATTATGGTAGAAGCATTAGGAAGATCGATAACAAAGAAACAAATGGAAGGTAAAATCATAGGTTTAAAGGCATCGGAAAACATACCTAATATTACTCACCAACAATTTGCGGATGATACAATTTTACTAGGCTCCGATAACTATCAAGAAGCTAAAGCCTTTAAAGACATCCTGAATCTGTACATGAGAGCCTCAGGTCAACAAGTCAACCCCACTAAATCGGAAATTTTCTTTATTAACACCTCTCTAAAAATAGAAATGGAAATCTGCAACATGATGGGATACAAAGTTGGCAAATTCCCTTGTAAATACCTAGGCATAGACTTGGATAAACGTCTTAAATCCTCCAAACTTTGGCAACAAGTACTTACTAAAGTATAAAATAAAAAGAGCTCATGGAAAGGAAGATGGCTCACAAAAGCAGGGAGGGCACGTATGATTAAATTAGTGCTTACAACTATTCACACATATCATATGTCTGTTCTCCCCCTACCGGCTAATATTAAAAAGACTTTAGATAAAATGTTTAGAGATTTTTATTGGCAAGGCCCAGCAGAAGACAAAAAACTAGCCCTTATTAAATGGGATACCTTATGTAAACCAATTAATAAGGGGGGCCTTGGTATTAAAAATCTACTATGGCAAAACCAAGCTCTAGGAGCTAAACTTATTTGGAGACTCTACAAGGAATCTAGTAGTAAATGGGCATCAATATTATTACATAAATATATCCCCGATGTGGATCCTATCAACATATTTAGGACCCAAACATATGTCAAAGGTTCACGGATCTGGAACTTTATTAAGGAATGTAGAGGGATTATTAACAAACATCTCTCATGGGATGTAGGCACAGGTGACCAAGCTCTCTTCTAGGATGATTCTTGGGTAGGCCTCCCCCCCCTAAATAAATTGGGCTTCTCTCAGGAGTTTATGGAAGATTGTAAAAAATCTATCGGCATTTATCTTAAGGATTACTTATGCAAGGTAGTAGATAATAAATGGAAAAATGTAGAGGGCCTAGACTCTATATGCAATGAGAAATAGAAACTTATAGCTATTCTAAAGGATAGAGAGATATCTTACAAAACCAGATTAGATAGATTAATCTGGGTTGGATCAAACAATGGTAATTATTCAGTTAAGGAGGGCTATAAATCTATTATTTTGGACCAGAACATGGATAATATAGATATACTTGTAAACCTCTGTTGGAATAAATCTTGTCTTCCTAAAGCTGGCATGTTTTTATGGGCTACTATGCAGAAGAATATTCTAATAGCAAATAGATTCAACAAACTGGGTTTTGAAGGGCCATCAAGATGTCCCTTGTGTGAGAATCACTCAGAGGATGTTAATCACATTCTCCTTAACTACACATTTAATCAAAATTGTTGGAATTAGTTACATCGTTGTCTAGGGTGGAAATCTGCTCTACAATCAGATCTGTTAAGTACTCTTAAAGCATGGCCATCTCCCTATAAAGACAAATTATATAAAGACATATGGACTATCTCCCCATCAATATTAGTTTGGGAAATTCTGAAAGAATGAAATAGAAGGATTTTCACTAGTCAAAAACTAGAGTGGAAATCAGTCACCAATAAAATAGAATCATCAATTGTGGAAATTATTAACAGCAAACTTAGAGACCATCTAAGCTATGAAGGATCTTTCAAAAGCTGGGACAACAAAATCAAAAATAAATGGCCAAAATTATAAATGGCCAAAATTAGACATTACACCCTTATATGGCAAAGGGGGACCAAAAATGAAGGCAAATAGAGCCTCATGTAAATGGACTCCTCCAAAGGAGGGATGGTACAAACTTAACTTTGATGGAGCGTCTAGAGGGAACCCCGGGGTAGCTGGTATTGGGGGCTTAATTTGAAATTTGAAGGCAGAGGTTATCGCCAAATTCTCTAGGCCAATAAACCCAATCACGAACAATATGACATAATGTAAAGCAGCATTAGAAGGTCTAAAAATATGCAAGAATCTTAACATCTCAAAAGTAGAAATAGAAGGAGATTCACAAATTGTTATCAACGCCATATGAACTTAAAAAACACCTAACTGGGCCCTAAATTCAAAAATAGAAGAAATTAATCAAATATTGGAGAGTATACCCAAATATGAAATCAGACATACATACAAGGAAGGCAATACAAAGGCAGATAGTTTAGAAAATCAAGGCACAAATGGAGTTTTAATAATGGAACAGTATGTCTAATCTTATCCCCAAAGGTCATGAATATTATTACGCCTTGGCCTTAAAAATAAGCACCTAATTTATACCACCCTTAACTAGTTGATTCCCCTAGCCATAAAACTTAGAAATTCTCCAGATAATAATAATGGTATAATTAATCTCCTTATATTTAGTACATTCAATAAATGGATTATAGAACAATATAATAGAGTGAAATTAATAGTTATATTCTTCTAAATATGGCTAAATCACACATTTACATTAAAATTCTCAAATAATTCTAATAACTATCAAAAGTTTAGAAATAGTTTATAAGCCATAGTTGTATTAATGCTACAGACTCAATACTATTAAGTACTATAAGGCAACTGTAGTGCTTGCTTTAAGGCAACTGTGTATAAGGGACTCACTTATGCCAATGCAACTAGCCTTCCCTCCAATTGAAATATGATAGATCTGTCTGGAAATTTGTTTAGCTATGCAGTATATATACAATATGGCTTATGTAAATTTATATATACATACTATTTGATATGCATCAATTGTATATATGCAAAATGTTTATTATTTAGTAATTGTATATATAGATAGCATATATGTATATCTTACTCAAAATATAAAAGATAAGAAGCGATGGCTAAGATGAATTGTTAGATATCATAAGAGTTGGTACTTACAAAGTAATGTACAGACTTTATATAATGTTAATATAATACAAATATGGTAAGAGCACAATAAGGAAGTATCTCTTCAGAAAAGCAAACTCAGTTCTTTTTTAATACAGTTGAATAAATTAGATACAGATCCAGGAATATATATATATATATATATATATATATATATATATATATATATATATATATATATATATATATATATATATATATATATATATATATATATATATATATATATATATATATCCTTAACTCTCATTTGCTTAAGGATCATAGTCATAGAAGATCCTTCGGAGTTAACTTTGGAACAGAGACCTATACTTAACATCATTCGGCTAACCCAGCTTCTTATCGGTAGGGATCATTAATATAGGATAAACAGGGGTTTCTAGCAGTGTAAATGATAATTATAATCTCGTTGATGGTCTGATCGTAGATCTTATTAATGTCTATTTTTGAGGAATCAAATGGTCTCCTGTATTGATTATGAAGCATATATGTTTTTACCCTTTAGGTGGTATCATAAAGGGCACAAATCACATATGTTAAGGATTTATAGTCGAGCTAGGGACCTTAGATCTCAAAGTATGGCTAGGTTTATATGACTCGGGTTATTTCTTTTACTATTTTGATACATGATAAAGATGTTTTGGGATGTTATTTTATTTGGATTAAACATTGAAATAACCTTTCAAAGAAGGATAGTCTAAAATAGCCTTCTAAAGTACACTACAAGTTTTTGTATGGGATTAGTCTTATGAAAGAGCATCTATCTAAATCAATTTTGGCTTTTTAGATCTTAAGTAATGATGACAGATTTATATCATAGAATTTTCTATCACAATATACATGTTTCTCTTTAAAATTATAACTTCCTATCTAGGATTTTTTAACTAGATTGGATAGGTTGAGTTTGTGTCTTCTACAGTAAGGCAGGTATATAAAAGACATAACTCTGGAGGAAGGTAATAATGATAGTTTCTCAATATTTGTATCTCCCCCTTCCTTTTTTGTCTTAATTATAATGTATTTCTTTAACTATATGGGTTGGAAGATTTTTGGTATGCATTTCATGAGGATATTATCGAGCCGGCATTTAAACCAATATACCACTTAAGGCTCTAGAATGGATATCTACAGGACTAATAATCTACATGTATGAATCATAGAGATGTATTCTTCAATCAGCAATGTAATAAATGTAACTTTAAAACCTCGATTAGTATCGAGCAGTGGGTATGCCCACTATAATTATGTATGAATTTTAGAGAAAAATCTCGATAGATATCGAGTCATGGGAATGCCCACGAAAATCATGTATCAGTATCAGGACTTATGTCCCGAGTATGGCTGGAGGTTTTCTCAACCCTGTCTTTCCTACTAGCACCTGCACTGAGCAGGGTTTTTATGTAAAAATTTTTAATTTATATATAAATAAAATATAATTCAGGACTTTAGCCTTTTACGGATCAAAAATAAAAAAATTTAATATAATATATATGATAGAACTCAAAATTATATGTTATAATATATAACTATTATAAAAAAGAAACAAAATGTGAGTGAGTATTAGTAAAAAATTAGAATATATTTGTATTTATAGTGGAAGAATATCTTTTCATGGCTTCTTCTTCCCTACATATCTATCATCCCTTGGCATTAGAATAGGAACTCAGCATTATTATATTCTAGTTTTAAATTATTGATAGCTGACGTAATGCTTCCAGGTAAAGGTGATACAATCATGATTCCAACTCGATAGCTATAGGCATTCAATTCTCATTCATTGAAGCTGAATTCTCGATAGCCTCTGACGTCATCACATCTTTCTTCTCTTTTGATTCTGTAATCTAGATAGCAGCTGACGTCAGCGCATATATCTTTCGGCTCAATGTTCTGATGCTTTCGGTGATTCTGACGGCCTTGTAGTGAGAAGTGAGCTTTCCAGTAAATACACACTCTGTAAGCCTATATAAGGGGAAAAACCCCTTGCATTTGGCATCCATCGTCGTTTATTTTCAAGCTTTTGATTTGTGTCGCAAAGTAGTTGAGCAAGGGCTGTCAGGAAGCTCCAACCATGTCGTTCAATGGTATGCAGAACAGCGGAAATGGGCAAGTGAATAACACTGCAGGCGATGGTTACAATATTTACAATGGAGAAAATCAGAAGATCAATGCGAACACCAACAAGAAGACGAATAAGTATAACGCACTGGGCAATCAGAACATTCAGTCCAACAAAGGCAATGGGAACAAACAGCAGAACATTGGGAACCAAAGTGGGGGCACCAATAATTGGTAGATTAAAGCTGTTTTAGGGAACTGAGCGGTAAAGTCCGCGTAAACAAAACTCTATGTATGTGTTGCGTCATGTCATTTCTGTTTCGCTGTTGAGCTGTCCACTCAATACATATTTTGTAAGCCTATCTAAGGAAGATAACTAAGTACTTACCGTGCTCTTTTGTTTACCTCAGTGTTTATATGTTCCTACGTTTAAAATGCCCATCCCTCAGTATTTAACCGTTTGATGGAACTTTAATTGATATTGCCACAAAAGTATTTTATTGATGAAACTTTTAATAATTTTTTTTTATAACGTTACCAATAAAGACATAATCAACCTCTTTAAAGGTTCAAAAATCCATCACCAAATTTGGGCAATGTGAAATGAAGTAATGGGGCTTATTTATCATTTAGGTTTCAATGAAATGTGCATTTGCATTTTTTTCCCTCGTGTTTTCAAAAAATAAAATAAGGCTACTTTACATATTTACATATATATATGAGAAGCTATAAAGAAGAAAGACATGATTCCAACAATACATCTCCATATTCTATGATAAGTTTTTGGGATAGCATGTTAAACAAAAAAACAAATTATAGTTGTTTTCAAAGGAAAAAAGAATACAATTTGTGTATTTCATCTACATTTTGTTTATATTCTTAATATTTATTTCTTAAGAATCATGATGAGATTCCATGTCTATCATTGAAACAACTACATTCATTTATATCAGTTTAACCCATAAATACATATATACAAAAGTTCAAACAACTACATACATTTGTATTAGTTTAACACATAAATAAATACATACACAAGTTCTTTGGAAAACACACACACATGTGTGGCTTTGTACATTATATGCATTAACTAGTGATTCTCATTATATTAATGTCATATAGGTTAGTTATAGGTGTGACTTCTTTAATTATTTCATTCAATCAATATCTCTTAAGTACATAGGGCCTATTTGATAGTGATTGGCCTTTTGCATATTTTTATTTATCACACCTTAATGTCAAAAAAAATTGAGAATTCAAGTGATCATATTGACCACCAATTAAAATTTGAGCTTTGATTTCCTCATATATAGTAACCATGGACATATTCGTCAACCTAATCTAACCCGACATTATGAAGCATCCTTTACATGAGAACTCAGTTGTAAATTAGAATTACATTAATATCTTTTGAGTTTTGGTGGGACTTCAAATCCTTGTCAGTCTCCTTTGAGTTTTGTGCCCCGAAATAACTTTGGTCTTATATATTTCAATTTTCTCAAATATATAAGACCAAAGTTAAGATAGTAGATATTAAAACAATGGTTATATACATAAACCAAATGATAAGTAAAACATAAGGAACTTGTTTCCTATACAAGAGACAAAAAGGTTGAATACAACAGGTGCCTATAATAATTTATATCTTTTATGGTAATAGGTATACCCCCTCAAGAGATCAGGTAAATATTTTTTTTGTTAAAAAAATTGAGAGTCACTTGACAGGTCAAAAGAAAGAATTAGGATAAAATTTGTTATAAAAAAATATCAAAACAGTGGCAAATGCGACCTATAACATGCAAAAAAAAATGGGGAACACAATAGTTGACGATATCCAATTATGGTTATTACAAACAATTTGGGTTTCTACTCCTATAAATAAAAGCATGAGTAGAATATATCTAGGATACTAGAGGATGTGTATAAGATCCTATGAATTTTGATCACATGGGAGGTAGTGTAGTATGATTAGAGAGGTGACAATATAGATCTGCATTGTTCCTTTTGTGATGATGCTGAGGACATCAAGATAATATAAGGATAGATAAACTAGGTTGAGATGATCATTGACGAAGGGCACACCCATTATTTAACCAAAAATACACAATGCAACGTGAAATTGAACATAAAATTGAAAGAATAAATTAATGGAAAGTACAAAAACACTTTCTTTCTATTATTCTAAATGAAATAAAATTATAATATCCAAATAATTATATACTACAACCACGTGGGTACATTCATTTCAGTAATCTACAAGACAAAGTTACAGACTAGACTTCTAGAACATAACCCTAAAATACCCTTTATCCCTATCTAAGAAGCATAATTAGCTGCCTAAGAATATTATAAAAAGTGATACTCATTCATTTTGGCACTCAAGAGTTGAGTTTCCTGCCTAAAGTGATTTTTATACCTCTTCTTTATGTATTGAAACTAGAGTCTTGAAGGCACAAATTTTTAAATATTAACTTGTGAACTATTGAGTTGATTGGCTATTATAACCGCATTTCAGAAATGGCACAAATTTCTCTATGCCTCCAAAAGAAGTTTGTTGCCCTTTTTGGAGCCTCTAAATCCTTAAAAACTAAGTTGATTTTTTTTGTACCACACCGCCAAAACAAAAAATTTAATATCTTCAAAACTAGATTTGATATTACCTTGAAACCATACCAACAAGATAATACATCCAAATGAACCACAAGGAAATAAATTGAAAACTAGATAACATATTTTTTTTGGGATGCAAATTCTCTCTTACACCTTGGATGCTCTTGCATGAGATACCTGGGATATTTTGGGAAGTGACCTTGTCACATCTTAGGTGTTTAGAAGAAAATCAAGGAAAATAATTATTTATTTTGATAGTCTTTAGCATCAACACTACTCATCACCTAAAAATTCTTCAAGCGTTCTTTAAAGTCTTTAGCATCAATACTACTCATCTCTCCTTTATCTATCTTCCTTAATTATGAAACATTTCTAGGACTACTTCCATATATAATCTTGAAAGGTGATTTACTAGTGCTCCTATTAATGAAATTATTATATACAAATTCTTCTTATGGTAAAAAAATGATGTTGCACAAAACTCTCAAAACTCAATCACAAGACAAGTAAACATAGATTTTTGAACCTTAAATATTTTCCAACCATCATTAACTACTTCTGCAATTATCTTTAAACTCTTAAATAACCAAAAAACACCAAAAAATAAGAAAATTGAAAATTACGCTTTTTGGCAGTTTTTCA
Organism: Chamaecyparis obtusa; assembly: GCA_027943335.1. NCBI lineage: Eukaryota > Viridiplantae > Streptophyta > Pinopsida > Cupressales > Cupressaceae > Chamaecyparis > Chamaecyparis obtusa. The sequence continues at coordinate 29,326 of BSBK01012499.1, read as the reverse complement.
CAAAACTGGTTTTGTGCAATTTTTTGTAATGTCCAAAACAACACCTAAAAAGATGACTTTTTGCCTAAACATGCCCTCAAATAAGGTAGAATGAATTGCCAAGTAATATGTGAAATTAGAAACATAATCTTAGATTTATTACAAAATAGAACTTTCTAAAAAAAATTGGAAAAAAATACTAAAAGCTGACTTTTGAGCCCTAAAGGAAACTTCAAGCTCTCCAAAATGTGCTAAAATTGACAAAACATATGCCACCTCCTGAAGCATGCTCCTGAAAAAATTGAGCAAAACCCAGAACCGAGTAAAAAGTTATGACCTCTAGAAGTTTCTACATCATTCTCCCCTCTAAAGGAACACAACTCCTGCAAGTGGTTGTCTATGAACTGATAAAACTTTGTGGGGTCCAACTTCATCACTTCCCACTTGAGATCCAGGTGCTATCTATTGCTGGTAATCCCTCCCACTGAATCAGGTACCTATTATAATGACTATTCCATGTGACTGTAGACTACTTATCTAGATTGTGGGAAATATTTTCCTTCTTTTTACTTGGAAGATGGTGATGCCAATCCACCTTGTCTCTACTATCTAGCTCAGATGGATTTCCATGAAATTCATACAAATCAGAAACATTAAACACATGAGAAATATCCAAATCATCTAGTAAACAAACTTCATAAGCATTATCATTGATCTTCTTTAAGAATATTTTACAAGGACCTATCTTTTTGTATTTCAGTTTATGATATGTGCCAGTAGGAAATCTCTCACGCCTCAAGTACACCATGACCAAATCACCTGTATTAAATATTTGTCTCCTTCCACTAACATTTGCAACAACTTTATATCTGTCATTGCTATCCTGCAATTTACTCCTCACATCTTGTTGAAGTTGTTGAAGGCATTCAACAAATGATTCCCCATCATCACTAATTTTATCTTGCACATGAAGTGGAACAAGGTCCAAAACACCCTTAGGATTCTTACCATATACAATCTAAAAAGGAGATTTGCCAGTGGATCTATTGAGAGAACCATTGTAGGCATACTCTACATGAGGCAATGCCAAGTCCCACTGCTTTGGATTTTCATCAATAATGTACTATAACAAGTTTCCAAAACTCTGATTGACCACCTAGGTTTTCCCACAAGTTTGGGGATGATAGGCACTACTAAACTGCAACTTTGTTCCCATCTTCTTCCATAAGGTCCTCTAGAAATGACTCAAAAATTTAGTATCCTTGTCAGATGTGATAGTCTTTGGAATGCCATGGAGTCTAACAACTTCTAAGAAAAATAAATTGGCTATCCTTGTGGCATCACTAATATTTTTACAAGGAATAAAATGAGCCATTTTAGAGAATCTATCAACAAGTACAAAAATAAAATATGCACCCCACTGGGTGTGAGGAAGCCCCAATACAAAATCCATACTCATGTCTATCCATGGCTCAATGGGTACAGGTAGAGGTGTATACAAGCCTATGTTTTGGGAGTGACTGTTAGCCACTTGGCAGATTTTGCAGCTTGCCACATACTTGGCAATGTCCCTTTTAAGTTTCGGCTAGTAGTATTTATCTTCAACCAAGGCTATCATCTTGTCCTTTCCAAAGTGACTAACCAAACCACCACTATAAAATTGTCAGAAAATATTTTCCCTCATGGAACTAGCTGGTATATAAAGTTGTTTTACTCTAAAGAGGTAACCATCCTGCAAAAAGTATACTCCTCTCATGTGATCTAAAAGACTAGTTGCTGGTTCTTTAATATTCTTGATAATTTCCCAAAAATCATCATCAGGTTCATACAAAACTTTAATAGAATAAAAAATAATTACCTTTGTTTCCATTTTAGTTATGAGTGTAACATGCCAACTTAGGGTATCAATAACTTGATTCTCCTTTCCAGACTTATGCTTTAAAACAAAATTCTACCCTTCCAAGAAAGACACCCATTTAGCCTACCTACACTAGTACATTTGACCTTTTTTTTCTAACAAAATTTTTGACCATTAATTAAAAAGGTTTAGGTTGGTCAGATTATAGAAGGAAAATTTTCTTTTTTTTAATCCATGCCTGTGTTGGTCAAAATTTTGACCAATACCATGCAGGTAAAAATTTTGACCAACACGAGCATCACTTAAAAAAAAAGATTTCATATCTCATTTCATTATGAGATCAAGCTTGGAGCGCACAAAGGAGGAGCTCCTAGAAGGGTTTTAACTATTATTTGGGGTAAAAGGAGGACCACCTGTGAGGGTTTTCATTGTTATTTTGTGTAAAAGGAGGACCAGCTATGATGGTTTCCACTATTATTTGGTGTAAAAGGAGGACCACCTACGAGGGTTACCAATATTATTTTGGGGTAAAAGGAGGACTACCTATGAGGGTTGCCACTGTTATTTACTGTAAAAGGAGGACTTCTTGTAAGGATTTCCTTACTCTGCATTTGTCTAGCATTCTTTTATGCTTATATGCTATTGGTACTTGTTGGTTACCTACTTAGGCCCTATGAGCAATGTGCTAGGACATCATGTATTGTGTATTTGCTAGCACATTTTTTATCACTGTATAAGTGTTTGAGATTTTGATCTTTATTTATATACATTGCTACTATTAGATTTATGAGGTACTTACTGATAAGCCCATGGCTATGTTCCTCACATTACATGAAGCTAGGGAATCATTATTTTGTGTTTATTCTAAATTTTATACTCATGAACAACTTGTGAGTGATTTATTGTTCATACAAGGTGCCATGGTTACTTGTTGGTTATGTACTTAGGGCATGTGAGCAATGTGCCAGGGCATCATGTATTTCGTATTTGTTGGCACATTTTTTATTACTATATAAGTGTTTGAGATTTTGATCTCTATTTATATACATTGTTGCTATTGCATTCATGAGGTACTTATTGATAAGCCCATGGCTATGTTCTTCACATTACATGAAGCTAGGGCATCATTATTTTGTGTTTATCCTAAATTTTCTACTCATGAACAACTCGTGAGTGATTTATTGTTCATCCAAAGTGCCATTGTTACTGGTTGTTAGGGATCTAAATGGATTGTTATGGTATTATGATGCATTTACATTGAAGTCTTGGATAGTTTCTATTAAAGTTTGGAAGTGTTTAATCCCTCAAAACATGATTGTCCCTGTATAGTCAGGGTATGTAACAGTTTATCAAAATAACCCCACCCCATATAAAAAAACCAAAAAATATCAATACAATGACAAGTGTGAAGCCAAAAACCATCCTTGCAACAGGGCTACAAATGCAAAGATAGCATTTCATCGTAATTCTTCCAAAACATATCTTAAAATAGGAATCTTGACAATCTAGCCGCACTGAAGAGGATTCCCAAACCACCAAAATCTTTTATCTAGGTAGATTGTCACCACCCACTGGAGTGGCAAGAGAGAGCTACATATGCAAATTCTTCCTTTCAGCCAATCTCCCATGACAATGTCGCGACTCCATTGATAGACCCACTTGACCATGATCACCGGTGATCTCAACACACCTCTAAGCCTTTATCTCTTGGATAAAAAGATAGTGCTTGATGCCATGCAACCCAATTTAGGTTGTGGCACACTTTTCTTCCTTTTCATTGTTAGCACTCCAAATAATTTAGGTTTCAATGAAATATGCATTTGTATTTTTTTCCCCTCGTGTTTTCAAAAAATAAAATAAGGGTACTCTACATATTTACCTATGTACATGAGAATCTATAAAGAAGAAAGACATGACTCCAACAATACATCTCCATATTCTACAATAAGTTTTTTGGATAGCATGTTAAACAAAAAAAAATATTATAGTTGTTTCCAAAGGGAAAAAGAATACAATTTGTTTTTGTTTTTTTTTTATCGGTAAAAGGCCGAAGCCATAGATAAATTTTATTAATATTAAAAATAAAAGTACAATAAACCCCGCTTAGTGCAGACACTAGTATGAAAGAGCGGGGTAGAGAAAACCTCTTGCCGTGCCTGGGACTATAAGTCCTGATACTAATACACAGATACCGTGGGCATACCCACGACTCGATGATTATCGAGATTTTAATCATACATACATAGTTTGATTGGGCATACCCAGTATTTGGAAATATGTACTTCCCTTTAGTGAATTACAATTTAATTACAACAGTATCTTGTGGGCACAATGCCTGTTTAAAACATTAGAGATATCATTTCTGTAGAAGCTTTGATAATTTTCCTTTGATTTTCGCTTCCAAAATAGCTCCAATTTTACAATGTCCTCCTGTAGTGGAAAACAACAAGCCTTCAAAACCACACTGTTAATTTGTGGCAATTTAAAAGGAGCATAAATGAAGAAAATTAAGAACCCTTTTACCTTCATTCTGAAACTTACTCGCTACAAAGTGAATAATGATATCAAAAGGACATGAACATAGCCAATCCAGCTACTTCCATCTAAGGTCATAGTCAGTCCTCCATAAAATGAATAAAATTAAGCATTATAATTGTGATCCTATAGTTTGATAATATGAATTAGGATATACTAATTTTAAGAATTGGTATAACCATTGTAGCCCTGATATCATCTCTATAATTTGTCGAATCTACTAGCATGGTCTAGATTGAAAACTATAGTATCTAAATAAAATTAAAAAGATAACCTAGAAATCATATACCAAGACATAAGAAAATCTAAATATATCTTATCACATTGCTAAAGGCCTAAAATAAAACAATAACCTAAAAGCATAGATCTGAAAGCCTGATTTTAAATAACACATGCAAGACACCAAACCTATGAAAATAGATGTATAAAGGAGATTCTGAAAGAATCCTATATCCTAAATCTTGGAGCATTACATCAGAACTTGGGAACATGGCCTCGTAATGACCATAATCATCCAACTTCAGAGTAAGAAAATATAAAGCATTGGGTACTGTGATGGAGACAAAGTCCTGTTGTTCTACATTGTCATGAAATTTGCAACCCAAGACTTTCATATGGCCTTCAGTCTATTGCTCATCACATGAAACCTCAGGTCTGTATACATATTTAGTGTAATAAAAGCTGAATGGGTGCATAATTTGTATAAGAAAGGATCCATAAGTAAAGGAAAATCCCCTCCCACTACAATGGGGTTTGTTCTATGTTGTTTATCAGCAAATGAAGAAGTAATTTATATGAAATTAACCACCTTGTCTTAGTAGTCTGGACAAAATTATTTGGCCATACATGAATAAACCAAAGACATATCAGTCAGAGCTTGTTGAGTGCTTAAGAAGCATAGTAACGAAGAATATCAGGGATTTGAACTTTGGAGTCTAGTATGCTTATCTAAACAAAATATGCATAGGAGTCAATCTTTATATCTATTGAAGTCTCTATCTGCCAACCTTAGTGCTGAAAAAACTTTATTTTGCAATCCAAATCTTTGAAGAGTAAGGTATTAATTGGTACAATAATTCCAGAATACAGATATGCATGGTAATAAAATAAGTGATATATTATTTACTATAAGGGTCACTGTACAATGCTATCTCGAGAATCGAGAGAGAAACAAAATCTGCCCATTAGACTTTGTCCACAGTATTTACAAAAAAACCATAACCTTTATATATAGACCTATTGAAAACATACCTTCCTATGTTCATAAGGCTGTGTATTCAATCGCTATAATCTATGTATATACTAGAAATGAAACCTGAATATAGATTACTCCATATAATTATGGAATATTAGCTTCTATATACATAATATAGCATCAAATCACAGAGAGCCAAGGCACTAATCTTTCTTCCTTTCCACAACAGAGCAGAACTACGAGTGATTTTCCTGTCTCATGACCACTATATTTTCCTATTCTTTGCCCAAAGTCTTTGAGTGATGGGTACATCTCTTAACTACAGAAGCGATGACATGTAGCTTAGGTGGTTCAAGTTCATTCAAGAAGGCGGGAATTTCAAAGCCTTCAGCCCTCTAGAAGTCAAGGATTTCCACCAAATCTTGCTTGGTTTGAAGGACCTCCTTGTATAGGAATTCTAAATTTCTAGACATGCTCCGCCAATGAGTGTCAAATGCTTCTTCATCTTTGATAATGATCATCAAATTTATTTGTTTCGGTGGGATTAGAGCTAGCTCTGATTTGTCAGTTCTCATAGTGACTTTCAGGAAGGGAGTAGTAAGCAAATCATCAATAGAGTAAACCATCTTTTCCAATCCAACCAAGAAATACTTATTGAAGATCAACTTTGAAACCTGAATGATTTCATCTTTCTCTTTTCCCGCTAGATAAGAAATAGAAATGAATAAACTGATAACATCACCATTTGTTTTGAAGGTAAATTCATTGTCAAACACCTTCTCTCCCAGAGCTTTTTCCAGAGCCCTCCTAGAAGAATTCAGTAAAGGGAGAAGGATCTGGTTCCATCTCTCTAGGGTGACAGAAGCTCTGAATGCCATGGCTCTGTACCCTCTTGAATTGAAGGTGGTGAGCTTAGTTTCCATGGTGGAGAGGTAGAGGGGCAAACTGATACACCTCAAAAGGACAGAAATGCATGAAAGGGTAAAACCTATATCACATAAGCTACCATAGAAGGATGCCAGGAGAAAGATAAGTACCCTTAATAGAAGCGTACAAAAAGGAAAAAAGGATGGGAGAAGCATCTAGCATAAACTAGAGACCGCCAAAAAGGTCTAGAAGGCAAGTCACATGTTGATTACGGAGCACGATGAGGGGGACAAGAGCCAAATTCACATGTGGGCCACCTAACATACAAGGAAATGATGAAAATTCCACTACTCTATTAAAAAGCCATCATCAAAATCATTAGCTGATGAATGGCAAGGGGGGAAAGACAAAGTCACCTTTCCTAAGCGAATAAAACTAAGAAGACAAAATGATCTTAAACAGAAAGCTAAAAGGGAGGAAGAGATGTATAATTGGTTAAGTTAGGGACACTGCTAAAAATGATAGGTGATATTAAATTAATCCATGATAGTGATGCCATTGGCACCTAAGTTGGCCAGAGAGTCAGCTTCTGAATTGCCCTCCCTATATGTGTGTTTTACAACAAACTTAGGGATGGACTCTAGGAAAAGATTGATTTCTTCAATCTTAGAGTTGATTAACCAATTGGGAGTCTTTTTTGTTCTTATGGCGTTAATGATTATTTCAGAATCACCTTGGACAATTAATTTTGATATATTGAGTTTTTTACATATTTTAAGGCCTTCCAGAGAAACTAAGCACTCTACCATGTTGTTCATAGTGGGTTTAATGGGGCAAGCATATTTAGTAATAGTTTCTCCCTTCCAATTCCTGATAATCCCACCGATGCCTACAACCTCAAGGTTGTCTCTGGACACCCCATCAAAATCTAACTTGACCCAACCTTCATTAGGAGGGATCCAAATGCAATTAGATCTGTCTGATTTTGATTTGATGCCTCCTCTGCCAAATAGTCTCAGAATGTTCAATGAGGGCCATTTTAGTCTGGTCTTATTGTCCCAGGATCTAAAGGAGTCTTCATAGCATTTAATGTCCTGAAGTTTGTTGTTGATAGTTTCAGTTATTGAAGCTTTGATTTTATTAATGATATTACTCCAATCTAGTTTTTTATTTGTAAAAATCCTTCTATTACATTCCTTCCACACTTCCCAAACTAAGATAGAGGGGGATATAGTCTAGATGTCCTTATAGAGATTGTCCTTATAGAGAGTTGGCCATGCTTTAAGGAGGCCCAATAGGTCTGAAGGAAGAGTAGACTTCCAGTTGAGGGATAGTTGTAACCATTTCCAACACTTCTGAGTAAAGGTATAGTTCAAAAGAAGATGATCGACATCCTCTACCTAGTTCTCACATAAGGGGCACCTTGATGGCCCCTTGAAACCTAGCTTATGTATTCTATCAGACGTTAAGATCCTATCCTTATACAAAGCAGCACAGAGAAACATTCGAGCCTTAGGTAGGCAGGCTTTGTTCCAGCAAAGATTAAGGGGAATGTCTAAATTATCCAAATTATTCTCACAGATTATGGTTTTATAACCATCTTTCACTGAGTATTCCCCATTATTGGAGCCTACCCATAAGAGGGTGTCTACTCTATTTTTGATAGTGATGTCTCTGTCCTTTATAACACTGATTAATTTATCTCTTTCTTGGTCTAAAGGTACTCCATTTGAATCATAATCCTTACTTAATCTAATATAGTCTTTTACGAATATACTGATGTTAACTTTTCATTCTTCTATGAAATTTGGCAAGAAGCCCTTCTTGTTTAATGGGGGGAAGCCTACCTAGGAGTCATCCCAAAACAAAGCTTGGTCCCTGAGACCCACATCCCAAGTGAGGTACTTGCTGATGATACCTATAGAATCCTTAATGAAGTTCCAGATGCGAGAGCCTTTAACATGTGTTTGAGCTCTAAAGATATTAATGGGATCAGCCTCTAGGATATATTTGTGTAATAATATTGATGCTCACTTAGTATTAGGCTCCTTAAAGAGTCTCCAAATGAGCTTTTCTCCTAGAGCTCGATTTTGCCACATAAGGTTCTTAATTCCCAAACCTCCCATAGAAATTGGTTTACACAAGTTGTCCCATTTGATTAGGGCTAATTTATTTTCCTCTGATGAACCTTGCTAGTAGAATTCTCTCAACATCTTATCTAAGTTATGCTTAATATTAATCGGGAGGGGGAGAATAGACATCTGATACATTGGAATGGTTGTCAAGACTGATTTAATCATTATGGTTCTTCTTGGTTTAGTAAGCCACTTATCTTTCCAAGAGCTTTTCCTATCTTGAACCTTAGCTAATACTTGTTTCCAAAGTTTGGACATTTGTTGGCCCTTATCTAAGTCGATACCTAAATATTTACACAGAAAGTTTCCTGGTTTATAATCGAGAGTATTACAGATTGTCTTTTCTAGATTAGGTGAAGTATTAATAAAGAAGATCTCTGATTTATTAGGATTAACTTGTTGGCCTAAGGCCTTCATGTATAGGTTAAGGACATCTCTAAAGGCCCTAGCCTCTTAGCAATTGGCAGTTCCTAGCAGGATAGTATCATCCGCGAATTGTTGGTGGGTTATGTATGGTATACTATCTGTGGCTTTTAAACCTATAATCTTACCTTCTATCTATTTCTTTGTGATGGTTCTCCCCAAGGCTTCCACCATGATAACATAGAGGAAGGGTGACAGTAGGTCCCCTTGTCTGATACCTCGAGATATACCAAAAAAACCTTTTGGAGTACCATTAACGAGAATGGATATCTTGGGGGTAGAAATACATTTGAAAATGAGATTGATCCATTGCTTGGAGAAGCCAAAAGCTTCCAAGAATTTACATAGGAATCTCCAATCCACCTTGTCATATGCCTTTTGGATATCAATTTTTATAAACATACTCAGTTCCTTGGTTACTTGTGTAATGTGGACAAGTTCTTGGGCGATGACAATGTCATCTAAGATAGACCTATTGGCTACAAAGCCCATTTATTCTTCTGAGATTATAATAGGGAGAAGAGTTTTAAGTCTATTAGCCAAACATTTTGATAATATTTTATAAATAGTGTTGCAAAGCGATATAGGACGAAAATCCCCTGGGTCAATACAATCATTTTTCTTGGGAATGAGAGAGGAAAAGGTATTGTTAATTTCTGATAGAATAGCACTAGAGTTTCTAGTTGCTTCCACAGCTTGCCAGATGTGCATTCCCATAAAATGCCAGCATTTTTGGAAGAACCCAGCCTGAAAGCCATCTAGACCTAGGGCTTTGTTTGGCTACATTTGGAATAAAGCAATCTTGACTTCTTCCAAGGTGATTTTGTTGTTAATCATTATGTTATCCTCATTTGATATTAGCTTAGGTATAGCCTTAAGCATTTCATCTTGGGCTTGAAGGTTAACCGCTTCTGTATTGTTAAGAAGAGAGTTGTAAAATTTGGTGATCCAATCTGCAATGTCTTTAGGGTCTTCTAGCTAAGAGTTTCCCCCTCTCATATTTGATCTTGGAAATCCTATTAATATTTCATTTTAGGTTGGTTGATTTATGGAAGAATTTAGTGTTGTTACCTCCTTCTTTAAGCTAGGTTTCCCTAGATTTCTATTTCCAATATATTTCTTCTTTAAGTAAAATTTTATTATATTTATTCATAAGTTCTTTTTTCTTTTAGATAGCTTGCTTCATTCATACCTTGGGCTATAACTAAGTTATTAAGATTCTCTAATTCCTGTTCAGTCTGAATTTTCTCCTCAAAGATGTTGTTAAATTTATTCTTATTCCATTCCAAGACTTTATTTTTAATAATTTTGAGTTTAGTCACTAAACTGTACATCTTAGATCCCTCAATTGTCATTTGGTTCCACCATTGTTCTAGAAGGCTAATGAGGTCCTGATCTTGGAACCACATAAATTCAAATTTGAATGGATTTCTATTGGGTTTACAATTTTTTATAATTGATAATCTAATAGGGAAATGATCATTTCCTATGTCTGGGAGAATCTGTGTGGTCAATAGTTCATTAAAATTTTCCTCTTCTCCACTAAACATAAATCTGTCTAATTTTTCCGCGATATGGCTAAAACTTGATCTTCTGTTGTTCTAGGTAAATGATCCATTGATAGTCTTGATATTAATTAGATTATTGTCCGTGACCCATTGATTGAAATCTTTCTAAGATTGTGAAATGTACTATGATCCTCCAAATTTTTCTTTGGTGTTCAAGATAGCATTAAAATGTCCTCCTAAGATATGTGTCTCTCCTTTGTTTGTTTACAATATGAATTGGACTTCCTGCCAAACCCTTCTTTTTTCTATATTTTGAATAGGACCATAAATGTTGATCAGATTGAATTTTAGGTTTGATTTGAGGCTACAAATCCTCAGGACCATCTAGTTACTATTACTAGACAAGACTAGGGATGAAACTTTCTGGGGGTCCCACAAGCCTGCTAGGCCTCCTGATGCACCAGCTGCTGGTACAAATTCTAATTTCCATATACCAAGTTTGTTGTTAAATTTTATGCTTTCATTAGCATTTAATTTAGTTTCTTGTAAAATTATATTTTCTAAATCAAAATTTTTTAGATATCTCTTTATGAGTCTTTTTTGGTTACGGGCATTTAAGCCCGTAACATTCTAGGATGTCACTTTCATTGCACCTTGGGAAGGCACTTCCCCTTCCTGCTGTACAAAATATCAGAGATCTTAATTTGGTTTTCTGCGCTGCTTGCTATGTTTCTAAGCTCTATGAAAGATTTCCTCCCCCTCTTCTTCTTGATCTTATTGATTTTGGGGAGGATAAGCCTTCCTTATTGATGGCTATTCCGAGTTGTCTATCTTCATTTGTGATACCATATAAACCATCAATATTCTATGTATTGTTTACTGCATTATCTATGAAATATGGAGTAGCATCTGGGTTATCTATTTGATCTTCTTCTCCATAACCTCTTTCTAAATTGATGAGGGCATCTTCAACATCTATGGTCTCTTGACCACATGATTCTATCATATTTTCTAGGTTATTAGAAAAACCTTTGTTAAGAGTTTCAAGTTCTAAAGGAATTGAAAGTTTTGGTTCCTTATCTTTTTGTTGAAACTCCATTGGAACTTATTTTTCCTCCTTAGAATTTATAAGTGACATAATATTTGTAATTAAGACATCCTTTTGGTACCTTAATTCTTCTTCATCACGGATTTCATTTATAAATAGGTCCATAAGTTCATTTGTTACAGCCTCCCCTATATAATCTATAATAATTTTAATTTCTCTATTGCATTTCTCATCTTCAGAAGGTTTTTCTAGTGGTGATACATCTGAAGGAAAAGTATCCTAGTTGGTCAGTGAGTTACTTTTAGGGCATATAGAGTCCTCAGCTGAATATCCCTTAGGATGTAGTTGATCAACATAACCAAGTGGTTGCAGTCTTTATGTAGTTTTTGATTGAAATTCCTTCCTTTCAGTATTTAGGATATCCTCTGATTGGTCTATTATCAGAGATTCATAGATGTTGTTTACTAATGGTATGCTATGGAGGGGGACCCTCTCCATATTTAGTATAGAAGGGGCCTCAACAACCGGGGTAGGGTTGCTGATTAACTCAGCTTGTTGAGTAGGCTTGCAAGGGGATTTGATGTCTAGTGGGGGGGTAGAATATTTGTAGTAGCATCCCTTGCTTTAGTGATAGTGAAACCCCCTTTATTTGTGTGGAAGTTTATGTTCACATCCAAACTTTTATTTAAGAGGTTAGTTATTTTCTCAGATTTTATAGTAACCTCTGGATTGCTAATATTATTTTAGTAATTAGATTCTATGAAATTTTTAGTAATAATGGGATTAATGATTATTGTATTAGAATTGAAACAAAGGTAAATATGAGGAATGAATTTCTGGTGTATGTTCATCTTAACAATAATAGTCTTCTCCATTTGGTCAGGTATGGTTTCACTAATTCTTATAAATTTACCAATTTTATTGCCTATTTTACTAACAAAGTCTATGTTTGATAGCTCTATTGGTAAGTTTCTAAGTGAAATAGCTTTTTCTACCTCAAAGTTTTCTAGATATAATGGATTGAACAAAGGCATCCAATTAGTTACAAAAAAGGATTCATGCCTGAATTTTAGATTGTGATTTTCTAATATTTTCCTTTTAGTTTCTGACTTCTTGCAATCTATGAGAAAGAAAAAATCAATAAGGGAAGTGATACTTACCTCTCTAGGGAGCATTGCTATTAGGGCTTCTATGATATCCATAATGCGAGCTCCTACTCCTTTCCATCGGACGATGATACCTGCATCTTCATAATATTTCTATTTTTGTGTTATAGAATTAACATCTAAGGATATCTTGTTAGAATCCCCATTAGAAAAAACTTTAACCTTAGAGTGATCAAACATGTAATTATTGTTCCACCTATGTGGCGGTGTGTAAACTGTATAGGAAGCCTTAGATTGAGGAGCCTTTATCCCAACATTAATTGGGTAAAACTTATGCTTTAGATCCTTACCAGTCATACGCCGATGGGGAGGAGAATAATATTTTGAGGGATGCTTATTTTCCCCACCACTATGTATAAAATTATTAGATTTAGGGTGCTCAATATTCTCCCCAATAATGGCAGACCCTGATCGGGTGTCTAGGGTTTTGGCAAAGGAAGGGGGGATGAATTTCAGATCTGACTGAGGAATAGTCTTATCCCTATGGTTTCCCTTCCTTTCCAAAACCCTATTGTGTATATGGGGGGTGAATATGAGCTCTTTTTTGGAGAGTCCACCTCTGCTCTTAATGTATCAAAAAAATTTCTCAGAGAAATCCTATTGCTCTTTTTATCATTAGTAAGTGTTCTTACCTTCTTTTTTATTTTTACCTCCTACCATTCATACTCTTTCAGCTTTGCATGCCCAAGATGCTTCTGGGCCACTGAAAATCCACCTCTCCTCAAAGCAGAATGAGGGTCCTCAAAAATGTTAACTAGGTTAGTTCTGGATTTTAGGGTCCTCTCGATCCTGGGGATGCTACTATTATGCAATGCATACTTAGTTTTGGAAAACAAATTTATTTGATAATCCAGATCCTTTACTGCGGATATTTTTGGGATCTGGATGCTACTACATTCCCTCTTTTTCTTTTCTATACAGACCCTAGATCTCAAGGTTTGCTCATTTACCAAGAGATCTATCATATTGGATGTCAATTCATCTTTACTTATCCTGCCTTCTTCCAGGCTTTTCTTTATCTGATTAGCTATAAATTCCTTGAGATGCTCATAATTAGATCTCGATGACTACAGATCTAGTTTTTGGCAATCAATTGCTTTGTGTCCATACAGTAAGAAATTGAAGCAGTAGCCTAAGAAACTGGTACTGCTGGTATCATGTTCAGAGAAACTAACTTCCTCAGAGCTTCTGCCATTGTGGGCATTCACTGCAGGAGCTGAGACTTCTACTGCTCTACTAATAATGAAACCTAATTCTGAATGCCCTAATCTTTTAAAACCCTTGTTTCGCATTTTATTTCTCATATTCACTCCAAGAATACAGTTTGTTTATTTCATCTACATTTTGTTTATATTTTTTATATTTATTTCTTAAGCATCATGATGAGATTCCATGTCTGTCATTGAAAAAACTACATTCATTTATATCATTTTAACCCATAAATACATATATACAAAAGTTCAAACAACTACATACATTTATATCAGTTTAACCCATAAATAAATACATACACAAGTTCTTTGGAAAACACACACACACACACACACACACACACACACACACACACACACACACACACACACACACATGTAGCTTTGTACATCATATGCATTATCTAGTGATTCTCATTACATACTTGGATAGTGTCCATCATAACTTGTACATATATTATTCATTACATTATAAGAATTTGGCAGTGTATTTAAGTCTTTTTGTCTCAATTAAATTAATGTCATACTTTAGTTATAGGTGTGACTTCTTTAATTATTGCATTCAATCAATATCTCTTAAGTACATAGGCCCTATTTGATAGTGATTGGTCTTTTGTATATTTTTATTTATCACACCTTAATGTCAAAGAAAAATTGAGAATTAAAGTGACCATATTGACCAAAAATTAAAATTTGAGCTTCAATTTCCTCATATATGCTGACCATGGACGTATTGGCCATACTAATCTAACCCGACATTATGAGGCATCCCTTACATGAGAACTTGGTCACAAATTAAAATTATAGAAATATATTTTGATTTTTGGTCGGACTTCAAATCGTTGTTAGCCTCCTTTGAGTTTTGTGCCTCGATATAACTTTGGTCTTATATATTTAAATTTTCTCAAATATATAAGACCAAAGTTAATATAGTAGATATTAAAACAATGGCTACGTACATAAACCAAATGATAAGTAAAACATAAGGATAGATAAACTAGGTTGAGATGATCATTGATGAAGGGCACATCCCTTATTTAATTAAAAACACACATTACAACATAAAATTAAACATAAAATTGAAAGAATAGATTAATGGAAAGTAGAAAAACACTTTCTTCCTATTAGTCTTAATGAAATAAAATCATAATATCCAAAAAATAACATGCTACAACCATGTGGGTACTTTCAATTCAGTAATCTACAAGACAAAGTCACAGACTAGACTTCTAGAGAATAACCCTAAAATACCCTTTATCCCTATTTAAGAAGCATAATTAGCTACTTAAGAATATTACAAAAAGTGATACTCATTCAATTGTGGTGAAGGGTGCTCCCCTTAATACCACAAACACATAACAGAAATAGAGAAACAACAACAATATGAAAGAACATAAAATTGGCTTCTTATTATCTCCACAAATGTGGAATTACAAACTTTCAGAATTACAATATGCAAAGCCACATGGGCATTCCCATACAAAATTCTATACGACAAAACCTTGAACTATTACCTAGATCTACTACCCAAAACTATTCTGAACTGCCTAAGACAATAATACAGCCTTCCTTATATAGGCAATTTTCCACCGCCTGGGAAGGTTCCAGAATTTTAGCCAATAAGGCCGACCAAACTTAGAATTATTTTATTTTACATTTTATTACATCATAGTCAGCTCAAGATAACCTTTGAAACCTGAACAAAAATTTTGAAGAAAATTATTTTTCGCCATTTCAGGTGGCCCAACTTTCGAAGACCATAAGTCATCACCAGTTGACCCGATTGGCTATTATAACCCCATTTCGGAAATGCCACGAAGCGCTCTACAGGCTTGACCTACGCAAGTGCCCATCACCCAAATTTTTGACCTCATTCGGGGCCTCTAAAGCCTTCAAAACTAAGTTCAAAGTTTTTGTACCCTGCTGCCAATACTGAAAATCTTCAATATCTTCCAATATACACTTGATCTGGCAATGAAACTTTACTGGCAGACTTATATGACCAAAATGAACTTCCAAGAAAGAAATCAGATCATTCTGAGCACATACAAAAATTACCAAAAATAGTAACTTTCCATAAATAGCAGCTCTGCACAAAATAGCCCTTATTGAATATAAAAATAGAAATATTTTTTTTGGGTGATGCAAGATTGCTCTTACACCCAGGATGCTCCTACATCAGACACCCAAGGTAATTTGAGAAGTGACCCTGTCACAACTCAGGTGTGCAGAGGAAAACCAAGATGGCTAACCTCCTCCTTTGTTAGCCACGATGAATCTTCAACAGGTCGTCCTTTCCACTTGACTAGATATTCTTCATATGTCCTGTTCCTTGTGCTTCTGCCAACATGACTATCCAGTATATCTTCGATCTCCTTAGTGTCTGGACTAGTTGCTAGAATACTCCACTATGCTGCTATGATCTCATCTTCAACACGTCCTTCATGATACTCTATCAGATCTAAAATGTTAAACACTGGTGAAATATTTAGCTCAGTAGGCAATTCTACCTCATATGCATTTCTTAAATCATGTTTCTTCAGTATCCTACATGGTCCAAACTTCTTCATTTTCAGCTTGTTATATGTACCAACTGGAAACCGCTCCTTTCGCAAATGAACCATGACTTCATCACCAACTTGAAATTCCTTATACCTCCTTTTCTCATCTACCTTAGCCTTATACTGTGTGTTCATCTTGGTAATATGCTTCCTCACCTCCCCATGGATGTTCTTCAAGTGTTCTGCAAAATCCTCAGCTTCAGCACTACTTATTTATCCTTTATCTATCTTCCTCAATTCAGATGTATTTTTTGGACTACTTCCATATACAATCTAGAATGGTGATTTACCAGTGCTCTTGTTGACATAATTATTGTATACAAATTCTGCCTGTGGTAAAATCAAATCCCATCCTATTGGCTTATCTCCAACCAAACATCTCAGCAAATTTCCCAAACTCCTATTCACCACCTTTGTCTGTCCATCAGTCTGTGGATGATGTGATGAGCTGAACTTCAAATCTATCTTCAACTTCTTCCACAATGTACGCTAGAAATATCCAACAAACTTAGTGTCCTAATCTAAAACTATGGTCTTTGGCAAACCATGAAGTCTCACTACTTCTCTAAAAAATAATTCTGCTACATGAACAACATCATTAGTCTTCTTGCAGGGAATGAAATGTGCCATCTTTGAAAATCTGTCAACCACCACAAAAATTGAATCATGTCCCCACTGAGTCCTCGGTAAACCAAGAACAAAGTCCATGCTGATATCCTCCCAAGGCTTCTTTGGTACGGGTAATGGCTGATACAACCCTGTATTCTGCTTCACTCCTTTCACCATCTGACATACTTTGCAACTCTGTACAAACTTCTTCACATCTTGCTGCAACTGTGGCCAATAATAATTCTCACTAACCAAACCAAGGGTTTTATCACGACCAAAATGTCCAGCCAATCCTCTGCTATGCTTCTCCTTGATGAGATTCTGCCTCATAGAACTTTGTGGAATGCACAACTGACTCCCTCTAAATAGAATATCATCCTGGATGATGAAATCTAACCATTTCATCTTGTCTAGAGTAACAGGTTCTGTACAAGCTTTCCAAGTTTCACCAAAATCAGGATCCTTTGGATATAAATTCTTGAGTTCCTTAAACCCAACCACTTCAATCTCCATTTTTGTCAGTAATAGTTTCCTTCTGCTAAGAGCATCTGCAACCCTATTAGAATTTCCACTCCTATGTTTCAAAACAAATGTATAACTCTGCAAAAACTCAACCCATTTCAAATGCCTTTGATTCAACTTTCCTTGACTATTCAAATATTGCAATGCTTGATGATCAGTATACAAAACAAACTCCTTAGGAAGCAGATAGTGTCTCCACTTATTTAATGCCTGAACTATAGCATAAAATTCCTGATCATAAACAGAATACTTCCTCTTGGCATCATTTAACTTCTCACTGAAATATGCAACAG
Source organism: Chamaecyparis obtusa (assembly GCA_027943335.1). Taxonomy (NCBI): domain Eukaryota; kingdom Viridiplantae; phylum Streptophyta; class Pinopsida; order Cupressales; family Cupressaceae; genus Chamaecyparis; species Chamaecyparis obtusa. The sequence goes on along the minus strand of BSBK01012499.1, from coordinate 11,416 downwards.
GTTTACCTTCTTGGCTCATAACAGCTCCTATTGCAGTACCACTAGCATCACAATCTACTTGAAACACCTTATTAAAATCTGGAAGTGCTAAAACAGGTTGTTCTGTAACTTTTTGTTTCAACAATTGAAAACTCTTTTCTGCCCCATTAGTCCACTTAGACTCTTTTCTATCCCCTCTCATTGTTTCAATCAAGGGTCCACAAATACTGCTAAAATTTCTGATAAAATTTCTGTAAAAGCTAGCTAGACCATGAAAAGATCTTACCTCAGTAGCACTCCTTGGAGTAGGCCATTCAAGGATAGCCTGTACCTTCTCTAGGTCCATTTTTAGACCTTCTCCTGAAACTACAAACCCCAAATACACCAACTCTTTCTTCACAAAACTGCACTTCTTCAAATTTATCAGCAATTTCTCTTCTCTCAACTTCTCAAATACCATACAAATATGCATCACATGCTCATCCAATGTCTTACTAAAGATCAAAATATCATTTAGGTAAAAAATGACAAACTTACCTAGAAATTCTTTTAGAACCTCATTCATGAGCCGCATGAAAGTGCTCGGTGCATTGGTTAGCCCAAAAGGCATGACTAACCACTCATATAGTCCTTCCTTTGTCTTGAAGGTAGTCTTCCATTCATCTCCTTCTCTGATTTGAATCTGATGACATCCACTCTTCAGATCTATCTTTGAGAAATACACAGCTCCACTCAAACAGTCCATAATATCATCCATTCGTGGCAATGGAAACTTGTACTTGATTATGATCTTGTTTATTGCCCTAGAATCTGTACGCATCCTCCATTCTTCATTCTTCTTTGGTGCTAATACTACTGGTACAACACAGGGACTCAGACTCTCATGGATCAATCCTTTCTATAATAGTTCATGTACTTGTCTGTTCAACTCCTCACTTTCTACAGGTGTCATTCTGTGTGCTCCCTTATTCAGCAAACTCGCTCTTGGGATCAAGTCCATCTGATGACTAATCTTTCTGACTAGTGGTAATCCATCAGGCACATTATCGGATACAATATCCTAAAACTCATTCAACAAATCAACAACTTCTACAGGAACATCTTCTACTTCCTCTTTACCAGCTTTTAGAATTAAAGCAAAACATACATTCTCATGTCTCATACCATCTATGAAATTTCTTCCATCAACAAAAGTTATCCTTGCATTACCACATACCTTTTCTTCAGTCTCTTTCAATAGTTTTAGCTTATGTCGCACTCCATCCTTTGTCAGGGAATAGGTATTCGCATGACCATCATGTACAGCACATCTGTCAAACTACCATGGTCTACCCAACAACATATGACATGCATCCATCGATATGATATCACACAATACCTCATTTTGGTATCCGCCAATCTTGAACTTCACCAGGCATTGTTCATTGACCATGACTTTGTGGTCATCCTGTACCCAGGCAATCCGATATGGATGTGGGTGTTTCTATCTCTTGAGCTTCAACTTTGTCACCATCTCTTCTGACACCAAATTGTTAGTGCTTCCACTATCAATAATCACATCATAACATTTACCTTCACACTTACACCTGGTGCAAAATAGGCTCCTCCTTTGCTCAGGTTCATTCTCACCACTCAATAGGACTCTTCTGTTAATCAACATTTCTCCTCTTTCAGCATCTTCAGAATTTGATGATCTGACATCTTCATCTACATGTGCAACTCTGGCCTAGCCTTCATTTCTCCTATCTGTTCTGCCTTGGCACTGTGGATATTCAAATGCCCTATGACCTTCTTCTCCACAGTGAAAACATGTTCCACGGAAGCCACCTCTTCCAGATCCTTGTCCTCTTCCTCTTCCCCTCTGATCTCTATTATTCTGATCCTGGAAGTGATTGGAATTATTTTCTCACTGATTCTGACTGCTACTGGCCTCATCCTTCTTTTTTGGATCTTCATTTCGGCCACCATATGACCATCCACTAGATCATCCACCGCAACCTCTTCCATTTTCTCTACTCTTAAACTTCTTGTTCAGCTTTTCTTCTACTTTTAGGGAAAACTGGTATGCATCTTCAATACTATTCATTCGAATCAAATTCAGCTCCTCCTGAATGCTTGGCCTTAACCCATTAAGGTATCGGGAAACTTTCTCCTTATCAGCTTCTGCATAGCCTGTTCTAATGAGAAGTCGATAGAACTCCTCTGTATACTCCTGAACAGATCTTCCTGCTTGCTTCAAACTCTGCATTTTCTTTAGTAGCTCAAGCTCATAATCAACAGGAATGAACTGTTGCTTCAATTTATCCACCATCCGATCCCATCTCGTGATTTTCTCCTTTCCCCTTCTATTTCACTCCAGCTGAATCTCTTGCCACCATATCTTTGCATGACCTTTCAGTCTGGCCTTGGCAAATTTGACCCTATCAAGATCCTCAACATCTTCATACTCAAAATATTCCTCACATTCATTGATCCAATTGATCAATTCTTCTGGGTTAAGATTTCCAGAAAATGTAGGAACCTCAATCTTAGGTCTTTTCCCAATCTTAGAAATGGCCCAAAAAAGTCTTTCTTCCTCCTGGTTCACAATTTTGACTTCTCCTTCTTGATATTCTTCTTCGGCTTCATCCTCACTTTCATCTCTGACATTAAGATTCATTCCTCTATGAATCTCTTCTTGCAATGCTCGCACTTGTCTCTGTAGTGCCCTAACCTCAGGTGTTACAACACGAGCTCTTCCACCCTATTCCCTTCGTGGAGCCATTTTTGTGATGCGCGCTGAAACCCTAACCACGGTCCTGGTGCAAACTGCCTCACAGTCGGTGATCTATTTACACACTCAGGAACTCCTGCTCTGATACCACTTGGTGAAGGGTGCTCCCCTTAATACCACAAACACATAACAGAAATAGAGAAACAACAACAATATGAAAGAAAAGAAAATTGGCTTCTTATTATCTCCACAAATGTGGAATTACAAACTTTCAGAATTACAATATGCAAAGCCACAAGGGCATTCCCTTACAATATTTTGTAGGACAAAGCCTCGAACTATTACCCAGATCTACTACCCAGAACTATTCTGAACTACCTAAGACAATAATACAGCCTTCCTTATATAGGCAATTTTCCACCGCTTGGGAAGGTTCCAGAATTTTAGCCAATAAGGCCGACCAAACTTAGAATTATTTTATTTTACATTTTATTACATCATAGTCAGCTCAAGATAACCTTTGAAACCCGAACAGAAATTTTGAAGAAAATTATTTTCCGCCATTTCAGGTGGCCCAACTTCCGAAGACCATAAGTCATCACCAGTTGACCCGATCGGCTATTATAACCCCATTTTAGAAATGCCAGGAAGCACTCTATAGGCTTGACCAATGCAAGCACCCGTCACCCAAATTTTTGACCTCATCTGGGGCCTCTAAAGCCTTCAAAACTGAGTTCAAAGTTTCTGTACCCTGTTGCCAATACCGAAAATCTTCAATATCTTCCAATATACACTTGATCTGGCAATGAAACTTTACTGGCAGACTTATATGACCAAAATGAACCTCCAAGAAAGAAATCAGATCATTCTGAGCACATACAAAAATTATCAAAAATAATAACTTTCCATAAATAGTAGCTCTGCACAAAATAGCCCTTATTGAATATAAAAATAGAAATATTTTTTTTTGGGTGATGCAAGATTGCTCTTACACCTAGGATGCTCCTGCATCAAATTGGCACTTAGGAGTTGAGTTTCCTGCCTAAATTGATTTTTCTTCCTCTTCTTTTTGTATTGAAACTAGAGTCTTGAAGGAACAAATTTTTAAATATTAACTTGTGAACTGTTGAGTCGATTACCTATTATAACTACATTTTAGAAATGGCACAAAGAGCTCTATGGCTCCAAAAGAAGTTTGTTTCCCTTTTTGGAGCCTCTAAATCCTTTATAACTAAGTTAAAATTTTTTGTAGCACACCACCAAAACAAAAAATTTTATATCTTCAAAACTAGATTTGATAGTCAATAAAAACAATTATTTATTTTGATAGTCATGATAAATCTTCAATAGGTCATTCCTTCTATTTTACTTGATATCTTCGTATTTATTGTTTCCTTTTCTTTTTCAAACATGACTACCCAAGATGTATTCTATTTCCTCTATAGTATAAGTAGGTGTTCTAATATTCCAATATTCTTTTCTATCCTATCCTGAATACTTCCTTCTTGATAGTTTCCAAATTTGAAACATTAAACGTGAATGAAATATTGAGTTTACTAGGAAACTCTACTTTATAACCATTTGTTATGTCATGCTTCTTCAATATTTTTCATGGTCCAAATTGGTTCATCTTCTACTTTTTGTATGTTTAAACAAAAAAATTTCCTTTAAAAAATGAGCCATAACTTCATCTCCAATTTGAAATTCTATGTCTCATTTTACATTGGGTATTCATCTTGTACTGCATATTCATTTTGTTAGTAATCTTTCTCATCTTCAAATAAAATTTCTCCAAGCATTCTACAAAGTCTTTAGCATCAACACTACTCATCTCTCCTTTGTGTATCTTCCTTAATTATGAAACATTTCTAGGAATACATCCATATATAATCTTGAAAGGTGATTTACTAGTACTCATATTGATCAAATTACTATATACAAATTCTTCTTGTGCTAAAAAAATGATGTAGCACAAAACTCTCAAAACTCAATCACAAGACAATTAAACACATATTTTCGAACCTTCAATATTTTTCATTCATCATTGATTGCTTCTACAATTCTCTACAAACTATTAAATAACCAAAAAACTAAAAAAAAAATGAAAACTGAAAATTAACCTTTTCGATAGTTTTTCACAGAATAGCTTTTTTCAATTTTTGGTAATACCCAAAGCAACACCTAAAAAGCTAATTTTTTGCCTAAACATGCTCTCGAGTAAGTTAGAATGAATTGCCAACTAATATCTAAAATTAGAAACATAGTTTCAAATTTATTACAAAACAAAACTTTCTCAAAGACTAGAGAAAAACACTAAAAGCTGATTTTGGAGCCCTAAATGAAACTTTCATCTCTTGAAAATGTGCTAAAATAGACCTCAATGGATCTTAAATCATCGAAAAAATATATGCCACCTCCTGAAGCATGCATCTAAAAAAATTGAGCAAAAACCCATAACTAAGTCAAGAGTTATGATCTTTGAAAGTTTCTGCATCATTCTCGCCTTCTTTAAAGAAACACAACTCCTGCAAGTGGTTGTCTGTGAACTACTGCAACTTTGTGGGGTCCAACTTCATCACTTCCATCTTTGAGATCTAGGTTCTATCTATTGCTGGTAATCCCTCCTACTGAATCATGTACCTATTATAATGAACATTTTGTGTGACTGTAGACTGCTTATCCAAAATGAGGGTAATCTTTTCCTTCTTTTTACTTGGAAGGTGGTGATGCCAGTCCACCTCATCTCTACTATCTGGCTCAGATGGATTTCCATGAAATGCATACAAATTAGAAACATTAAACACATGAGAAATATCCAAAGCGTCTAGTAAACAAACCTCATAAGCATTATCATTGATCTTATTCAAGAATTTTTCAAGGACCTATCTTTTTGTATTTCAACTTATGATATGTGCCAGTAGGAAATCCTTCACAACTCAAGTACACCATCACCAAATCACCTTTATCAAATATTTGTCTCCTTCTACTGACATCTGTAGCAACTTTATATCTCTCATTGCTATCCTACAATTTACTCCTCACATCTTGTTGAAGTTGTTTAAAAAATGCTTCCCCATCATCACTAATTCTATCTTGCATAGGAAGTGGTACAAGGTATAAAACACCCTGATGACTCTTACCACATACAATCTAAAAATGAGATTTTCTAGTATATCTATTGAGAGAACTATTGTAGGAAAACTCTACTTGAGGCAATGCCAAGTCCCATTGCTTGGGTTTTCACCAACATTGTATCGTAACAGGTTTCCCAAACTCTAATTGACCACCTTAGTTTGTGCATTATTTTGGGGATGATAGGCATTGCTAAACTACAACTGTGTTCCCATTTTCTTCCATAAGGTTCTCCAGAAATGACTCAAAAATTTAGTATCCCTGTCCGATGTGATAGTCTTTGGAATACCATGGAGTCTAACAACTTCTTAGAAAAATAAATTGGCTATCCTTCTAGCATCACTAATTTTTTTACCAGCAATAAAATGAGCTATTTTAGAGAATCTATCAACAACTAGAAAAATAGAATCTGTACCTCCCTAGGTATGGGGAAGCCCCAATACAAAATCTATTCTCACATCTATCCATGGCTCAATGGGTACAGGTAGAGGTGTATACAAGCCTGCATTTTGGGAGTGACCCTTAGACACTTGATAGATTCTATGTCTTGCCACATACTTGGCAATGTCCCTTTTTAGTTTCAACCAATAGTATTTTTCTTCAACCAAGGCTATCATCTTGTCCTTCCCAAACTGACCAACCAAACCACCACTATGAAATTATCAGATAATATTTTCCCTCATGGAACCAATAGGTATACAAATTTTTTTTCCTCACAAGAGGTAACCATCCTGCAAAAACTATTCTCCTCTCATGTGATCTAAACGACTAGTAGCTGGTTCTTTAATCTTCTTGATAATTTCCCAAAAATCATCATCATCCTCATAAAAAACTTTAATAGAATAAAAACCAATGACCTTTGTTTCCATTGTAGTTATGAGTGTAACACACTGATTAGGGCATCAGCAACCTAATTCTACTTTTCAGACTTATGCTTCAAAATAGAATTATATCCTTGGAAAAATGACACTCGTTTAGCATGCCTACTATTCAATTTCTTTTGTATGTTCACATATTTCAAGGCTAAATGAACTATAAACAATAAAAATTCCCATGGGACCAAATAATTCCTCCAATGCCTTAAGTCTTGAGAAATAGCATAAAATTCTAAATCATAGTTAGAATAGTTCTTCCTCACATCATTTAACTTTTCACTAAAAAGGCTATTGGTTTACTTGCTTGGATAAGACCAATATCTATTCCAACATGGGAAGCATCACACTCTACTTAAAATAGTTTATCAAAATTTGGAAGTGCCAATATAGGAGCTTCAGTTACCTTTTTCTTCAAGAACTTGAAACTCTCTTCAGTATTTGTTGTCCATGTGAATTCCCTTCATTTCATACAATGTGTTATAGGTGCTACAATACTGCTGAAATTTTGAATAAAATTTCTATAGAAGGTTGCTAATTCATGAAAACTCCTTAACCCTGTTATCCTGGATGGACTAGGCTATTGTAGGATTTTCTTGACCTTTTCTGGGTCCATCTGAATACCATCTTCATAAATGACAAAGCCTAGAAAATTCAAACTGTTTTGCATGAATCTACACTTCTTTAAATTTGGACAAAGATTCTCTTTCCTCAGTACACTTGAGATGATCTTCATGTGTTGTAGGTGGTCTCCTTTGTTTTGGCTATATATTAGGATATCATCAAAATAAACTACAAAAAACTTACCAATGTAGGGTCATAAAATAATATTCATCAATCTCATGAATGTACTTGGTGCATCACAAAGCCCAAATGGCATAACCATCCATTCATACAAGCCATCCCAAGTCTTAAAAGCTTTCTTCCACTCATCTCCGTCACAGATTTCAATCTAGTGATATCCACTTTGTAGATCAATCTTGCTGAAGTATTTGGCTCTTATTAATTCATGGACATCATATCCTCTATACAAGGAATAGGAAACTGATACTTGATAGTAATATTATTAATTTCTCTACTATCAGTACACATCCTCTATGTTCCATTCTTCTTCATTGTCAATAATGCAGAAACAAAACATGGAATCATGCTTTCTCTAACTAGGCCTTTCTCAATTAGTTTTTTTGTTTTTTGAGCTCTGCATGTTGTGTTGGGTTCATTTGATAAGTTTCTTGAATAGGAAGAGTTTCTCCAAGAATCATATCAATATGGTGTTGTATATACCTTTTTGGTGGGAGACCGTTAGGTAGCTCATTTGTAATGACATTAGTAAATTTTTCCAATATCTTTATTACATCATGTGGTACTTTTTTTGCTAGCTCTTCTTATCTTTTTACTACGAATGCATAGGAGAAACCTGTCACCTTCATCTCTTTGAAAACATCCTTTGCAAACAACATGGTCTCATTTTTCCTTTCATCTTTAAGTGGTAATAGAGTCATTTTAGAGCCATCCTTCAAGAAGGTATATATATTTTTCTATCCATCATGCATGATCTTCCTATCATATTGTCATGGCCTTCCTAGCAAAATATGACAAGCATCCATAGAAATAATATCACACCATATCTCATCCTTATAGATTTTTCCTCTAGTAAACCTAACCAGACATATTTTATCAACAGTAACCTCATTTCCTTTTTTAAACCATGCAATATGGTAAGGATGAGGATGTTTCTCACATTGCACATTTAATTTCTCTACCATTTCCTTAGCTACCATATTCTCACAACTACCCCCATCAATAATAACTTGGCATACCTTTCCACATGAATTGTGTCTAGTTCTAAAGATGTTTGTTCAAAGGTAGGAATCATCAAGGTTCTTTTCAAGGACTTATTCCTTCTCTGGAATGATCACCGATCTCCTCATCATGAGAGTTTCTCCCATGTCTGGTAGGACTTCTTATTCTTCTCTTGCTTCTGTAGATTCTAGCTAAACCAAGTTCACTCTAGGTTGTCCTCCTTGATTTCTTTTTAGGGCATGTTATAATTTGAGAATTCAAAGGCTCTATATCCTTCTTCTCCTCACCTAAAACATGTTAAAGACATTCTCTTACTTTCCCAGACTCTTCTGCTTCCATAGCCTCATCCTCTCTGAAACCCCCTTCCTCTTTCTTGATTTGGAGTAGCTTACCTAGCATCTATATTTTTTAAAAATCCTTCAAAAGACTCCCCCTGACCTTTATTAGAACCTCCCTAAAATGGAGTTGAGGTACCCCTTCGACCACCTTTATTCCTCTGGATATATTGCCTATGCTACTTTTATTCAACCTTTAGAGCTAATTGGTAGGCTTCCTCCATACTGTTAACATGATGCATGCTCAATTCATCTTGGATGGAAAATAATATGCCATTCATATATCTAGCAACCATATGCTCATTATTTTCTTGATGCTCTATGTGCTTGGATAGCTTATAGAATTAATTTGTATAGTCTTACACTGAAGATAAGTTTTTCTTCAAATTCTGGAACCTGCGAAAGAGGGGTTGTGAAAATCCATGGGTAAGAATTTTTCTTGAGATTTTTCTCCATCTTACTCCATATCTTAATATTTTCCTTTTCCTTTCTATTTCATTCCTTTTGGAGGTGATTTCACCATATCATTACATGTTGTTTTAATTTTTTGCATGTAAACTTCATCTTCTTTTCTTCTATCATAGACTTCCATTCAAAAAATTTCCCTATCTTGATCAGTCGGTCTTTTAATTATTTTGGCTTGAGACTTCCAGTATAGTCTAAAATGTCACTATTGATTACTTAACTTCTTCCTAATTCCCTGAGAACTCTATCTTCATAGCTCATTTCTTCTAGCCTTCTATATTTTCTTCATTTTTGTCAACACCTCTTCGGTTTTCCTCTTCATCAGATTCATTCCCTCTTTATATTCCTTTATTATCTATTCTCTCACTAAGTCATTCAATCTTCCTCTAGATATCTAGCATCAATCTTTTCATTGGCGTGACACCTCCTCTTCCTCTTCCTCTTCCTCTTGAAGCCATCTTCCTGCTCTGATACCAAATGTTGTAGCACATGACTCTCAAAACTAAATCACAAGACAAGTAAACACAAATTTTCAAACCTCAAATATTTTCCATTCATCATTTATTGCTTCTATAATTCTCTGCAAACTCTTAAATAATCGAAAAAAGAAGAAAACCATAAATTACATTTTCGACCATTTTTCACAAAACTATTTTTTTGCCATTTGTGGTAATTTACAAAACAACACCTAAAAAGTTGAGTTTTTTCCTAAACATGCCCTCAACTAATTAATAATGAATTTCCATCTAATATCTGGAATTAGAAACATAATTTTAGATTTATTACAAAATAGAACTTTCTAAAAAACTGGAAAAAAAAAACACTGAAAGCTGATTTTGGAGCCCTAAATGAAACTTTCAACTCTAAAAAATGTGCTAAAATAGACCCCAATTGATTGAAAAAAACATATGCCACCTCCAAAAGCATGCAGCCAAAAAAATTGAGCAAAAACCTAGAACTAAGTCATAAGTTATGACCTTCAAAAGTTTATGCATCAAAAAATATCCTATTTGAACCCTAACCCTAACAGTAAGTCAAACTCAATTGTAATCTTAAACCAAACTAAACATTAAAACACCCACAAAATTCAAAGTTAATGTTAATCCTTAGCCATAACCTAAAGCTAAATTTAATTCAAACCCTGAATTGTAAACATTAAACCCTGACAATAATTGAACCTTAACGTAGTATTAAACTCTCATCTTATGTCATTATTCTTATTCGTTTTGAAAGATTTACACAAGATATAACAAAAAAATGTCATTCATGTTCTTTCAAATTTTCCTAATTTAAAAATTATAGCCTAGGTTTGTAATTTTATGAAATATTTAATCTAATTTTGAAAATTTCCCTAAGTTTAAATTTTAATCTAACTCAAAAGCTTGACTTCCTTGTCATAGTTTGAGTACATTTTTCAAGATTAAATTGCTTGTTCAAGGTTTTCTTTCTTTAAGATATTTTTCTTTCATTGTAAAATTGAACTAAATTTCTACATTTTGATTAGATTTGATTTCTTTTTTCCATTTTTCATGAAATTTGACTTTATTGGTTAAGGTTGACTTTATTGTCTAATTTTATTAAAGATGTTTGACTTTAGTTTTGAAGCTTGACTGTAATTCTAAAATTTAAACTAAATTGTTCAACTTTAAACCTAAGTGTTTAAGTATAGTTAGGAGATCCAGGAGATCAAATTTGAAACTTAATTAAATTTTCAAACTTGGTCAAATATTAAGCTTAATTGTTTTGTTTTTTCAAATTGATTAGACTTTTTTAGCTTGATTTAAAGCTTATAAATTGATTTAAATAACAAAGTTTGATTTAATTTTTAAAATTTAATTTAAATATTATAAATAGATTTAATTACTAAACTTTGATATAATTTTTGAAATTTGATCTAATTATTATGACATAAGTATTAATGTGATTTAATTATTGAAGTTTGATTTAAAAAATTATAAATTGAGTTAATTATGAAAGGTGGATTAAATTTTAAATGTCTCATTAAATTATTAAATTACGTCATTTAATATAGTTCATACTTGAATGAAATATTTTATAAGAAAGAAAGTTAAGTTTAATAATATAATAGAAAACAATATAAATGTTTAAGTCTATAT